>PISW01000884.1:145841-373794 GCA_004023785.1 Mungos mungo | reverse complement strand
CGTTAGTTTGCAACATCCACCTTTTCCCTTTTAACCAGTACAAAGATGATGTGTATTAGAGTGGATTTCCTGGTGTCTTATTTCTTAGTAGGTAATAAAAGTTAATTTAATTGAACTTCAGTGGAGTCAAAGAGTTCTGAGAAATTGAATGACAACCCTTCGAAAATCTGGCTTTCTTTTGAAGGGAATTAGAAGTTCTAGGAGAAGGTTAAGTAGAGGGAAACTTTGGGGAGAAGAAAAATAGTTGGTGCTCCTGCCACCACCGAGCAAGTCAGCCTTTGCTCTTGGCGTGCGCGTTTCTCCCCTGCCACGGATCACTCGGAGGTATGTGCTTTACTATGGGCTAATGCACGCATTAGAATATTTACACTTAAAAATAATAGAAATGGGTTTTTCCTAGGACATTTTTTTAGAGTTCTGAAAAAATGCAGCTATAACTGTATTTAAAACAAGTTGTTATGGCTGTATGCTTGAATGTACCTCTGAGCTCTTCCTCATTTCACAGTTTTAACTGGGACTGTGGTTTACTCAGAGCTGACATATACTTTGAGCAAAAATCTGTATAACAGATCTCTCAGTGGAGGCTGAAAAAAAAAGATTTCACTTCAGGACTCCATGTATAAGGTGTTTGAATGCGTGTTGTCTCTCCCATTTCTCGCTTTCTGAAACCTGCTTACCACCTGCCACCTTTTTGCCTTTCCTTCTCTGAATATCCGTCCATCCGTCCATTCACTCAGTTGTTCATTTAACAAATACTGCCTGGCAGGTGCCGCACTGGGGACAGAGCTAGGAAAAGTCCAGGACTTGCCATCCAGACCTCTGCGGTCCACATGGGAAGCTGAGGTGATAGAGGCTGGAGAAGGCTCCAGAAGCTCAGAGGAGCCACGTCTAACAGACACTGCAGCATTGGGGAGCGATTCTCCAGAGGAACTAGTGTTTGAGCTGCGTCTTCAGGATGCGTAGATCCTGGTGACATCGAGCAGCCGAGGGAATTCTGGGCAGAGTCAAACGGTGCATGTTCCCCTAGCCCCTTTCAAACTCTTTTCCTGACATCTATTTTCTTTAACATTTTAAAAAGTAATCCAAAGTGGATAAAGATGGAGGGGGAAGTACTAGAAACACGCAGAAGAAAAATGTTTTGAAAAAGCCTTTATCAAATGTCAAAAGAATACGTAACTCTCTGTGCATTTGTAAAGAATGTCAGCCTACAGAAGGTTGGGCTGTATCTTTCCATAGCATGAGTAATTCCTAGACTGGCCGTGAGGTTTGATTTCTTGAGCCAGAAATTTAGTGCTGTGTGCTGAGTAGATGACCTGCCTCTACCAGCACACGCTGTTTGCTCTTCGTGTTGTATGAATGCATGAGTTATCACTCAAGGTATTGATAACGTGCAGTCTTGAAAGGTCATGGGCAGTGAAGACCTAAGGAAAATCACAAGGGAGATGGGAAGGCAAGAGATAAGGAAAGGGCATTACATTGCCAGGGCATAATTCAACAAAATATATACAACTCTCTTAGAAAGATTGGTTGAGTCTGGGGAAGTGTGGAAAAGTGTGAGGGAAGGTAGACGAGGTTTTTGTAAACTGTCTGGGCGTTTAGTGTTAGTCCCAGGATTGATTAATGAGGAACCTGTGTCTGAGGCTCTGCAGCACTTTGGGAGTGACCAAGCATCAATTTGCACATGGGAGGCCATCTTGCTATTTTAAAATCTTTCTGAAATACAGCCCTTGTGAGGTTTTCTTCCCTTTACAGAAACACCAGCTAATGTGCATAGATAATTATTTTTAAATCCTTAAAAAAAAAACTGTTGTGATGCTTTTCACCATCAGCCTTACTAAAGATTCATAGCCCATATTGATTTTTCTTCCCCCAAAGACGTCTCAATTTTCAATAAGCCTGTAGACCTCTCCCTTTTCATAAACACTTCTTGCTTTCTCTGCTATCTCTGGCCTGCAGTCAGTTCATTTTCCAAACGTGTTTGCTTTTTTTCTTTTTTTAATTGTAATGACAATATCTGGTTCAAGGTATTTTATGGCTCATTTGCTCTGTGAGACTGTGTTGAGACGTTCAGGGAGAAACGGGTAACACACGATATCCCTAAGTATGGATGGACTTGAACCTGCCCATGATGATGAACTCACATGGCCAAAGTTTCTGTCGGAGCGAGGGAGAAAAGCAGAGGAATTCGGGCATCTTCCTAGAGCAGCCGCAATGAAAGCACAAAGACGGAACGTCTGTCTTCAACACATTCTTACCTCCCTGCTTGGAGCCACTCTGTCTCTCTAGGCTGGGCATCTTTGTTCCCAACCAGCTAATCATTTCAGGGCATTAATTTTTTTTCTTTACATGTCAGGTTGGAAAGCAATTTTTTGATAGGATGTTAGTAAAACAAATGAATAAATAAACCAGCATAATAATTTTAAAAAAAGGAAACAACCACCACCAAAAAAAAGTTCCCTAAAGGTATTTGCAACGTGATTCATTTATTCCCCAAACACACAGCTGCTAAGTGCCTACAGTGCGCTAGACACGGTGCTAACAAATGGAGATAAAACAATGAATATTCAGAATGCAGTATGTTAAATGCTATGATAGACGTACACATTAAGTGCTGTGAGAGCTCAAAAAATCCAGCACCAGGGGCCAAGCGTCGCTGCTTTATCTCACGTCCTTCTGACGACAATCTTAAGTGGTAGATACTATCATTACTCCCATAATACAGATGAGGAAATGAAGGTCAAGAAGCATAAATTAGCCAGGGTCATGTGGTTAGTACATGGCAGAACATGGACGTGACTGACTCCAAACCCATGTAGTCAAGTTTTAGCCAGGCTGCTTTCCAGAAGACACACTCGGACTCAGGTTAGTAAAGAAAGGAAGAAAGAGCGCTCCAGGGAGAGGGAAAAACGTGTTCGAAGTTTGCGCACAAGAGAGTCGTGCCATGTTCTGGGAACCCCATCTGGATTGTTACGGCTGAGAATGAGCTAACTCAAAGAGCAGTGAGCCAAGGGCAAACCCAGGGAATCCCAACATTTTAGAATGAGAGCCCCAGGGAATGAGGGTGGGATTTCAGGCACGCGATCCCCGGGGCTGGGAGAGATGTTTTGAAGTAGAGGCTTCCTTAAATACATAAATGAAGACACAGGTCACTGCCTATTTCCTCCCACATTGCTCAGGGACCAGGACAGGTGATGGCTGGATGGACAGATGAAATCATAAAATGTTAGAGACCGACAGCAAGAGGATTTAATTTCACCACCTAATTTTCCACAAGAAGGAATGGAGACTCAGAACTCTGCAGTGATTTTTCCTGACGTCGCATAGCTAATTAGGGGTAGAGCTGTGATTAGAATTCAGATCATCTGACTCTCAAAAGGCAAGATTTCAGACACGCATTCTACGCAAAGGACGTGAACAGACAATCCACAAACGGCCAAAAGCATGAAAAAACTTGTTTAGCTTCCCTCGTAATCCAAGAATCCTCCATAGCACAGGGAGACAGACACACGCCTGTAGTGCTGGTAGAGATCTAAATTGTCATCACCTCTTTTGGGGAGATATTTTGGCAATATGGAACTGTAGTGATCAAGAATATCAGCTTTGAAACCAGACAGACAAATCTGGGCCCAAACGCTGGGTATGCCAATTGCTGTCATGTATTAACCATTTTCAGGGCACAAGCCTCAGTTTTATCTGAAAAAAAAATGTGGATATTAATAGTTATTAGCTCGAGGTGCCTGGGTGGCTCAGTTGGTTAACCGTCTGTCTGACTTTCGGTCTCAGCTCAAGTCATGATGTCACAGGTCACGGGATTGAGCCCCGTGTCAGGCTCTGTGCTTGCAGCGCGGAGCCTGCTTGGGATTCTCTCCCTCCCTCTTTCTCTGCCCGTCCTCCCTTAAAATAAATAAGTAAACATAAGAAAAAATTGTCCTTATCTCATATATTCATTGCAAGGATTAAATTAGATTATGCTCATTCTAGCACAGTGTCTAGCATACAGTCTAATAAATGGTATCATCGTGATCATTATGTACAAAGAGTCTAACAAGTATTCCCTTTTCTTAGACCGGCAATTTCATGTCTAAGAATTTATCTTACAAAAGCGATCAGAACCCGACACAAAGATTTATGTACGTGGAGATTCATCACAACATTATTTGTAACTGTGAAAAATTGGAAACACACGTATCCAACAATAGAGTGGGTAAATTAATGATGGCTCATCAGGTTGATGGAATACTATGTGGCCATTAAATATCACACTGCAGAAGAACACTTAGTCATCAGAGAAAACATCCATATTAAGTTACAGAAACAGGTTACACAACAACATATAAGCATAATGCCAATTTTGACACAAACCATGGATTACATGTATGTGTTCTGTACGTATAGGAAATACTGGATGGCAACTTAGTGAGAAAAGAATGCACTCCCGACATAAATCCGCGCCGATCATACAAGTGTGTTCTGGGTGCGGCCTCTGTCCCCCGGACCGAGGGAAACTCAATTTGGCAGACTTCAGTGTAAACTCTGTAACAAGACTCTGATCAAAGAAAGCATGAAAAGAAGTTCCTTTTTTTTCTGAGACGACCAAAACTACATAAATATTGGAGTTTAACGAGCCGTCCTCAACCTTCCAGATATGAAAAGACTTGGAAGGAAATGATATTTTACAGTCGTAAACTTATCTCAGCATGCTGGGATTTCCACATTTAACTTCTATTAATGCTTTTCAATGCCAGCGTGAAAACATATACCTTAGACAATCTTCCTCAGTGGTATTTCTTACAGGGAGCTGATTAGACTAAATAAAATAAAGCAGTAAACTAAATAGGCAAACCCTCTGCGGACACACAATGAAAAAGAATGTTCGAATTGGTTTGTTTACTGTTTTCTTCTATCAATATATCTTAGGAACCCTACCGAGGAATTATAGTACGAACGAGAAAAATAAAGAACTCTGAGGAATGAGTGATCATTTTTCCTGCGTATTTGATTCCAAATAGTTCACTTTAATAGACGTTGGAAGGACCGTTACTATGCACTCTTAGCTGTAAATCACCTAATTCGTGCTTTCTAGTCATCCGTTATTTGTGTAAGGTTCGAAACATATGCACCAAATAGGTCCTACAAATACAAAGGGTCCATCGTTGATGGCTTTGTGTTTTCATTTACAACATAATTAAGTTATAAATGTTCTCCTAATCATGTGCTTTTTGGCAAGTCCATCAAATCCTGAGTATCCTTGTCTGTAAATAGTTGTAGGATTGAACAGAATGATTTCTAAGATTCCTTCTAGCTCTGAAATAACACAGCAAGCTATGGTGCAAGAGCATGAGGGCAACACAAAAATTGGACTTTTCTTGGAAAAGAAGTTGGTCTTAGAAAGAATCCATGTTAAATCTGTTGGAATTATAAAATGCCTATGTTAATATTTTTCAAGTTAAAGAGACAGATGGCTGAGTATTATATTAATTCAAATTCTGATGAGAAGAATAGCGTAGATTAGTTATGACCAAGATGAAAAATTTTCAAATGATAAATATGGTAAGAAATTATTCAAACTTCTTGATACACTTTGTGGACAGTTTGTGCAAATGTATTTATATTCTGGTTGTAGTCTATTTTTTGAAAGAACATTTTCTGGTTTCAATGTACACTTTTACGTAAGGTCTCATCTAAGTACCGCGACAACTTAATGAGCATAAGTCTGATGGAGATTATATTGTCTTTACAAAGATCAGATGCGAAATGATGTTCTCCAAATTCTGTAGTTACTGGAGTAACAGAGTGAGGACTGGAAACTGGTATTCATCTCCAAACTTCACCTTCTTTTCGTTCCATTACATTGTTTCCCAATGCCACCTGGCTCATTTCAACACGACTTTTTAAGACACATTTAGGGGCACCTACCCGGCTCAGCCTTTAGGCGTCTGACTTTGTCTCAGGTCATGATCTCGCAGTTTGTGAGTTTGAGCCCCGTGTCAGGCTCTGTGCTGTCAGCTCAGAGCCTGGAGCCTGTTTTGGATTCTGGATCTCCGTCTCTCTGTTCCTCCCCTGCTCGCGCTCTGTCTCTCTCTCTCAAAAATAAGTAAAGATTAAAAAAATTTTTTCTTAAAGATACACTTGAAGGTGGCTTTTAGGCACAGAAAGGATTACTCAGTGGTTATATTTGTTTCTGTAATTAATATTTGACTAAATGAAGTTTTAAATTTAAAAACTTATAAATTTAAAAATCCTTTACAATTTAAAGCGGAGGTTGGCAAAACCTGCATCCTGCGGGCCAAGTGTGTTTTTGTAAGTAAAGTTTTACTGGAACACAGACACACGTGTCATTTACATATTGTATATAGTTCCTTCCATGTCACCAGAGCAGTTACAGAGCTGCAGCAGGAACCAGAGGACCCGCAAAGAGGACCCGTAAAGATATTTACCACTGGCCCTTTGCAGAAAGTTTGCCAATTGCTCTTGGATTTAATTTACAAATCTTATATTTAACACTCTTCAGGAGGTTTTAATAGATTTAGTTAAAACGCCTTTGAGCATTTTAAACTACCTGTATATACTTGCATTGGATTTCCTCTTTTTTTAATGTTTTTTATTCATTTTTGAGAGACAGAGACAACACAAGAAGGGGAGGGTCAGAGGCAAGGGGAGACACAGAATCCAAAGCAGGCTCCAGGTTCTGAGCTAGCTGTCAGCACAGAACCTGATGCGGGGCTTGAACCCACAAAACGTGAGATCATGACCTGAGGCGAAGCCGGACGCTTAACCGACTGAGCCACCCACGTGCCCCTGGATTTCCTCTTAATGTAACTCAGGTGTCTATCTTAACAAACAAAAAACTTCCCAAGAGTTTGCATTATTCTTGTAAACCTAATACTCTATGTAGAATCTTATAACTCTAGCTCTACTTATATAGCATAACTATCACTATAACCTTGTAACTGTGTTAAGTCTTCAGCTCTCTTCAATGTTCCAATATTTTGAATAAATGTGGGAAGATTTCAATTTAGAAATCAGAAGCCGAAAGCAATTATACTTTTTGTTTAGGGTCACAAGACTGACCTCTTTAACTGCAAGGCTAAATTCTCTTGAACGAAAATGAACAGATTCCTTCTTGACTAAAAATAAAATGTTACAGGCTGGATCCTCGTAAATGTATGGTAAATCATCTCAGAGTTAGGATATGTCTGGCTGCTCATTAAAGAAACAATTACATCATCCCAAACAGTTTTTGGGGCTCCCTCCCCAGTGATGGATGTTGCAGAATGATCGGTGATAGCACTGCGGACACTGATCGGACTCTTCTTAGCAACAGTGATGAGACTTGCTGAGCCCATTTAGAAGCCATGACAGGACCCCATAAGTTACAGGTAGGGGTGACCACACAGTCTAGAGTGGTTTGCTGCAGCTGCTATAACAAAATTACACAAACTGGGTGCCTTGAATGAAAGAAATGAATGGTCTCACATTTCTGGAGGCTGGAAGTCCAACATCATGTTGCTGGTAGGCAAGGTTGGTTCCTTCTTTGGGTGATGGAAGGGTCTGTCCCAGGCCTCTCCTGTAGCCCCTGGTGGTTGCCGGCAATCTCTGGCATTCTTTGGCTTGTAGAAGCACAATCCTGATCTCTGCCTACAGCTTCACCTGACGTTCTTCCCATGTGTGTCTCTGTCCAAATCTCCCCTTCTTATAAGGACAACCATTATATTGGATTAGTGACCACTCTAATGACTTCATGTTAACTAATTGTATCTGCAACAACTCTATTTCCAAATAAGGTCAGATTCCGAGGTATGAGGGGACTTTGACATATGAATTTGGTGGGGACACAATTCAACTCATAGCAGAGACTGGAACGCTTAAAACACTCTTTCCAGAACTCTCTTGACATTGGGATGATGGATATAATGTAGGTTCCTCACTCACGTAGAATTTGAAAGGCAAAAATGAAGTGGAGGGCCTACTTCTGCTGTTTCTTCTGGAAAGCATGGTCATGGAGGCATTTCATTTTTCTCCAAGAATTTCCAGAGGACTCCTCTGGTCTGGGGATAGTCATGCCAGGGGAGGATTCTTGACTGTGGTAGCTCTCCAAATGTGGTAGTCTTTCAGACCATGGTCATGAACTCCACGGTTCTGAAGGAAGCAACCTGTACTGTGTTTGAGTGTCCGATCCATTTACCAAGTAAGTCATAGGGCTGTCAGCTTTGAGTGGAAATGAGAGTGAGATCTCAAGCTGATCCAATGCAAGCAGTTCTGCACTTGGGCTCTAATGATCCAGAACATCTAATGTGCAAAGCATTTGTGACAGGTAAGGGCGTGGTGAGCCCTAGTAGGAGATTCACAGCAGAGGGTTTTAATAAAGACAGATCCTCTTTGGCAAGAAGCTTTTTTTTTTTTTTAAAACAGCTCCCAGCTTGCTGATGGAAAACCAAGTGATCCTGTGACCAGTTTTCCCATCAGGAATGGGGTGCTGCATGGAAGTAGCGTACTCTATAGCATACTGGGCCTCGGCAGGTTGTGACGGTCCAAGGTGCATGTGCAGATGATTCCCATTCTCCTAGCGCCTACCCCTGTTATGTGTCTCTTTTGATACACATGCCTACCCCCAGGGGGAGTTCCCTCTGACACAATTTTTTTTTTTAAGGGAAGGAGATAAAGAAAATTGAGCCTGGTTTCTGGAAGGTTCTGCATAATACGCAAGCCCCATTGAGAGCGGATTTCTCCAGCACTACGGATTCACTAGGAGGTGGAGGGTAGCAATTTTCCCAATGGTTAGAACTCTAAATGATTCATCTGTTTGTTCAATTTGTATGGAAAGAGAGGTATCAAAAGTATGGGTCCATATGACCAGACATGTAGGGACTTAGAAAAAGGAACAGTGATTGGTTTCATGGTGGTCTGGGGAATAGGTACGTGCATAGACCTCCTCCAATAGACCAGGGTGTGAGGCGTCCCATAGATTTGCTCACAAAAGAGCAGCACTGCATCAGGGGTTCTAAACAATAAGGTGGACAAGATGCCTTATTCGATGGATGTGAGTCAGCTGCTTTCCTCAACCACCCCAGAATGCCCACAAAGCACCCACGGTAGCAGAGATGGGGATTATACCTGCACTCAGTCATGTGGAACTTCCTGTATCAAGGTAGATCCAGATGCTTCCCACTACCGAGGGCCATCTTGTGAGCGGCGTGCTAACACCGAAACCCTGGTGGCGTATCATGGCATCTGATGGCAGGTTTTGTGTCATTGAGCTCTTTCATCATAGAAGGGGCAATGTAGTATTTAGATTTGGGTTTGCCTTTTCTGCCTGCCATGTTCCACCACGAATACCATGTATAGATTCACCAAATGTATTATTCGTTCTCATGACATTCCACACCATGTTATTTCTGACCAAGAAACTAATTTCATAGCCAGGTTTTTAAAAAGCAGGTGGCTGACCTCCATGGGACTCGCTGATCATACTATGTGCCCATCTCGCAGATGCCCCACGGGAGGAGGAATGGTCCTCTGGAGACAACTGGGCCGCATCTTGCAAGGTACTTTCCTTAAGGATGTGGTATATGTTCCAAACCAGCTGCTTTTCTGTGGTGTTGTTTCTCCCATCCGTAGCGCTTACAGATCTGGAAACCAAGGGACAGAAATGGGAAAGGCACCTCTGATTATCAAGCCCGGTGGTCTATACAAATACAAATGTTTATTTACATGCCTGTGACTTTGAGTTGTTGTCTCGAGATTCGTGGACTCTTCCATTCAGGGAACACGTGGTTCCACTGGACTGTACGTTAAGCCCTTCACCTTGTCACTGGGCTCCTCATGATCACTGGGTTTCTGACAATCAAGGAATATAAAGGTTGCTGCTGAACAGTGAGAGCCAATAGATTCTCTGGAGGACCTCCCGGTACTGCCACATCCAGTGGCAAAAGTTAGAGAAGACATCAGCAAATCTAGAACCTTAGACACCTTCGGGATGAAGGATTAGGTCCTGCCACCAGGCCAAGAAGTCTGGCCCACCGAGAAAACCTGCTGGAGCAAAGATCACAGGCAATGAGTTGTAGAGGAAGGAAGTTATAAATATTGATTATGGACTTGTGACCATTAACAAAAATGAGGACTGTTATTTTTTTCCTTTGCTGTTTATGTGCCACTTACATATATTAGCCATGTCCTTTTTTATTCCCTCCTCTTTGCCTTTAATGTGTGTGTGTGTTTTGGGGTTTTGGGGGTTTGTTGCTGTTGTTTCCAATCAAAAGGTCTCACATGTTTATCACTGAACCGACCTACTGGTGCAGAAGCATAATGACAGAGAAAAGCCATTTCCCTGATAAAACAGATCTCCTGGTCAGGCGGTAGGGAAGCGATGGAAGAGGAGCACATGAGTGTCAGGCGGCACAAACATGTGCCATCTCATGTGCGACCCCTCACAGACCCGGCTTCGTTCTTCTCCAATGCTGCCTCCTGGAATTGTACCTGATTTCATTACCAGTTTGCATCCAAATCACCTGGGGAATGGGACGATTCTGCTTTTGTTTCTTGGCCAGGAATCACCTGATCCTGAAAGTCTTGTGAGAAGACATGGTGAGGAGCAGTCAGCAGCACATACCACGTTGGTGGAGAAGAGGAAAGAGACTGCCTTTAATGTTTAATGAGGAGTTTTGCAGGGCATGATTCATTTTACAATCCAGCCCATAGGCTGCGGTACATCAAGACCGGACTGTGACGGCACTAGAGGGAAAATGAACATGACCCAGAGATGATGCAGAGAAGTGCTGCTGTACTTTTGGGGAGAAGACAAGTAAGTGTGTTTCTATGTTAGGGACGACCTGATGTTACTGCTATCATTTGGAAGCTTACATTGGGAAGAATCCATATGGACATTTAACCACCAAAGGGGTGGCCCATAGTGGACAAGATGAATTAGAGTAGTCATTCCATCCTCTTTATCATATTCCTTCCTTTACTGCAGGAGATGGGAATGCACAGACTCCTACTTCAGACTTCCTTGAAGCGAAATTCTCACCATGTGTTTGTCTGATTCCAGGTTCAATTCTGGGTTCCGTTCTTTCTACTGGCAAGCATGGCCAAAGAGCCATCGAGTGCTTCTCCCACAGCATTCATGCAGGTGTTGTTGTGTGGCCTTTGGCCTCACGGATGTCAAAGAAGGGCATCTGTTTTGCTGGCGCTGGTTCCAGGTGGTACCATGGCTCTGAAGCCACCAGCCCAAGACTTCCGGTTGGGGGTGCTCCCGATGGTGGCAGACTGCTGATCATGGCCAAGGTGTGCAGCCCCCAAGACAGCAGCTATAGGGGCAACTTCACAAGTCGGCAGGTGGCACAAGTCACTCCTGCTGCACGAGACCTTCCGCCACCACCCAGATGAGTCGCTCCTGAAGCTCAGCCTAGAGTGCTTCCCCCAATCCTACCACCAAGTCTGGAAGCCATTTATCACCCTATAATACATTTCTTTTTGTGTAGACTCTCTAGAGTGGATTCTGATGTTCTGATGTCTGCCGGGGAGACATGAGTGATAAAAAAGTCTTCCCATCTAGGTCTTAAGTCTTTAGCAGGTGTCAGAATACCCCACTTTTCCATATTTTTCCTATATGGTAGGTCTCACAGTCTTATATAAATTTAAAAATTCCCTCTCTCATGGTGTTGTCTGATGATGTTGTGACTAACTGTATGAACATCATTCTACTGTTAGCTCTATTTTTCATTCTACTGTATCACCTTAGCAGCCTGGTGAGTTGCGCTGTGCTTTAACTGTCCGGAATAACTCTGGGGGCCCCTCCAGCCATTGGCTCATGCTCTGGGCTTTCCCCTTCTTGTAATCCCTCCCCCTCCTTCATCGAAATGTCTATTTTAGGTTCTATCAGAATACCATCTATGACTAGATTAATAAACTAATGTAGGCCAAGTTAATTGGTGACAGTAGAAACAATATTTTAATCTTGATAATGATAACAATGGTGAAACCCACTGCTAACATGCATGAAGCATTGACTACATTCCAAGAACTTTACAAGAATTATGCCTTTGATCCTTAAAAGTCCCCAAACCTAACAGAGCTCATAAGTGTTAGAAATAACCAGGGCTTGAGTCTAGGACTGGGCTCAGAATCTTGTCTGCTAACTACCATGTGATATGGCCTCTTTAAATCCAAAGGAATGATGTGAGGATATTAGGTGGCATGACGGGAAGAAATACTTTTATGGGGGAATCTTCTAGCAACAGAATCATTAATATTTTACCGAGATCAGGAGAGCTAAACGTAAGACATTAAGCACCAAACAAGAACATTCCACATTTTGTGGTAACGCAGTCATTTCTGTAGTAACAAGATAAGCATTTTGGTTTATTCTTTTGCATAAGAAATGAAACTGGAAAACATGAATATTTAAAGAAGAATAAAGGCATATAGGTAACTGAGCAAAAGTAGAGGAATCTGGGAAAATGGAGAAAGGTTAGTTTATTCGTATGATAAAATATTTCATTAAGGAGTCTACATTATGATAAGCCTCTAAAAGATTAAAGTAGTATAGATAAAACAGTAAATCGAGTTTAATTCGAGATTAGATAAGACGCTGGTAGTCAGTAATAACGATTAGATGTGCAAAGCTTAAGGTCACTGACTATTTGGAAAAGTGGAAAAGGTAAACATACAAAACGGATCTGGTGTTTGATAAAACAGGTGCCCTCGTGTTCCAAAAGTTCGCGGTAGGCCCCTTCACTTTGGCACAAGATCTACGTTAGTACCTGCTAACTGAAAGAAATTAGAAGATGACTTTTGGTTTTACCAAAGGGGTAAAAAAAAAAAAGTGACAACGCTGTTCAGTGTTTTGCCGTAAACTGTCATACGGCCAGGGTGCACCCCACTCCGGAGAAGGGCCCCGCCAAGCTCCTTCCCCTTCAGGCACAGTCAGCATGTCAGCACCACACCATCATAGCTTTGACCTGTGTCTGAGCATTTGTACTTTATCTCCACTTATTTTGTGCATCCATTGGTAAGATGTGTCCTAAGGCATCAGAAAAGCCTAAAAGAGGTTATTTTTGGGGTCTTAAAAAATTTCCCATATAAATGTGGTAATTCCTTCTTCACTTTAGGCCACTTTGGCTTACAAAAGATTTCATACAAATACTGTACTCTGGAATACCCAGGGAAACCTGTATTCAGCTCCTGAGGAAACAGTAACCATAAAAGGGAGAGACCTTGTGAAATGGGAAACTGACTGGACTGGTTGTACGGAGATCATTTCCACGTTAGCAAATAATGGGAAAAATCTGGTGAGATTCTTAATATTCAAATGTTATTAATAGAGTAGGGTGAGCAATAAATCCTATGGGCTCCTTCGGTGTCTATTTAATCCTCCAAGTGGTTAATGAGGTCTAAAGAGTCAAGGTTGGGTTAACTCGTGTGTAACTAGACCTCTATCTAGAGAGCAACCAACCAGTTAAATGACTATCCTGGTCAGTTCTATTTGCCACGCCAGGCATATATGAACCCGTATCAATATCTTGCAATCAAATTGATCTGGGCTCATACTGACAACCTGTGTAAAAAAACTTCAAGACAGTGAATGAATAATCAGACACTATGAAAATTACCAAATAAAAATGTTTGCCCAACCAAGCACAATCACATTTTCAAACTAAAAAGTATGTGAAAGTGATTTTCTAAGAGATTTAATGCCCTGACAAAGAAGAAGTTCCAAGTGAATGATCCTTTGGAGTGGAAAAAGGTTAGCTAGGAACATGCTGGTGAAATATGCTGGGAAGGATTCTCATTCTAAGACTATGGTCGTTCTTGCCTCCAGGTTCAAGTGTGGCTCAATCAGTAAGGTGCTCAATTCACAGTGATTGCTGCACACTTCCTTGTTGATCAAGAAAATGCATAATCTCAGCCTAGACGCATTTACCAGAGAAATGAATATAAGAAATAGGATTTTGATTTAAATTTTCCAGTTGCAGCAGATCGAGAAAAATATATGCAAGAGAAGATTCCATTTAAAAAGCCCTGATTCAAGTAAGTCCAAAGAGAATGCATCTCTATGTTTCTAACGCTCTTACCATTAGGTAGCAAGGGTTTCTCGCTCAGAGCCCTTGTCAATTTGATTAAACTCACAGACACGTGACTGACTCCGCCTCTGTTAAAAATACTCTCAAGCCAGAGAATGAAAACCGTGTGGCTTTGTCTTTGTGAGTGGGTCCTTTAGCAGAGCAATCATAACACTAGCTAGTATATGTTTAAATTTAATATCCCACAACTGAATTCTCCAAACGCAGCTCACTGCAGAGCGGGATTTAGAAGAATGCAAATTTAAGTCCAGAATCCAGAATACTCTTCCAGGAATGGACGTTTAGAGTTTAAAATGGCCCTCGAGAAATATGATACTGATTTCCAGTGTTGTTTTAAAAGGCTGATTTTGGAAGCCGCTCCTTTTTCTGCGTACTGTCTCCAAGATCCTTCAGGTGAAAGACTAGAGGGAAAAGGTTGAGACATTAGCCTGTGTGTGTGTGTACGTGTGTGTGTGTGTGTGTGTGTGTTGTGTACCTCTATGGCGTTGGTGAGAAAAAAGGTTCGAGATTCCAAATCCAACTCACTCAGCCTGGACCCGACCCGGGTGACCAACTCCGTCCCCACGAGACAAACTGGAAAGTGTCCGGCCTCTGAACGGCCCAGTCTGCCGGAGCCAAGAGGCCCTGCGGCCCCGCCACGTTTGGAGGCGGCTCGGGGGCCCCCTCGGCTCCCAGCGAGCCCGGGGTTTGGGCCCCGCAGGAACGCGAGCGAGGCGGGGAGGCGGGGAGGCCCGGCCCGCCGCCCACCAGGGGCCCGGAGCCCGCGCTTCCCGCAGGCGCCGCCGGCATCGGGCGCGGCGGCCGCGCTGCCATGGCAACGGCGGCCAGTCCCCGCTTCCGGGCGCCGGCGCGCCAGGCCAGGCGGGATGGGGCGGGGCGGGCGTTGCTAGGAAACGGGCGGTAGGAGTCCGCCTCCGCGGCGCGGTTGCCCGGCTTCCACACTTCGCCTAGTCCTGCGCTGCCTGGAAGCAGGTGGGGGAGGGTCGGGAGCGGCCGTGGGGCAGCCACGTGCTGGCCCAGGGCCTCAGGGCCTCTCTGTTTCGAAGCCGGCCCTTCCGGCCGAGACGATGGCCCCTTTACCGATGGGTTACAAGTATTGTGCCCCGGCCCTCGAAGGAAAAATTGAACGAAAACACTTGGACATTACCTACACTCCCCACCCCCTCGCCCCAGCACTGGCTCCATGAGGACAGTAATGTCCCCAGACTGCACCGAGGGCTCTTGACCCACCCTTCTCCCCTTTCGGAAAGGAACCGTTTAGTGAGCTTTACCATGTCAAGGAGCAAAGCCGAGCGCTTTGCATATGTTAACTCATTTTCAGTCCCGTCCAGTAGAAGCTAGTAACTTCTTTTCAAGATGAATAAAACGTGGCCAAGGTCGTACAGCTGGTTGGGGTGGAGCCAGGATTTGAAGTCCAGTCTTGCTTTAACCTCAAGGTCCTTGCTTTATTATAATGCTCAAGTGTCCTCTCTCAGCTGCGTCCTGGCTAGCACGCCAGCCCTCTGGTTATCCACACACACACAACACACCACTCCAACCGGGGCACGGTGTCTGGAAATGGGCGGACAAGGGGACTGAAGAAAATAAAATCGAGATTGAGATCACCCAAAAAAACTCCTGGGGCATACAATTTGCATTGATTTGTCATTGATAATTTACAGATGCTCCCGTCTGGGATGTACTATCACAGTCACGTTAGGAGCTTCAGGGTCTTCCTGAAGAGACAAAATTCCAAGACAGAGGTTTGCCAAAACCTGTGCTGACTCCCAGCAGGTATCCCGTGCTGGGCTAGGTGTGTGGGAGACGAAAAGATTTTTGTTCCCTTAAACAGTGTCTGTCCGCAAAGAATTTCTGTTCTGTTAGGAAAGTGTCTTGGGTTGTCGAGGGTTGTGTGCAAGCAATTTATTAGGGAAATGCTTCTAGGATAAGCTAGTAAGGGACAGAGGGAAGCAGAATAGGGCAGGAGAAGGCTGCAGGCAAGGGAGCTATTTAAGGTCAAGATCCAGCCTCACTCAGCTTGATCCGAAGGGAGCTCTGGAGCACAAATGACATAGTGAGTTGATCCCACGGAGATGCAAGAGAGTTGGGGTTTTTATACCCGTGCACCAGTCAGTCACTGGCTACGGGCCTTCCTGGGGGGATGAGCCAGCACTACTTGTTCTGAGTGACTGTGTGAAGTGGCTCCTGTAAATTAAGGGAAGCTAGTTCTCTGAAGGAGGTTGGAGGTGTGAGCCATCCGGAGAGAAGTAAGCCAAGGCTTGGGAATAGGTACGGTGAACCAGTAAAGGGGGTCTGGGCAGTGTGCCAGAAGCATTCACTAGTCTACCCTTTGCACCACTCAGATTGATGTGCTTCTCACATTAAGTCTAGTCTATTTTGTCACAGCTTACTCAAGATTCTGATTGATCATGGATCTTGGAGGACAAACCACAGCCCGTGAGGCTATGGCTGGTGAATGTCCATCTTCCCTTTTCTCTCCCATCCATTCTACATTCCCCTCATCTTCAACTAGCCCTCTGCCAGACTAGGTGGCTTGCCTGGAAGGGTGGCCCAGATCGTCATCCTCCTCGAGGGGTCTGAACTCCTTATCACCATGTTTTTATCAGGTGATGGCTGCTGCAATGAATGGCCTGTTTTCAGTTAACACTGGGCGTGGGAGCGGCAAGAGAGACGCCAAGTGGGTTAGCTGAGGAACTTTCCCTCTGGGAACTAGAACTTCTAGACCCAACGCCCTAGAGCTCTATGAGGACGGGAAGGATGCATTGCCCAAAAAGGTCACTGAGAGCAATAATGAACTGGACTCCTCCTCTTTCCTCCCCTTGGTTTCCAGACCCACGTATTCAACTCATTGGAGACACAAAGCAAAATAATGGCTCTCGGTTTAAGGCACATCCTGCATTCTGAACGGGGGTGCCCAACCTCCCAGACTATCGTTTTGAAGTTAGTGCCTACCTATGCCTTCAAAATGTGGTTATAGTCTTTCATGCTAGGAGCTTCTGAATGGCATATTGTGGGTCGGCAGGTGTTACAGACACGTGCCCATGATCAACCTCCTTCGCCAAAAAATGGGCCGAAAACGTTTTATGGGATCCTGTGTCAGTAAATCAAACAGTCCGAGTCTTCAAACAGCGGATCTCGCCGAGGCACTGCAGGTAGGACAGGTGAATACATACATTAATGTATATCGATCCCGGTCAGAACAAAATGCTGCCATTTGCAGGGCGAAAGGCATCCTACATAATGAACTTGCGCCCGTGTCTCCGGTCGGTGTCCTGAAGGAAGAGCGCCAGACTGGGGACACGGTCAGTCTCTGTCGCTCACAGGTCAAATGTTTGCAGTGGCAGCCCTACATCAGCTTTGGTGATAAGGAGCCCATGCTTTTTGACTCTTGCAGCGTCTCCACCTCTGCCGCTGTGGCTGGTACATCCGATGGCCTGTGTCTATTGCACAAGGATCTACAGTAGCTGTGGACAAAGGCTGGCTGACATTACCTGGATGAGTCATCTTGCCCACCCAGTTGCTTGATGCCTGTTCCCACGGATGCTCCCTGGGAGGCACTGGTGTGCAATGTCCTGATCTTCACCCCTATTTGTCCTCTTCCCCCAAACCTCCTTGCCTCCATCTCCCAGTTATGCTTCTTCTAGTCCGATGACCACACCAGTGGAGTCATTCGCTGTGGCTCTAAACCAACTCCTCACCTGCGGCCACCTCTCTCTTCATACAACTTAGATCACCAGGTGCAATGACCAAAGCTGTGCCTCTTACAAATTATCCTCATTGGTCTCTTCAGTGCCCCCTGTGAGTGAGGCTACAGCATAGCAACGTCCATTTTCAGTGTGCGCCAAGGTACTGAGTCAGACTAACTGTGGACCAAACTTGGGATCTTTCTTCTCTCAGCTGGTCATAGGGGTACCCCGTGAAGCCATAGACGCGAGCCAATAGAGACGCATTTGTTGGGAGCTGACATGGAGGTCTGGGACTGCACTCTGTGCAGTTGACTAGTATGTTCTGGAATTGCTCAAGCCCAATTCCGCCCAATCCCGTAGTCCTTATGATTGTTATTTTCTCTGTATTTCTTAAAAGCTGGAGGTATCGCACAAGCCAGGGCACCCCCTTCCGTGTATCCCATCACAATTTACCAGGAGTGAAAGCCTTCGCAATTGCAATGGTACAATTAATGTACCACAATTAATATGAGGTACACAAAAATGCCACAATTAATATGAGGTACAACAAAAAAATTTTTTGCTTTTTTTTAACGTTTATTTATTTTGAGAGAGAAAGAGAGAGCAACCATGAGCAAGGAAGGGGCAGAGAGAGGAAAAGAGAGAGAGAGAGAGAGAGAGAGAGAGAGAGAGAGAATCCCAAGCACAGAAACCTACATGGGACTCAGTCTCACGAACCAAGAGACCATGGCCTGAGTCAAAATCAAGAGTCAGAGGTTTAACTGACTGAGCCAGCCAGGCACCCCCTCCCCCCCCTTTTTTTTTGCTTCTTTGATGCTTTTTCATACAGTACTAATTAAAGTTTTATTTGTATATATGTCCTTAAATTTAAGTAAAATGAAATATTATCATATGCAATTTTCTTTTGTGTAAGATATGTTGAATTTCTAACAAATTAAAAAAAAATGCAGAATGCCTCCTACCACTGGGTTTGGGATCCTCATTTTCATCTTGCTGGTGAATGCGCTGCATCTAGAATCCTATCCTTAGAGTCTTCTTCCTGGGACTTCTTTGGGTACCAGATATCTTAGGCAGGTTCCCCAGATGCAGAACCCAAGGAGAGAATTTGTGTACAAGTAATTAAGCAATTTACCCCAGGAGAAATTGCCAGGGGGCAGGAAAAGCAGAATACGGAACAAAAATTAGCCAGGCATGGTTGTGATTTCAAATAAAGTTCCAGACTCAGTCTTAACCCTTGAGGGGCTTTTGAGAATAAATTACCAAGTGGAGTTTATCCTACAAAAATACTAAGAGATCCAGGTTTTTATACGTGTGTACCAGTCAGTCATTAGCCACAGCCCCCCACCCCCACCCCACGAGCCTTTGTGAGTTCCCAGGCTCTCTTGGTTCTGGAGGCGTCTGAGTGCAAGTGTTTCCAAGGCACCACAGATTAGCTCTCTGTAGAAAGTTACAGATATGAACTTTCTGGAGCAAAGCTTATAGAACCTGGGGGATGGCTACGCTGAATCATAAGGAGGACTTGAGAGGGTCTAGACAGAGAACCACAACTGCTAAAGAAACAAAGTTCATGTCTGAATCAGTGACTTAAAGCGTCTGGGTGCTGCCAAGATGATAAATTTAGCCAAGCTTCTCTCTGCCTCCAACCGGAATCGAACTCTGAAGACACCACCGGGGAGATATGGAGAGGTTGGGTTTCCATTTGTGTGTGGACGGAGGGCACAGGGCATGCCTTTGAGCATCAGGGAGATGAGTGCTAAGGAGAGTTTTGCTCCCCTCACAGCCCTGAGCAGATCGTTACCTGCTGTGATTAGGTTATATAAAATTGTGACTTCCATCTTGCTGGTAGACTGTCTCTCGATTGTGTCTTCTGATTGCATGCTTTTGTCATGGCAAGGAACTGAGGGAGTCCTCCGGCCAATAGCCAGAAAAGAACCGAAGCCCTAAGTCCAACGACCCTTGAAGAACTGAATTCTGCCAACGTGCATTTCAAAGAAGATGATTTCCCACTTGAACCTTCACATGAGAACCCAGCCCTGGCCAATGCCTTCAATGCAGCCTGTGAGAGAGCCTGAAGAGAGGACCCAACTAAGCCAAGTATAGGTCTCTGACCCACGGGAACTGTGAGTTAATAAATGTGTGTTGGTTGAAGCCACTAAGTTGGGGCCCATTTGTCACACAGCCATAGGGAACTAATACCAGCATTCTGCAGCTGGCCTGTGGGCTTGAGTACATCTATCCTGTGGCTGATTATCTGTGTACAGGGTTTATCTACCTGCTAGAATGCGATCGATGCCCACTTTTGGGTCCCCTACAGTAGCTAGGGTTTGCCCTGCACACAGTAGGCTCACAGCAAATGCATCCTAGGCAGGAACTGCAGTTATTGGGCTGTTACTATGCGCCAGGCCTTGGTCTGGGCACTTTACAAATCTTCATTTATGTAATCCTCACAGCAATCGTATTAGTTAGGCTCTATTAGGATTCCCACAGCAGCTGAGGAAAACGAGTCTCAGAGAGGACACATAACTCACCAAGGCCTGACACTTGTGAGCGGTGGAGCTGGGATTCACGCCCTGAATCGTCTGGCTGCAGAGCCCACACCGCCTCTTAGAACTGGGAAGAGATGGAGCTCAGTGCCAAGCAAACATTGTCCTTTTCTGAAGCACCATAAAGCATTCTAACTCCTCAGCGACTTGTCAACGGTTGGAAGGAAAGAATATATCTTAGCGGACGTGAAATCCCACCTTGAATATTTAAAACATAGCTGCAATCAGAGCCTCACAAAGTTGGTTGAATGAGTAAGCGAATGAAAAAATGTCTGAGATGCCTATGAATAGCATGTGGAGACCAAAAAAAAAAAAAAAAAAGGACCCGTAGCATGCTCTATTTCTAGATGTTACCCTGGCAGACTCACACATCTCGCACCAACACACTTGTCTGTAGTCGCTGCCCATATTAGCCCTTCTGGGGCTTATTGGATAGCGAGAGTTAGGAAATATGATGTGTTTTTCTTGACTAGGAATTGAGAGCAGAAATCATTCATCAGAGGCAAGTGGAGTGGAAGGCCGCTATTGTCCCTAATAAGCGCGTCTATTTCTTATTGGTCTGACTACACAGGTACGCACAGAGAACCCTGGATTATATCTAATTCTGTATTTATAGCAGCTTATTACCTGCCGGGATAAGTGAGGTTATACAGTGCGCTGGTTCAAAGAAGGTGCTGGCTCCTATATGCAAATATGGCTAAATTGCTTAAAATAACACGTTGCTTAACACCCTGAGCTGAGGGAATTTGGTGGGAAATGTTCAAACATCACCATCATTAGGCCTGCCTACCACAAGTGTGGGAAATGAAAGGCGGCTCCTTTCAATGCCACGGGCCTGAGCCACGTGATGACTTCAAAGGAAGGAAAGCAGCTGAAGTCTTGCCTCGTTTTTCACCGTTTTCGGGGACTAGCATCAGAAGAATAGTTTATTCATTACCAGTTTCTGTGATGACGTTGCTTTGGTTTCTTGTGTCTGAAGGAATGCCACTACGCGGCAATTATTTACCCAATAAAAGTGGACTCCGCCGTTTTCAGTGGAATATTTTGCTCCCTGGTAAGGCCGGTGCCATGTAGCTTTACTTCCACAGCCTTTCCTTTTGCCTTTCTCCTCTCTTGAACTGCCATCCTGGCCGTGCGGCACAGATCGTGCTGCTCCCACGTGCTGAAAACTGTTGACTGCCTCTGTTAGGTCCCTCAAACCATCCACAGCCTGAAACCCAAGCCCCTGGCATCCATTGCCTAGTCCTAATCTGACGGACTCCAACTCAAAGTTTTCCCTCCCCTCCAGCCTCCATATTCCTACTCTTCCGCACTTTTCTGTTCCTCAAATTTTCTATGATCTCCAAAGGCGTTGGTCTTGGCACGTGCGGCTCCCATTGTACGGTTTGCTGTCCTTTCCCACCGCCAGCCCTGACCCACGAAGACACTGCTGTGTCTGAAGCATTGTCTCCGCCGAGGCTGGCGCGCCCCTCAGGGCTTCTGTGTTCCCAGGCCACACCTCAACCCCAGATGCCCTTTCACGGGCGCCGCCCCACTCACCGGCTGGACAGCCCGCTCCGAATGGGCGCGGACTCCCCGATTCCTCTCTGGCGTCTCAGCACCCAGCCCAGGGGCCTGGCTCATAGAAGAAATGAGAAACACGTAATAGAAAAACCCGTAGAATGAATTGTTCTCCTGTTACCCTTCGTTTCTCCACTTTGGGCCGATCACAATCGCAATTAGTACAGTTTGTGAATTTCATTCACCAGGAACGACAGTGTAAGTAAGATAAAAGCTGTGAGCACGACGGAAAGTGTCCTTAAAATAAATGAACTTTTGAAATTTATAGCACACGCAATTTATTGCTATAATTTTAAAGCAAAAACTTGAGAACCAGTTTCTCAAAGTTTAGACCCTGAGTACTTATTCCAAATCCATCGATTTTCTTTTTTCTTTATGTTTATTTATTTATTTATTTTGAGAGAGAGAGAGAGAGAGCAAGCAGGGGAGGGGCAGAGAGACAGAGGAAAAGATAAAGAATCCCAAGCAGGTTCTACTGAGTACAGAGCCTGATGTGGGCCTCAAACTCACGAACCATGAGATCATGACCTGAGCTGAAGTCAAGAGTCAGACACTGAACTGACTGAGCCACCCAGGCACCCAAGTCGATCGATTTTCAATTCTTACAGCCCCTTGTCATGATATGGGAGTAACGGTACTCAGTGACATGGCCCCTCACCCTGTCTCGCCACTTTGCTTAGAAAGTGTGATGTGCATTTTTTCTGCTGGCATAATGATACAAGGCAGGGTAAATACAGTGAGATTTGCTTCTTGTGGACAGGACAGAAAATAGCTAAGAAGATCTAAGGAACTCTTCTAACATACAGTATTTATGAGCCCAAATGATTTTCATTTAGAGCAGAATTCTCTCTGTGCAGTACACGTTATTGCCTTCGGTACCTCCCCAGCTGTTATCAGCACCAATAACACTCTGACCGAAGAGAAGAGATGAGGTTTAATCATTTGGGTGTGTTCCTAATCAGACCCCAATGCTCTCCTGGATAGAGGTGAATTTAAAGCTGGCCCTGGGAGTTGATGAAGTCGTGGCTTTATTTTTATTTTGGGGATTTCGACAGGCTTTGAACTAAATACTTTGTAAACTGTAAATCGCTGTTGCAGTGTCGCTTAGAGTCTTACACTGTCTTCACCAGTTTGAATTTTTAGAGCCAGGGCCTTCTTTGTATATCACGTAATTCTTATTCTGGGGAGAGCTCCAGTGACATTCTTGTTCAGGAAAGTGAAGTAGGCCTGACCCCACTTTCCAGGACTGACTTCGTAGGTCTGCTGGAAGGGCATTCAGTGGCTTAGCCCGCGAGTCAGGAAAGAAGGACAAAATGAAAGAAAAGAGCGTAAGGTGTAGAGGGCGTAGTGGCTTCTGGAGGCTGTCATAAGCCACGGCCACAAACTTGGTGGCTTCCGACAGCAGAAACCTAGTCTCTCACCATTCTGGAGGCCAGAGGCTCAACATCCAGGTGTCAGTAGGACTGGTTCCTTCCAGAGTTTCTGAGGGAGAATCATTCCATACCTTTCTCCTGCCTTCTGGTGGCTGAAAGCAATCCCTGGGATTGGCTGGGAGATACATCACTTCGGTCTCTTTCCCACACGATGACATGGCTTCCCCCCGGTGTGTTCCGTGTCTGTGTTTCAAACTCCCTCTCCTTTCTCTCCTAAGGATACCAGTCGCTGGACTTAGGGCCCACCCTCTGCCAACATGCAAATATTTGATTCAGAATGACCTTAAGATCCTCAACGCGGTTACATCTGCAAGGGTCCTATTCCCAAGTAAGGTCACATTGCACGTACCAAGGGCTAGGACTTGCACGTATTTTGGGGGGGGGAGACATAATTCAACCCATGACTGAGGGAGAGTTCACCTGGGAAAACTCCTTCCTGCTTTGATTCTCCCGAAAGCTCTCCATAGTTTGACCTTCTGGACTCTCCTCCAGCCACAGAGGCAAACCCCTGCTTCTTATTTGTATTGTTTACAATAAAAACAGAATCTGCGATACCATGGTGAGGAGACTTTAAAGACTGAAGAAGAGAAAAGTAACCAAGACACAAACCAGGAAGGAAGACTGGCCCTAAAATCCTAAAAGACCAAAATATGGAACAACTGATATGTCACATGGTCTCATTTTTTGACAAAGCAAAATTGCATATATGCTCATAGAAAATCTCTGGAAGGATGTATACCAAAAAGGCAGCAGAGAGGCCAATGTGGGGGGTTGGAATTTATAGGATTTTAAATTTCTTCTTTATGTGTATTTATATTTTATCATTTTAGGCCATTTAAAAACACCTCTTTAAACATTAGAACTGATAGTTTATTAAAAGATAATGAGCTCTGAGGATGGGAAAGAACCATCCACCTGGTCTGCTCTTTCCTGGGAGCGATTGCCCTGAAATCAAGTAGAGAAGGTGGAGCAGGAGTCCATTGATGTCCTTCCCTGATCTCTTTTTATCACTATGAATTCCATGCACAATATCCTGGTGTTTGGCCACCGTGTGGGTGATCCTATTGAATTGTAGATGTGAGTGTTGGGGAAAAAAGCCCGCACATCCTCTGGCCTAATGCTCTAATCTTACAAATCAGGAAAGAGAGCCCTGGAGAAGATGGCCGGCTCTCCCGAGGTCCCATGGACAGAGGTGGAGCTGAGACCCCACGGGGGGCTCCTCTATTACTGAGGGTGCCTGCTGTCAAGTTCTTGTCCAGGGACCGCTGGACGACCATGAGTCATACTCTCTGTTTCCAGTTTAACGGCTAATGAATAAGCCACTTATCTATGCCTCTACTAAATAGACATTTGTAAAGACTTATTCATTGAACAGCTATTGAATACTGTCATCCTGTCCAAGCACATGCTGGCCACTGGATATAGAGATGGATAGACAAGTCTTCAGGGTCTACCTACTTAAGAAGAATCGGTAACCTACATGTCCCCAGGCCTACCCAGGCTGTGGATGGAGACGGAGTCATTTTAATATAAAGGCCCAACTCTCCTTGATGGAAGTTCGCAGCTGCTCTCCTGGGAATCCAATGCCCTCAGGCTGGTTATTTTAGGAAGCCCCAATACATAGGGACCTGAGGGACTGTGTTTGGCTGGTGGTGTGTTGTAGTCACCCAGCAGCAGCTGGGCTCATGTTTCCCCCTGGGGCCCGTTTGGGAAGTCGAGGGTCCAAAAACCATTTGAAGAAGTGTAGTAGTTAATTTCATGTGTTCATCTGTTTCGGTCATGGTACCCAGATATTCTGTGAAACTTTATTTTAGATGTTTCTTTGAAGATATTTTAAAGGTAAGATTAAAATTTGAATGAGCATACTTGGTATAAAGCAGATAACCCTCCTTGATATTTGAGTTAATGGCCGTAATAGAAAAAAGACTGAACTCTCCAGAGGAAGAGGGAATTCTGCCAGCAGACTTGGCCTTCAGACTTGAATTGCAGCTCTTCTCTGGGTCTCTAGCCTGTTGGCCTGCCCTGCAGATCATGGAATTGCCAGCCTTTGCAATTATGTAAGCCAATTTCTTAACATCGATCTCTCTCTCTCTCTCTCTCTCTCTCTCTCCCTCGCTCCCTGGTCATAAATGTCTCAGCCACCCAGGGGCTTGTCAGAAGTCTCTGTGGAGACGAGGGCAGAGAGAGCCCAGTCCCCTCTTCCTCTCCTTGACCCCCAGAGCAACGTCAGGGACTCTTCAAAATTTTCAATGTTTATTTATTTTTGAGAAAGAGAACAAGCAGAGGAGGGGCAGAGAGAGAGGGAGACACAGAATCCAAAGCAGGCTCCAGGCTCTGAGCTGTCGGCACAGATCCAGATGCGGGGCTTGAACCCACAAACTGTGAGATCATGGCTTGAGCTGAAGTCTGATGCCCAACCGACTGAGCCACCCAGGTGCCCCTCGGAGCCTCTTTTCAAGAAGCATATTCCCAATGCACTTTTTTCCCCTTCCCGATCTAAATGATGCTGTGATAGTGATATCTTAATAATATAAAACTAAAATTGACTGAGCACTAAGTACTGGTCAAGATGCTTCAGATGCATCACCGCATCCAACACTCTGAAGAGTAGAGCTGAGGCCTAGAGAAAGTAAGGAATTGGCCTGAGATCATCTATCCGGGGAGTGGAGAGCTGGGCTTCGCATCAAGCAATCCCTTGACCAACAATGAAAATTATTGTTAATTGAGCACTTATTATGTCCCAAGTGCTTTAAATGGATCATCTTCTTTAGTGTTTGCAGCAGCCCAACAACACAGGGACTACGATCACCTTCACTTCACAGAAGAACAGAGTGAGATCTAGGAAGTTTCGCTCGCTCAGTCCCGAGAACCTGCCGCACACACACTCTACTAAGCAGTTTGAGATCCACTGCCAGTTCCGAACAGCGGAAAGATATGTTCGAAGCTGCGCTTTTGGAAGACCAATCTGGCAGCAGCGGGGAAGATAGACTGTCTTTTCTCGGCTCACCAGCACCAGCTGGAAGACCTGACCATGGAGCCAGCAGGTGCAGAGCCGGGGTTAGAACCACGCAGGTCTGATTGCTGGGCTGGGGCTCAAATCCCAGAAGGCAGGAGGACTGAGGCCCTGGGAAGGCTTCCGTCTCCCCGAGCCCCCTTTCCTCCGCCCAGGGGCGCTCTGGCGCCACACTCCTCTGCCACACATCCTGTGGTGTTGAACCTTTCTATTGGCCCATCTCAGCAGCAAACAGTTCCTCGGAGTAGAATATGCTCTGAAAAGCCCAAATCCACCACCAGCTGGAGCTGGGAGGGTGCAATACTTCCTGTTGAATTGGGTCCTGGGGGCAGAAACCGCATTGCTATTTATATGCGAAGCTCTTTATTTGAGGTGCTTTACAAAACACAAAAGGCTAAGTCCTCTGTCTTTGGAGCCAACAGACCACAGACACCGAGAAGACAACAGAGAATAATGAGCCGCCTCCCCTCTTACCCCGTCACTCCCTTTCTGCCCGAGTGGTTCCCTCTGCGGCCCCTTTATTTCTTTCATCGCCTTCCTCTGAGCAGTCTTATTACTGAAATAGACTCCTAATTAACACATCAGGTTTCCCCTGTTCCAAAAAGTCTCTGAAATTTGCCTGTTCTGTGATGCTGTTCACTCAAAACACCCCCTGCTGTCTTTATTTTGTTCTGCTTTTTGTCCTGGCTCGTATCATTTGTTTCTTTGTATTGAAAGCTTGTCAGCTCGGGGAACCTGGCACGTATTAATTAGGAGGATGGTCCGGTGCTCAACACAGCTTGATGGAAAGCCAGTCTGAGTGGGGAGTTGGGCAGAGAATCAGAAAGAAGCTGACGCGCGAAACGGGGAATTGGAGACCAACAGTCAGCCTTCTGGGCTGGGCCTCTTCACCTCGGCCAAGCCGGGTCTGCAACTTGTACCATAAGAGCCCACGTGGGGTCTCACCTCTGGGCCTTTGCCCAGTGCGTCCCCCTCCACCAGGACGCCCCTCCTTCTCTCTGCTACCTGAATTCTGCTGACTTTCAAGGCCAAAAGGAAATGTCATCTCCTCCAAAAAGCCTTCCCCAGCAACTCTAGTCCTAATTAACCCCCATTTTCATGACACCTTTTGCATCACAGAATCTACCCCTTGATCGTGTGGTCTTTTCGATGAGAATTGTCTCGGTGATTCTAGTCTTCAGAGGGAAAGGGGGTTCAGTCAGACACAGGTGGAACAAGAAAGAAGGTTGCTAGCCGCCTGGGGTCAGACGTGTCTTCCTCGTCTTTGGAGCAGTCCCCCACCCCGGCCGCCCCAGGAGGGACAAGTTCAGCAGATACAGAAGACACAGAGGCCCTGGCCTCCAAGCATCGCCCAGGGGACTTGCCAGCCATTGTTTGAAAACACAACTAAGTATATAAATCTCTGCTGCCACCAGAGGCACAGAGTTGCCCGTGTAGAAGCAGCTCAATTGTAAACCAGCTTCTGCAATTTGGTGACTGGAACCTTGGAACCTTGGGCTCAGATCTGCAATATCTATTTCTTGTCCTGTCCACAGGTTTTAGTACATGTGGTGAACACCGCCGGGGTTCAAAACCCTCTGTCCCTTCTTAGATGCCCTGTTCTTGGCTTATACATTTGCTTCTAGCACCAGAGAGGGACTCTTCAGAAGACTCCAATCAGAAGAGCCTGGAAACTTAATCCTTCCTTGGCGGGGTGGGGTGCCTTGCTCAATGATGGACTGGCGCCCAACATGAAAATCCAGTTCCTCGCCCAGAGTGGGGACAAAGTCTGAGGCATAACGTGCATCCCACGGCTCTCCCGGGGTCCGGCCGAAGCCGGGACTTGGCCTGAAATGGCTCCTGGCTTGGTTTCTTATGGTTCTCTGTCCAGTCTGTCTGTCCTTCCCACCCTTCCCTACCCCCACACACTGATTCACCCTGGGGAAAAGCTCCTTAAAAAATCTTTACACATGAATACTTATCTCCAAGTTCATTTCTGGGAGAACTGACCTACGGTGCATCTCTTCAACTGGCCATTGGCAGTCACCACCCCCCACACCTGGCCCGACCTATACACTCTACCAGTTTCCACTTTTTTGGAGGGAGGAGTGTCATTCTCATTGAGGTAGCCCCCCAGGTAAATTCTGTGGGGGTCAGAGAGCCCTTATTTCAAGTCATACATGTCCTCCAATCCAGCGAAAATCTACCCATCATTCCTTGGTGATGTGATAGCATACACAGTCAGAAACTTATTCTTATTGATTCTCTTTATGATATAGCATTTATTCTACTGTTTTTGAGACTTTCCTCATTCAAAAAAATTTCTGTGTGATACATTTAAGGACATCAATGTACTAACATGTCAGTTTGTGAAACGATGGAACCATTAGCATCAAAAGAATTCCTGGAGCTTGTACGTATTATTCAGACAATGACTGTGGCTTTGAGTCATGTGCAAAGTTTCATTTCATTTTAGCGTCTCACAGTTTGCAAAGACAGTCGATGAAGTGTCATCATTCATCCGCCCAGGAAACAATAGTCGCTTCCCTACATAACTCTGGATGCTGTTACTGATAGATTTCATTCATCGTTTTATATTTTCAACTTTATTTATTTAGTTTTAGAGAGACAGAGAGAGAAAGCGAAAGGCGGGGAGGCAGAGAGAGAAGGAGAAAGAGAGACAGAATCCCTAGCAGGCTCCTCACAATCAGTGCAGACACTGACTTGGGGCTCGAACCCAGGAACCATGAGATCATGATCTGAGCTGAAATCAAGAGTCAGACACATCACTAACTGAGCCACCAAGGGGCCCCTCATTCATCTTTTTAGATGCCACATTCTTTTTTTAAAATTTTTTTAACATTTATTTATTTTTGAGAAAAAGAGAGACAGATCATGAGCAAGGGAGGGGCAAAGAGATGGAGACACAGAATCGGAAGCAGGCTCCAGGCTCTGAGCTGCCAGCACAAAGCCTGATGCGGGGCTCAACCCCACGAACTGTGAGATCATGACCTGAGCCAAAGCCGGACACTCAGCCGACTGAGCTGCCCAGGTGCCCCGAGATGCCACATTCTTGATACAGTGACTCAGGAACGCGTCTGCTGCACCGGCCCGGCCCTAAACTCTTCTGATCAGATATCTCAAGTGACAAAGCAAAGGAAAAAAATGACTTTTCTGTCCTAGGTCACAAGTTCCTAAACTCTTCCTAACTTTAAACCTACCCCTAAAATCCCACCACCATTTCTCACCTTTGCTGCAGGTGCACACGTTCACTTCCTACCTCCCAAGCCCATGGCCAGGCCTTGTTCTTGCTCCCAGCGGGGGGGCCAGGTCACACTTGTCAACCGCAGCAATCAGGCGAGGACTCCTTTGAATCAAGCCGGGCAAACAGGGTTTGTGCAAGAGTCAACCTATTCGTGGATCCAGGCACCTTGGCCAAGCAGAGCGTGAACTGGTTACCGCAGGGCACTTTTCTAAAATGTAATTTCTCAAACTCCTCGAGCTCTCTGCATTTGCGTTTTCTTTCTAGCTCTATTGTTTTACAATCTGATGCCTTTTCCTGCCTGACAAGCTCAAGTTTTCCGGAACTTAAGCATTTAGTACTTTAGAATTCTCAGAAAGGCAGTTTATTAGGAAACCTCATGTTTACTCAAGGATGCGAGAAGCCCGCTTGGCCAGCAGGCAACATGCGATTCCTTGAAATTCTGTTCCTTGGACTCTAGGGAGCTAAATGTAACATTTAGTCATCAATAGGATAATTTAGGTTCATTCTTTCTGCTTGCCTTCTTAAGAAGGGATTGGAGTTTATACTGGTATTCTCTAGAAAATGGACCTACCTTCCGCCCTGTAAAGGTCTGTTATTATGGAAAGAGAGACCTATTCCCTGCACTGGCTTCCTCTATGGTTTTGGATTTAGGCACAGTGTCTTTTCAGACGCGCTTTTTATGGCTTCAGCAAGGTAATAGTGTATAAATGCTGTTGGCCGTTTACCATTTGGGATTCAGCTCCACGTCTGGATCTTGTTATGTACGCATTTTCAGAGCATTATAGCTCAGCTGTGAAAGCAGTCTGGTTTAAAGCGAAAATGCAGTAGAATCTTGCTAATCTAACAACTTAATAACACTTGCCTCCCCTTCACAGCAAGGACTTAATAGCCAACTCAAAAGTGAGGCTTCACGTTTCCGCGATGCTCGGAACACATTCCACTGATGGTGTTATCATCAGTAATCGCTAACTTTGCTTATTAGAGCAAATGAAGTAACATTACTGCTGCGCTATTCTTTTAATTCCACCAACGAGGATCGCCTCCAAATCCTTGACTGAGAACTTGACTGAAGCCTGCCGTCTCATACTCTGCGTTCTATCTCCTTTGGTACCAAGACTGTGGAAAAGGTGTTGTGGCTCTTTGTGCATTTGGTTTCTCCAGGTGTCTGAAGACAGTCTTTTTTTTTTTTTTTTGAAGACAGTCTTCAGGGGGATGTTCAAACACGCTTTAGATATGGGAATCCAAAAGCCGTAACAGACGATTTCTTTCCCTAAAGACTCCATTCACACATATATGATTCTAATTATTTGGCCAGAACAGGTTAGTTCGTTTTCTCTCCCTGGGGGCGGGAGAGGGTGAGGGAAGCTTTCAGATTCATATTAAAGTTGTTTCCAATGATCTCTAAATGATTTTCATGGCACGGATGGGTTACCTTTGTTTAAACCTACCATGGCCCCCTTCATAAAACAGAGACTGAGTTTCGAAAAGAAGAAAGAGACTAGAAAAATTGATCGAGTGTTATTTTTGAAATATAACTGATCTCAGCTAAAATTTTACTAACTCTAATTAGGTTCTTTCAGTAGGAAGTTTGTGTGTGTGTGTGTGTGTGTGTGCGTCTCATATCTTTAAACTCTTCCACGTCAGGAAACTCATATCTTTAGACTCTTTTACATTAGGCTGGAAGGCAGCCCTCAGTAACAAAGTTTGATGGAGAGAAGAATGAAAATTGATGCTTGGGGTTTTCAAGTTCCTATGAAAATGGCTACTAATCTATTCAATGGATATGTTTTCTATTGAGTATTGTGCTTGCATCTGAGTACAATATTAATGTGCTATAAAAATGGATGTGGCCGTTTTAAGCCCCTTAGGAAACACCTTGATGGCTTGTAGTAGAACCCAGCGTCCTACACCCTGTACTTGGGGCCTGCGAATGTCGTTGGGTTAATTCAGGAAAGGCTCCACGGATGACGCGTGGGAAGTGCTTTGTGGACACCCCTTATTTTTTGGCAACAAGTTACTCAAAACTTCCAAAGTAATTGCTATTCGTTCTCATACTGTTGTCAGACAGGGAAAGGACACCTCAGAGTTTGCCCTGACTCGGATTGTCCCAAGTGAGGTCAATTTAACATCACTCCCTATAAATAAATACAGACCAGATCCTCTTAACCCAAGTTTTTCTTCAAGAAAAGGGGATTCTTTCATATATACAAATCATGCCAGATTTGTTATAAACTTGTTATAAACTTGTTATAAACTCAGCACCAATGAATGTGGCAGTAATCCAGTCTCCCCAGCAATCCTTAGCTGATACCTTAACCCCAGAGAGAAGGAACTGCTAAAAAAAAAAAAAAAAAAAATCAGTGGAGTGTAACCTCTGGGGTCTGCATCTCAAATATTCTGAGAAACTTTGCTGGGTTCCATGAAAAATATAACCTTTCCCACTGAATTCTTGGGAGTCTACAGAAAATCTGTTGTCAATTTTAAAATAATCCTTTAAAAACATATGTGAGATTATGTCTCTGACTTGCTCAAAACACTCATATGACTTCCTATGACAGTGAGAAGAAAAAAAAAATTAAGTCCTTGCCACGCCTCCAAGGTTCCTAATGAGCTGGCCTCTGTCTGAACCTGTGATGAACTTGCCCTCGGTCACTGGGCACTGGCCGTCATCCCGCCCTTGACATTCCAGCCTCCACCCTGTGCACTCGCTGTCCCCTTGCCCAAGGCGCTCTCCACCCTCCTCCCAACCCCGCCTTGACTCACCCATTGCCATGACTTGTTCCTCATTTGGGTCTCCGAATTCGGGTTGCTGAGATGCCTCCTCTTCTCAGACAGGTCTTCCCTGACCCCCTGCTATGGGCTGAATTGTGTCCTCCCCAAACTCATATGTTGAAGATCTCTCTCTCAATATCTCAGAACGTGACTTTATTTGGTGCCAAAGCCTTTAAAGATGTGATTAAGTTAACATGGGCTTGTAAGGGGGACACTAATCCGATATGACGGGTGTCCTTACAAGAACAGGAGATTAGCACAGAGACACTAGCCATGCACGTGCAGAGAGGCCACCAAGTGAACACGGAGCAAGAAGACGGCCATCTGTACACCAAAGAGAGGCTTCAGAAGAAGTCAAACCTGCCTATACCTTGATCGTGGACTTCCAACCTCCAGAACTTTGAGAAAGTACATCTGTGTTGTTTAAGCCCCCCCGTCTGTGAATCTTTCTGATGGCAGCCCCGGCTGACTGATGTACTTCCCCTAACCTAAACGTCCTCCCCTGACGCAGCCCCATAATCCGCTTTCCATTTCTTCATAGCTCATGAGGTATGACTTAATTAATTATTTATGTATTATATGTATGTATTTATTTATTTTGAGATATGATTGATTAGTTTCAGGTGTACAATGTAATGATTTGATATGGACGTATATACTGTAAAATGATCACCACAAGAACTAATTAACATCTGTCACCATACATAATTATCGTTTTTTTCCTATAGTGAGATTTTTTGAGAGCCACTCTCTGAGAAAAAAATTTACTTAAGTTTATTTATTTACTTTTGAGAAAGAGAGAGCACGAGCGGGGAGAAGTAGAGAGAGAGAGGGAGAGAATCCTAAGCAGGTCCTACACGATCAGCATGGAGCCCGATGTGAGGCTCGAACTCATGAACCCATGAGATCATGACCTGAGCTGAAATCAAGAGTCAGACGCTTGGGGCGCCTGGGTGGCTCAGTCGGTTAAGCGACTGGCTTCGGCTCAGGTCATGATCTCACAGTTTGTGAGTTCGAGCCCTGCGTCCAGCTCTGTGCTGACAGCTACCTCAGAGCCTGGAGCCTGCTTCAGATTCTGTGTCTCCCTCTCTCTCTGACCCTCCCCTGCTGGTGCTGTCTCTCAAAAATAAATAAATAAATAAAACATTTAAAATAAGAAAAAAAAAGAGTCAGACGCTTAACTACCTACTCTACCCAGGCACCTGAGAAACTTTCAAATATACATGTTACTAATTATAGTCCCTAGGCTGTACATTACATCCCACGACTTGCTTATTTTATTATACCTGGAAGTTTGTACCTTTGACCACCTTCACGTATGATAGGTGTTCCGTAAATATTTGATGAATGAATTAATAAATATATTAAATAATGTGCAGTAGCCTAAGTCTACAATAACTATACTAGGAGCCTTGAGCCATGTGTAAACACGGATATTGAAGTCCTGTGTTTAAATCAGATGAACCAACTTATCCCCTAAATGTATATTAACTTGGATTGGAATGACTATAATTTCAGCAGGCACCTTAAAAATGACATTGAAATGAACCTAATAACTAGAGAATCAAATTCAAGAACATAAAATGTTTCCTTTTTCTCCTTTCATGGTCATTGTACTATATTTGGAATAATTAGGAAAAAACACACCACGAAGAAGCTAATGCTCAAAAAGGCAGAGATACTTGAAAGTCTTTGAACACCTCACCAGGAATAACTACACCCAAGAAGATTAAAATTCTCGATCAAAGTTAGCAAAAATACAGAAAGGGGAGAAAGACAGCTGTGAGACTTCTGATTCCCACACATGTTTACCACCACACAAATGCTTAATAAATGTGGGGTTCCCATAGCGAATAAGTTCCACTTCCACCACTTACAAGGAATAGCATTACATCACCGTTTTTGGAAAAATCACTGAGGTTTTCATCACTCGTGATCTGGTTGGTCTAGGGCAGATAACAGAGAAAAAAATAATAAATGTAGAAGGATGAATGTTCACTGTCCTGTAACCAATCAGCAAACACATTTTGACTACCTGCTACTACTTTAAGCTCTAATGATGGTGTTATAGGAAAATCCAACGGTAAATGCAAAAGCTTCATGTGGTTTACAAAGTCAGGCAGACCCACATTAAACAGCCATGGACAAAAGCCTCTGGCTGAAATACAAGCAAGGGCCCTGACACTGATTCACTTCTGTATTGCGACATCCCCACGTACAGGTAGGGCTCCGCCGTATCTGTTGAATGAGTATCAAAATGAAAGTGAAAATACGGCACTGATTCAGTTTCTTAAGGGATCCATGAGTCATGAATTCAAAGCTGTTAAAATCTTTTTTTAAAAAAAAGTTTTTAAATTTATTTTTGAGAGAGAGAGAGACAGCGCGAGCAGGGGAGGGTCAGAGAGAGGGAGATACAGAATCTGAAGCAGACTCCAGGCTCTGGGCTGTGCTGTCAGCACAGAGCTTGATGCGGGGCTCGAACCCACAAACTGTGAGATCATGACCTGAGCCGAAGCAGGATGCCTAACCGACTGAGCCACCCAGGTGCCCCAAAGCTGTTAGAATCTTTAAGAGAACTTTGGTCGGCAAGATTTGTAGGGAAAGAACAGGATATTGGATATCCAATCCAATAAAATAGGGATTCCCTACACTCAGCTTGAGATCAGATGATATTCAGGGTCTACCGCTGACTGCTTTACTGGCTGCAATAGTGAATGTTACTTACCTATGAGACAGAGAAGGACAGATACCATATCTTTTCATTCATACGTGGAACAGGAGAAACTTAGTAGAGGACCATGGGGGAGGGGAAGGAGGAAAACTAGTTGGAGAGAGGGAGGGAGGTAAACCATGAGAGACTCTTGAATACTGAGAACAAACTGAGGGCTGATGGGAGAGGGGAAGGGGGGATGATGGGCATGGAGGAGGGCACTTGTCCAGATGAACACTGGGTGCTGCATGGAAACCAACTTGACAGTAAACTATAAAAGAAAAAATAAATAAAACCCCTTAAAAATAAAATAAAAAGGGAAATTTGAAGAAAAAAAAAGATAGACCTATGAGACAATTGCAGGATTCGTGCTTGGACTACTGAGGGGAGCAAAAAAGCCCTGTCTTCCTACTAGACTTTAAACTTTCGGATGTAGGCTTGATGCTCGTCATTTTAACTTGGTCAGCAGAGAGGAAAGCAGACTCTAGGGGTACAATAAAGCATGTGTGTGCGTGTGTGCGTGAGAAAGACAGACAGACATAACCATCATTTGGTCACTTGGATACAGCCGTGCCTGAAACTAGCTCTACCCCATGGTCACCAACAAATTCCCTACTTACTTCAGCAAATTTGAGTCGGTTTCCCATGGCTTGCTGGCAAAATGACTGGAATATTAGGAGACAACGCAGAGCGAGCCTCACCTCGTCTGACTCTCAGTGGGACGTTCCCTGGTGAAAGCGGATGTCAAGAGAAAGGAATTCAAATTTAGGGATGAGCACATAAAATGACCTCCCTACTCTGTGCCTGAAGTTCCTTATCTGTGTAAAGGGAATAGTCATAAACCTGCCTTATTGTGGAGGATTAAGTGAGTCAGTCCATGAAAAGTACCCCGAGTGTTAGCCAATATTGTTATTACTGTTACTCCCATTTTATCATGGCAATGCCAGAGGTCTGTTACTCTATCTAAAGGCTCCACTTTGGCATCAGATTTGAACTGTTAGCGAGTTGAATGAACTATCCATGGGGTCTATTAATTACTTGATAAAATAATCATTTATTCAATCATTCAGAAAGGAAGTCTGTAATCCAGGTCTTCTGGGATTTGGCCTAATACTCGAATTCGCTAGGCGCACCCATGGATAAACAGAGGGTCCCTGGAGGACAGGTTACTTTTTTTTTATGTTTATTTTTGAGAGAGAGAGAGGCAGAGTATGAACAGGGAGGGACAGAGAGAGAGGGAGACACCGAATTGGAAGCAGGCTCCAGGCTCTGAGCTGTCAGCACAGAGCTTGACACGGGGCTGGAACCCACCAACCGTTAGATCATGCATGACCTGAGCCGAAGCCGACGCTTAAGGGTCTGAGCCACCCAGATGCCCCTTAGGGCAGGTTGCTGATCCTTCAAGAGCCTGTAAGGGCCTGGAGGCCTGGGGCTCCGTCTGCGCCTGCAGGACCAGCCAAAGCTCCCTCTTCCTCGGAATCCAATGGGGAAAAGGATACCTGTAGCTTTAGCCTGAATCTTGACGCTGTTGTAAAAGAAAATAACAGGTCGGTGATTTCTCCTTCCGGCTGAAGCACTTTGTGAGGTGCTGTCTCCTAAATTAAACTGGGAAGTAAGAAAAAACGCACTCACACGCCAGCAGACAGACAGACCCACAGGCCCACTGGGCTGAAGACTTGTAGCACACGGACGTTCTCTTAGAGCGGAGCTGGGGGGCTGGGCCAGGCTGCAGTATGAGTTTCCCTCTGATGTGGAAAAACAGGGAAAGAAAAGAAAAGAAAAGAGATGAGAAGAGAAGAGAAGAGAAGAGAAGAGAAGAGAAGAGAAGAGAAGAGAAGAGAAGAGAAGAGGAGAAAGAAAGGGGAGGGAGGGAGGGAAGGAAGGAAGGAAGGAAGGAGAGAGAGAGAGAAAGAAAGAAAGAAAAGGGGAGGGAGGGAGGGAGGCAAGGAAGGAAGGAAGGAAGGAAGGAAGGAGAGAGAGAGAAAGAAAGAAAAATCAGAAACATATGGAAGTTCTCTTTTCAAATCCTTTAACTCTCTCCTCCCCTTCCTGTTTGTTCACTGTAGTAATATATATAGTATACGATCTATCATCTTAAACATTGGAAAGCACGTGCTGTGCAACCAGCACCCACTCTGACCCCAGAACTTTTCATCTTCCCAAACTGCAACTTTGTACCCATTACACACCTTCCCATCCACCCGCCACCTCCCCCCTCCCCCCCCCACCCCGCCCCTGCAAATCACCATTCTACTTTTGGAATGGATGCAGAATGAATCTGATTCGTCTAGGGACCTCACGTTAGAGGGGTCACAGAGTATTTGTCTTTTTGCCACTGGCTTTATGTCACTTAGCGGGACATCGTCAAGGTCTGTTCATGTTGCAGCACATGTCAGAATTGCCCTCTTTTTAAAGATTTGATAATATTCTGTTGTATGTGCCCTGCTGACCACATTCTGTTTACCCATATCACCCATATCTAGTGATGGGCACTGAGATTGCTTCCGCGTTTCAGCTAGTGTGAATAACGTTCCTATGAACATGGGTGTACAAATATCTGTTCAAGGGCCTGCTTTCCATACTCAGAAATGACACTGCTGGATCAGAGAGTGATTCTATGTTTAATCGTGGGTGGAGCCAACATATTGTTTTCCACAGCAGCTGGACTATTTAACGTTCCCACCAGCAACGCAACGCGCAATGGTTTCAAGGTGTCCACGTCTTCACCAACATTTGTTATTCTCCGTTTTTTAATTTTTTTAATGTTTATTTATTTTTAAAGGGGAGACATAGTGAGTGGGGGAGGGGCACAGAGAGAGGGAGATACAGAATCAGAAGCAGGCTCCAGGCTCTGAGCTGTCAGCACAGAGCCCTACGCGGGGCTTGAACTCCCACTGTGAAATCATGACCTGAGCAGAAGTCAGATTCTCAACCGACTGAACCACCCAGGCGCCCTTTTCTGTTTGTTTTTTAAACATTCCTGTTAATGGATGTGAAGCGGTATTTCATTGTGGTTTGGATTTGCATTTCCCTAATAATTAGTGATGTTGGGCATTTTTTTGTGGATTAGTGACTATTTGTATATCTTCTTTGGAGAAATGTTTATCTAAATTGTTTGCTCATTTTTAATCGGGTCATTTTTTTTTCTGTTGAGCTGTAAGAGTTTTATATACTGTGGTTATCAACCCCTTCCAGATATATAATTTACAAGTATTTTATCTCATTTCGTATGTTGCCTTTTTGCTTTGCTGATGGTAATCTTCTACGTACAGAAGTTTTAAATTCTGATGAAGACCTCTTTATCTATTTTGTCTTTGGTCACTTATACTTTAGGGTGTCATGTCCATAAAATCATTGCAAATCTTATGTCATATCTCTGTGTGTTCTTCAAAGTTCTATAGTTTTAACTCTTATGCTTAGGTCTTTGATCTTTTTTTTTTTTTTTTTTGGCCTTTGATTCATTTTGAATTAATTTTTGTATGTGATGTCAGGTTGTCAGGTTCAACTTCATTCTTTTGCATTTAGCCTTCCAGTTTCCCCATCACCATTTGCTGAAAAAGAAAACCCTGCTATGTTTAGTTTCGAAATCACTCATGACTGGATTTTAAAATATTTTCTCAGGTCTTTCATTGTTTGCTCTGCATATTCTGAGGCTCTGTGAATACACGTTTAGTTTTGTTATGTTGTCTTATTGAATTGATCGTTTATCATTGTGAATTGTCCCTCTCTTTCTTTGGTTATGTTCTTTATCCTCCAGTTCACCTTGTCTGACATTAATACAGCCACTTCAGATTTCTTGTTATTATTTGCATAGTATATCTTTTTCCACTCCTTTCCGTTAATCTTTTTAAAATGTAAATTAGATCTCTTGTGGGCAATGTTTAATTGGGTCTTGCTTTCTTATCCAGTCTGACAATCTCTGACTTTTAATTAAAATGTTTCTATTTAATGTAGTTACTGATATGGATGGATTTAAGTCTACCATCTTGCTATTTTGTTTTTTACTTGATTATCTGTTATTTCTTCCACCCCCTGTCTTCCTTGCTTTCTTTTGGATTGAGTATTTTCTCTTTATTGGCTTATTATCAATATCTACCGGCCTTATTTTTTGGTGGAATTGGGTATAGAGTTCACAATATGCCACAATCTACTTTCAAATCATGATTTATCTTGCAATGTACAACCTAAGAACCTTACAACAATATACTTCCATTTCTATGCAACTGTTGCGAAACGTGTATTTTCTCTTTACACACACGTTCTCCATTTCCAATGTTCTTTCCTTTGTACAGATCTAGGTTTCTAACTGGATTATTCTCCTCTGCCTGAAAAGCTTACTTGAATATCTCTTATAGTACCGGTCTCCTAGATGAAAAGCCTTATTTTACTTTCATTTTTGAAAGTTAGTTTTTCCAGATATATAATTCTACTTTGACCATTTTTTTTCCATCCAGCACTGTGAAAATCCATTTTCATTGTCTTCTGGCTTGCATTGCTCCTGACAAGAAGTCTGTGGATATTCTTGCCTTGTTCCCTGTTTATAATGTGTATTTCTCTGGCTTTTGTTAAGAACATTTTAATCACTGGTTTTCAGCAACTTGATTATGATGTGTTGTGATGTGCTTTTATTTGTGGTTTTTCTGCTTGGTATTCATTGAGCCCCTTGGACCTATGTTGCTACTTATTAAATTGGGGGGACTTTTGGGCATTATTTCTTCGGGTAGATTTTCAGTTACCCCATTTCTAAGGCTCCCATTTCACTACTTGATCTTATCCCGCAGGTCACTAAAGTTATTTTCATTTTTTTCAGATTTTTTTTCCCTCAGTGTGTTTCAGTCTAGATTTCCTTTTGTTCTTCAAGTTCACTGATCTTTTCTTCTGCAGCATCCAATCTCTTATTAAATGTGTCCATTGGATTTTTCATTTCATTTGGTTCTACCTAAATTCTATTCATCTTTTATATAGCTTGCATTTCTTATCTCATTTCATTTCCTCTTGAGAATAAGAACTATTTTAAAGTCCTTGTTTGATAATTCTATTATTGGTGTCATTTCTGGGTCTGTTCCTATTGATTATTTTTCCTCGGTATGAATCATATCTTCCTGCTTCTTTGAATGTCTAGTAACTTTTGATTGTGATTATAAACATGTCACTATTTTGTGTCTGGATCATGTTGTCTTTCTTTCAAGAGTTTTGGAATGTATTTTGGCAAGTGTTAATTTACTTGTGGATTAACGTAATTCATTTGAGCATATTTTACAGCTTTGTTAGGTTGGATCTAAAGTATCCATTATCTTAGAGCATGTTTATCTCTAGTACTATGGCATGACTTCTGAGGTCGCTAGTAAGTGCCTCAGTGGTTGTAATAAGTAGGATAAAGTCCTCTTGAAGTGCCCAAGCCTTAATCCTCAGAACCTGGGAATATATCAGGATACGTGACAAAGGGGAATTAAGCAGCCAGAATTAAGTTTCCTAATCAGCTGACTTTAAAATGGGAAGATTATCTTGGCTTATCCAACAGTTTTTAAAAACTGAAGACGGAGGCAGAAGACAGAACCAGAGAGAGTGTGAGGATTCAGCTCAGTGTTGTCGACTTTGGAGGTGGAAAAAAGGGGCCGTGAATCAAGGAAGGCGGGTGGCCTGATGCAGGTGAAAGATGCAAAGACGTGAAATTCTACTTAGATTCTACAGAGAGGAAGGCACCATGGCAACACTTTGATTTTACACCAGTGAGATCTGTTTCAGACTTCAGACTTACAGAGCTATAAGCTAATATTTTTATGTTGTCCTAAGTCATTAAATTTATAACATTTTTTTACAGTAGCCATAGAAAGCAAATAGCGTGGTCAGTGAGATTTCTCCACACTGCCTAGATGGAACTCAGAGAACTGTCTCCCAGATAATTGTGAACGCTGAGAAACTTCCAGTGTATAGCTCCCTGGTGATCCTCCCTCTTGTCTCATTCCCTGTCTCGGGATTATAGTCTTGCTGTCCAGTGTCTGGTCTGGAAAGAACTGTATCATATATTTTGTGAGTTTGTCTAGTTGTTTCTGGCAGGAGGAAAACAAGTAGATTGGTTATTCCAGTATGAGTAGACATGAGTAGACAGTGATTTCCCAGACTTGAAGTTACTGGTTTCAAAAAAGATTGGAACTAGTTTCTTCCTCTGTTTCTATGGCCCATTGACAGCAGCAAATATTTAATGAGGAAAATTTGATTTGCTGGAGAGTGTGTCAGGATACGGTTCGGGTATAGTTCCTGCCCTTGAGGGTCTTTCTTTTTTGTCGTGGAATTATATTTTTGAGATATTAAAATATTAACTGATTTTTGGGTGTGCTTAGTCTCTTTTTCTACCCATGCCCTCCCCCCCTCCGATGGCTTTCCATACACCTTGGACTCTTACCCAAGCCGCTTTATAGTCACATACAAATAAGCAACATGAAAATGCTGAGGTCGGGCCCAGTGGCGGGAAGCCTTACAATCAAGAATGAGAGAAAACTACACACTTAACTACCGATGAAATGCCAAGCAGAAATGAAGATGTCCACGCCAGATGATGGTATTGAAGACCAGATGCCCAGCTCCACAGCCTAGAACTTACACACAAATCCTGAATAAATTAGGAAAACCTCAAATTAACTAGAATTCCTATTCTGCGGTGCCTGGAGTGTGGAAACTCAAGAAAGAAATTACATTTAAAAACTCACATTTCTTGTACCCTGAAATCAATACCTACAACACTGTCCATCTGGGAAAGCAGGCCACTGCCATAAGAAGAGAGGCGCTGTCCCTGGCTAGGACAGACGGGGACTAAATGAGCTATATACATAGCAGGCACTATAGAAATTCAAGGTCTCTGCGGTCCACAGAGGTGGAGAGAACATCGTGGATGGTTGGTGGCCTTCTTGCATATTAACTGACCATCATGATTAAGGTGATGCATAGTGCCTAACAAGCTGGGTGCTATAATAAGGAAACCCCAATTTAAAAAAATTAATGTTTATTCATTTTTTGAAAGACAGAGAGAGACAGAGCACACATGGTGGCGGGGCAGAGAGAGAGGGAGACCCAGAATCCAATGCAGGCTCCAGTCTCTGAGGTGTCAGCACAGAGCCTGACATGGGGCTCGAACCCACAAACAGTGAGATCATGACCTGAGCCACTCAGGCCCCCAAAGAAACCCCAAAGTTAAAAAGTTAAGGATAATAGGAATTTGCTCCCTGCTATGTAAAAGCTTGACAGGGGTAATCCTGGTTACTAGGTGATTCCTTCCACATGATCATTCAGGGCCCCCGGATGCTAGGTCGGGTCAGCACAAGGAGGAACATTGTAACAACACAGAGAATTATCTATGGAAGGAATGATTCTAGTTCCCATTTGCCTGGTGTGCCAGGCCCTGCACACCTGATCCTCACAATAGTCCTTTGTGAAGAAGCAAGGGCTCGAAAAAGCTGGCACCCAATTCTGGCTAACCCCAAGCCAGATTCTCAATCATTCCACTCTCCGTCAGTTTTTTGACTTATGCTGATGTTGTGTTCCTGAGAAGTGACAGTTAATTCAAAACCATGTAGAGCAACAATGAATTTTCTTACCAGAAATGAAGGGAAAGCGAAGCAGGAGAAATGCTCCAGCAGACTGCAGAAGATTCCAGTCATGCAAATGTTTTCCCCATATTGCATTAATGCGAGCAGTAAATAAACAGTTTATGGGGAAAACGGAATATATTAAAATTTATTCATGGAATAACAACAAGAAAAAAAAATAGCCACCACTGTGGAGCATTGGCCAACACAGCCTGCAAAGGCTGGATGCAAGTCTCCGGTTTCTGCACGGTACGAATGCTAATGTATAAAGACGCTCTTCCTGTCAGTGGGATTTCCAGCTGAACTCCCATTATTCTTGGTGGCCCTGCTGAACTATTTTCTTAGCTTTTTCATCAGAGCGAAGCATATGGCTGAAGCCTGAGAAAAGAGTAATTAGTAATACTATGTGCAGACATATTCTAAACAGATGCCTTTATTCACTCAGTCTTCAGGTTCATCCAATAGGATAGCTTCTTTATTATCCCCATTTTGCAGATGAAGGAACTGAGGCACCGAGAGATTGAGTAACTTCCTACAACGGTTACCTTGATGTATCAACTTGGTTGGGCCAAGTGGCTGGGCCACAGAGCCCACATATTTGGTTAAACATCATTCTGGACGTTTCTGTGAGGGTGTTTCTGGATGAAATTTATGTTTAAATCAGTAGACTTTGAGTAAAGCAGATTGCCCTCCGTAATGCTGGGACGGCTCAATCCAATCAGTTGAAAGCCTGAATAGAACAAAAGGCTGACCTTTCCAAGAGCAGGAGGAAATTCTGCCAGCAGACTGCCTTTGGACTCCATCTGCAGCATCAGCTCTTCCTAATTCACTAACAGACTGCCTTTGAACTTGAACCGCAATTCTTTCCTGTGTCTGCAGCCTGCCAGCCTCCCCTATCAGATTTTGGGCTTGCTAACCCACTGCAATCACATAAGCAGATTGCTTAAAATAAATCTCTCTCTCTCTGTCTTCCTCTTTCTATCACATCTTATTGGTTCTGTTTCTCTGGAGAACCTGAGGTCCCCACCTAATACACTTGCCTAAGGTTACATGCCCAGTGAATGGTAGCAATGACTTTCAGTCCTGAGTCTGGGGTCAGGATCCATATTCTTGAGAAGAAGGGTCCTGTGAGCCTTTGATCAGTGCGGTTGGTAACCTCTATTTTGATGTTAGTACCGATAGCTTTCTCCCCATCTTTCATAGTAACTGACCATATTACTCAAGATGATACAGAGTACCCCAGAAGTGAGCTGCTGTAATAAACAAACCCGAGATTTCCAAGGCCAACCCCAAGAAACGCTCACTTCATACTTACGTGAACGTTGACAAGGGGCCTTCCCGGTAGCTAGGTGACCTTCCTCCACACACTCATTCAGGGACCTCGTTGCTAGAGGGTCTGCATCTTCGTCATGTAGCTTCCAAGGTGACCTTGGGGCTTGAGTCCCCTCCAGCCAGCCAGCAGGGGAAGGGGCATGGTAGATCACGCATGAGAGGTTTTCACTCGGCATTGCTAAGGAGTTTTCTGTTTAAAAAATATTTTGACAGGCAACATAAATTGTGCTATTCTAAAATTATTTTGTGTGTGTGTGTGTTGCTCATTTTTCTTGTTTTATTTCAAACTGCTTAAATTAAGAGGTTGTAAATTAGATGCAGGTGTATTTCTTAATGAGTCAGCCATATTGACTGGAAGGCTGTTTTATATGGTGGATATTAAGAGAGAAAGTAGGAGATAAGGTTGGGGAGAGATTATGGAAGGCCTTGAATGCCAGGCCAAGGAGCTTGGACTTTATCCTATGAGAGATCTAAAGTTCTCGTTCTTTCTCCTCTGAACTAAAAGCCCCTGTTCTCTATGCCATCTCACCAGAGGTGACATTCTCCACCATACATGAGAATTATCATATTTAACTTGTCATTCATTTGCTTCTTATTTCCCCTCTTCTCTCCTCACCCATCACATGGTTAAACTGTATGCATCGCAAGGACATAGACCATGGCTTAAATTTTTCTCAACGCTGCACAAGCCAATCATATATGAAGTTTCAGGACTACATTCTGTTGCAATTCAAAACACTTATGTCCCTATGCCTTCAAATATCCCCACAAATGAGTAAATATAAACAGCATATAATTTCCTCCCCAAATGCACTATATTTTAATTGAAAAATATGAATGATGACTTCAGGCTTCCAATGACTTTGTAAACTACAGTGTTCTGATCAGAGTTCTCACCAACATGGCTTAATCCATTATGCTTCTTGGTTTGGGGACTGTCCCTCTCCAGTGGCTTCTGTGTCAGAGGCCAAGCTGCCATCACGTTTGACATACCAGCCTATGAAGTTCTTGTTCCTGGGGTCGGGGTGGATCTCTCAGGCTTCTTTCTCAATTTTATCACTAAGAGATTTTTTAGAGCATTTGGTTTTAACAAAGCATTTTTTAAAAAATCACATTATAAAATTTGTTGCATAAGAACTATCAGCAGAAAACAAAACACTGTTTGTCCGGTAATCAGCTAGGAACCCTGCCCGGTGAGGACCTTGCTCTCGCCCACAAACCTGGGACTCACATCCACGGCTCGGCACCATTACGAATGACCACACATCATGCATCCGGGATTTGCAAAGTATCCAAAACCATGTGTGGCATCTGCGGTATAACAGTAAATGTGACAATAGCGTTGATACCACTAGTTACCAAGCTGGGCGACTCTATGTATGTCAAACAGAACATATGTCTGCATGCTTGCACGTGTGCTCACACACACACACACACACACACACACACACAGATCCCAATGTGAGTTTTGGTATGTGTATCTTTTTAAAAGCTACCGTAAAGCAGTGGCTTAAAACAAGAACTATCATGTCTTCTCTCACACAGTGCTGGGAGTTGACTGAGCTCAGCTGGGCGGTTCTCACGGGGATCTCTTTACAGGTGCAATCAGCATGTGAGTGGAGCTGGAATCATCTGGAAGTCCACTTCACACACTTGTGTAGGCCTGGACTGGGAAGGCCCAAAGAGCTGGAAGCTAGGGCTGGAAGGCAGATGGGTCCTTGGACATCTCTCTCTCTTTCTAGAAGGTCTCTCTACTGGTCATCCCAGTATGGTGGCTTCAGTGCGGCGGGACTTTTTACATGGCAGCTCAGCACTCCAGAAGCACAGGTCCAAGGAGGGAGGGAGGGAGGGAGGAGAGAGAGAGAGAGAGAGAGAGAGAGAGAGAGAGAGAGAGAGAGAAAGAGAGAGAGAGACTCTAGCAGAATGGGTGCTGTGCTCTTACATAATCACATAAACACAATCATGTACATCTCATTACCTTTGCCACCTTCCATTGGTTAGAAGCACATCATGGGTCCCACCCACACTCGTGGGGAGCAGAGATCGTGGGGCCACCCTAAAGTCTGTCTGTCACATGCAGTGAAGTTGAGCAATGTCCTCGGGCCACACAGCTAGTGAGCAGAGAATCAGAGCTCCAATAGTCTGACTCCAGAGTCCCTGTCCTCAATTATTACACTAGAGGATGCTCATAGGAGTGAATATTTCTTCATTGTTATGATTTTATTTATTTATTTATTTATTTATTTATTTATTTATCTTGAGAGAGAGAGTGTGTATGCACAAGTGAGGGAGAGACAGAGAGAGGAAAGAGACGATCTCAAGCAGGCTCCACACCCAGCGCAGAGTCCTCTGAGGGGCTTGATCTCTCTGGTCATGACCTGAGCCAAAATTAAGAGTCGGACTCTTAACTGACTGAGTGTCTTGGGCGCCCCAGTATCATTCTCAAATAAAAGCCTTCTCCTCTGCGCCCTCAGTAAGCGACGAAGCTGATGGAATCGTGCTTGAGTCTGCAAAGCTCTAGAGCAGCCCCTGGCACAGGGCAGCTATCTTGGAGGTGACGCTACGTTGATGACCGAGGCTTCCCTGGTGACACAGCCTCCCTGGCTATAACTTTCAGGTCACAATAATGTGCCTAACATATCTGTACAAAGAAAGAGGTCTAGTCGGAGAGCGATCCGTTTCCTTGGATCGTCTTTAGGCCAGAAGGCACGTGGACAAATGGGAAGTGTCTCAAAGGAAGCAACTGGAGGAAAGTCTTGTAGATGTTGGGATTTCAGCCTTGGAAGGGACTCTGGCAGCAGCTGATTTTCTACAATGCAATGGGCTGAAAAAAACCCACATCTCTGTAAAAATAAAGAAAAGCCTAACCGGCTGCAGCTGCCGTCCTCCCAATAATTAGATTTGGAGGATTATTGCTGAGATGAATGGGAGATATCATATGGTCACTGCTAGAAATATTTGCCATCCCTGTCTAACTGCACGACTAGACACTTGAGTTCTTAGCAGACCCACATATGTTTGTTTTTAATTAAAATGTGCTGAATGAACCGTTAGCTGCGCTGAAATAATGAAGAAAAGCAACACAAGACAAATCAGCTAATTGACAAGTCCAAACATTCTATTTTATACCCTTCAGTTATGTTAATGGAGATTTCTAATATGTTCTAGTTGAAACAATAATTACACAGGCGCAGTTACATGATAATCTAAGAGGTAGATAAAAATATATTATCAATAACTACAGCAGCAAGGAACCCCACAAATGGGTCAAAGGATTACAAATTCATTTACTCGGTCTATTCTGTTGAGTATTTATTGAGGACTTACGGCTTATTACGTGCCAGGCCCTCATTGGCTGACTCTTATACCTGGTGTTTTCAAATACTCATTTTTGTTCAAGCTAGCATGTTCTAGAGAGTGTCGGGGTGCTATGCCTGGTACATCTCCAACCACATGATGAGACGAAACAGCAAGTGACTCTTGAAAAAGCGAGACTGTAATTTTAAGTCATTTCAAAAGCTAGTTTATGTGAAGGCAATCTGGCCAAGATTTGACAAATTACATTTTATTCAGTGAGCAAGAAGCTAGCACAGCTGCCTGAAGGAAACTGTGCCCTGGGATTGTGTACACAGAGCAAGGCCAAAGGGCAGCCATATTCCAAATAGCCCGTAAACAGGAGGTTTGCTGGAGGCCTTTCCGAAGATCATGGCAGAGTTTCAGCTGTGAGATAACCAGAATTCTGGCCAAAATTCGGAGTGATGGAAACTATCACATGTCTCTGGAATATTCTGTGGAGATTAATCCTTTGGCCGAGTAGTCTCTGATGAATGAAGGAGGATAATTCAGAGTCAGTCACTGAACACCCTTGCTCTTAACCGGAAGACTGGGCTATCAATGAGGTAAATTAACTTCAATGCATTTAGAGTTTATTTACAACAAAACTGCAAAGCCTCCATCTCATCCATATTCAATCAGAGAAAATTGTGGCTCATCCAAGACGAGACGTGAGCCAAGTCTGGGGCGAGGCGAAGGGTGACATCATCTGAAGGGGCTGGAAATGAAGTGTAAATTTGAATATCATCTGTATATAAGTGATAATTAAAGCTGTGAGGCTCAATACACGCCAAGAGAGAAAGTCAATAAAAATGAGGAACAACAGTGTCCCAAGCCACGTGTCATTTCTGCAATGGAGATTTTTAAAAATAAGCTGGTGGCGGGGGGGGGGGCAGATTTCCTTTCCTTCTGCATGATCTCAAAACAGATACAGATCACTTGTCAGAAAAACTCTTATCCTTTGCAGATAATAGCCAAGTCATTTGATGGTTGGGCAAGGTAAGAGGAGATTTCCTGGAAGATTTCTATTCCAGGGAAAATAAGTCATTTTGAGGGGTTTGGAGAGATGACTCCCCCTCCCCTCCAAAAGAAGACCGTTTAGGAAATCCTAACATAGAGAACCACCAACCCAAGGAGACATTTGCTTGCCCCTTTCAAGTCTGGTGGTAAATTTGGGCGGGGAACCCAAGGTGCTTTCATCTGGGTATCCGAGGACTCCGTTCACGCAGAGAAGAAATGGTTTCTTTCTTCTCAGCTGTGTTTGAACATGTTAGCAGCAGCATAACTAAAGTAAGACGCAATGTGAATCAAATGAAATTAGACCAGTTCAGAAGGAATTATTCATTAAGAAAAGGGCAGCTTTTGCCCTAATCATCCCTCTAGAGATTTAAACGTAAGGCTCTTTTTTTTCTTCCATTTATTTATTTATTTATTTATTTATTTATTTATTTATTTTTGGACTACCAGCTCTCCAGACCATAGAAGCTTCCTAAAAACATCCTGTTCTTCACTGGCATGGAGTGACCCTAATCATGAATGATGGGTGTTATGAGCTGAATCGGGTCCCTGAAATGCATATATTGAAGCCCTAAATCCTGGTGCCTAAGGATGTGACTGTGTTTGGAGGTAGGTCTTTTTTGTTAGAAAGGCAGAATGCCACGTGCAATGTCTCATTTGGATGTATCTGGAATTTTGGAAGCTAAACTTCCTTTCATTCTCCTACAAACAGACCCACAGAGCTTGTTTGGAAGTGCCAGCAGGGTTTGCAGCTACCTGTATAGCCTTGACCGAAGAACAATTCTCTAGCGAGGAAGATCATCCTCTTTGACCAAGGGCACAGCTCCGGGAGGGATGCATATGGCACGGTGAGCGAGGAAGGGGACACCAGCCTAACCAGTCAGATCAGCCGAATCAAACCTGGCGATCAGCGGGGTGACTGATGTCACAGCCAGATCACCCTCACATAATGAAGATAGGCTCTTTAAAGAAGTAATTAAGTTAAAAAGGGGTCTTTAGTATGGGTCCTAATCCAGTATGGCAGGTGCTCTTATAAGAAGAGATCAGGACATAGGCACACACGCAGGCGGATCATGTGAAGGCACAGGCCATCCACAAGCCAAGGAGCCAGGCTTCAGAAGAAACGAATCCTGTCAATATCTGTTGCTTCAGACCTCTACTCTCCAGATCTGTGAGACAATAGATTTCTGCTGTTTAAGCCCCCAGTCTGGGGGGCTGACCAAATCAACAAGGCAAAGGAAGTAGGGCCAGCATATGCACTGTGCATGGAAGATCCTCACCTTGAACCTTTCCCCTTATCTAAAAATAGACCTACCTCATCGATTCATTTGTTATGTCATCTTGAGATGACATCGATAGATAGATAGATAGATAGATGGTATATATATCTATATCATCTATATATATATAATTCTTCTGAACCTTAATTGCCTCATTTCAGTATTGGGATGAAAAATCCTCGGATCATAGGACTGTTGCCCTGGACGTAGATTCCCAACAAGTTCACACAAACTTGTCTCCTTCGCCTCTTCCATTCCCTCTACAATCATGAAACAGCACGGCATCCCAGTATTTTTTCCTCAGAATATTCTATTACAGTTTGAAGGTAGTCTGGTTTAGTGACTCACTGTGATTTTGGACAAGTTACTTAGTATATGTGCTGCCGAAGCGAGCACTGGACAAGTTACTTAAACTCATTCTTCCTCATAACCTGCTTCCTAAGGTCATAAAAATTAATCTTTAAGTGACAATTATTTAGCCTCCTGTGGAGCGCTTGGCACATGGTAGGAGTTCAGTAAAAGTTGCTTTCCTCCTTCTAAAGGCACGAGCCTCTTATTCATCAGCAGAGAAATGTTTATTGCATTTGGTATTGTACTCATTTATTTATGCCCTTCTTCAACCTAAAAGGGTTTTAGTCAGCTCATAAAAATATCTCCAGAATAAATTAGTCCTCATAAAGGATAAATAGTGTGAGGTGGTAGACAAGATCATTGACCATCTTCCTATGACAAATTCAAAAGGAAGCTCACAGCGCTGATCCCTAAAGCATCCTGAAGTTATGTGGCTTCAAAATGCAGCAAGAAAGAGCAATGTTTTTCTAGAGATGTGGAGGTGACATGAAGCTTTTGTGTGCTGCCCCTTCATGGCTTTTGACTTCATGAAAAAATACATACAAAGGATCTTAAAGGATGGATGAGTTGGTCATCCATCTTTGATTTTTTTTTTTTAACATTTATTCATTTTTGAGAGATGGAGAGAGACAGAGCATGAGTGGGGGAGGAGCAGAGAGAGAAGGAGACACAGAATCTGAAGCAGGCTCCAGGTTCTGAGCTGTCAGCACAGAACCCAATGCAGGGCTCGAACCCACGAACCGTGAGATTATGACCTGAGCCGAAGTCGGATGTTGACCCAACTGAGCCACCCAGGCACCCCCCATTTTTTATTTTTTTTTAACTTCTTTAAAAATACAAGAGATCCAGAAAATTCAAAGACTATTGTAACTAAACTCTCACATTCTGCTACTCAGAATTAGAAATCATTCACATTTCACCATATTTGTTTGCAATATTTTTTAAGAAAATAAAATACACAACTAAAGTCATATTTGACTAACAGAGAGGCAGCTTCTCATGTATCTGAATGATCCTTCTAGAACATTAAATGTTGATATACATGCAGGAGTTATTTGTGTCGGTTCGTGCATGTGTTTTGTAAGTGGGGACTGGTATCACATGATATGTACCATTATGTATCACACTCTTTCAACTCAACCTTGTTTTCTGAGATGAAGCTGCATCGTCACACATGGATCTTGCTAGTTCCTTGAAGGGACCGTGCTATGGGCTGAATTTTGTCCCCCGAAAATTTGTATGTTTACATCCTGACCCCCAGTGCCTCAGAACATGACTATATTTGGAGACAGGGTCTTCGAACAGATAATTAGGCTAAAATGAGGTCAGTATGGGCCCTAATCCAATATGACTGCTGTCCTTATAAGAAGAGGTTAGGCGCATAACAGAGGGAAAACCTTAAGACCTAGAGAGGGTGGCCGTCTACACGCCAAGGAGAGAGGCCTCAGAGAAAACCAACCCTGCTGATTGATCTCGAGCTTTCTGGCTCCAGATCCGTGAGATAACAAATTTCTGTTGTTTGAGCACCTGGTCTCTGGCACTTCGCTGCAGTATGGACAGCACAGAGTACAAACACCGCGGTATTTTCAGCCATCGGTGGCCATTTAGATGGAAACCAGGCACATGGCTCCTCGCACACATGTGTGGGAGCGCCTCTAGGGTAATACCTAGAAATGAAATTGCTGTGTTACAGGGGAGGCACGTTTTCAAATTTGCAAGATGCTGCCAAATTGCCTTCTCGAGCGTCTGTATCTGTCTACAGTCTCCACAATATCGAGGGAGCGTGCCAGCACCCCCACAGCCTGGCCAATATTTCATATTCTCAAACTTTAATGATTGGCCAATACAACTGGCAAAAAAAAAAAATCTTATTGTTTCCATTGCGTTTCCCTAATTATATGTGAAGTTGGATGTCTTTTCATATGGTGTTGTCCATTCTTCTTTCCTGGTCTCTACATTTTCTGTTTATATCCTTTGCCTCCTTCTCTGTTTGTTGTATGTCTGGTTCTGCCTCATTGGTGGGAACTGCACACATTCTAGATAATAATAGATCTGTCTGCTAGCTCTTGTGACCTTCTCAAAAGCTCCGACTTGTCTTCTAATCTTGTTTGCGGTGTTATTTTGACAGAAGATTTTTAATTAGGTGTAATCAGATGTACTTCTATTCATTGTTCGCCTTCTTGAGCATCATTTAAAAAAAACAAAGCCCACAACTTTCCTTCTCCAAAATTTGCAGAGGTGTTCTACTTTCTCGTAATAGTTTTAGAGGAATTTTCCCAGGCTTAGATCTTTGATGCACATTTTTGAAAAATATTTTATTTATTTATTTTTAAAGGTTTATTTATTTTAAGAGAGAGCGAGCAAGTAGGGGAGGGACAGGGGGGCAGAGGGAGAGGGAGAGAGAGAGAATCCCAAACAGGCTCTGCACTGTCAGCTCAAAGCCCAACTCAGGGCCTGAACCCACAAATCGTTAGATAATGACCTAAGCGGAAAATCAAGAGACGACCCTCAATGGACCGAGCCATCCAGCTGCCCCTAAAGATTTTATTTTTAAGTAATCTTTGCAGCCAGCACGGGGCTCGAACTCAAAACCCCAAAATCCAGAGTCATGTGCTCCATTGACAGAACCAGCCAGACACCCCAATCATCAGTACATCTTTAATTCATTTCCGTGATAGGCATAAGTAGGATTTTTTCCTCCCTTTTGTTTCACATTTGAAAGTCAATCATCCCAACACTATTGATATATCAAATACTCTAATCAGGTAAAAAAAAAAAATCTCAGTAAAGTACCCACAGATTGTCTCATTTTAAGAAGTATAATTTCCTAATAACATCTCCAAAATGTATTAGGGGGAAAATGTACCCCTAGGTAAATTAATAAGCTGACTGAAATGGGTATTTGGATGTGAGCCAAGCAAATGCTAGAAGCTGTCCATCAAAAAATGTTTTGATATTGAGAGAGCTGATGGTAAGCCCTTCTTCCTGGCAGTCATTGGATGGGAGGGCCAGGTGTGTTTCCAAGGCCAGTCCAAGCTCTTAATGATTAAATCATCAGAGATGTGCAGACAGCTTGTCCTTCCGTTGTGCCCAGCAAAGGGACGGGCCCCTTGTCAAACAGAGCAGTGACCCCTGCACAGAAGTCACTGGAATCATGTGCTGAGGCTGCCTATGGTTTGTCTCAAAGATAGAGGAGGAGTGTTTGTGGGGAGGCTGATTTTTCACTGAATTCCTTTTTGTGACCGTATGCCTCATACTATCAATTAAAAATAACAATTTCTTTTTAAAGCCAAAAAAAAAAAAAAAAGGCAATATGTCACCAAGACACTAAATGAAACCAGGAGATGTTTAAAACATCTCTTTAAAAAGAAACAGAGACATGAGAACTTTTGGGGGGAGTAATTCAAATAGAAATTACACTTCATTTTACTTATCTGAATAGTTTAGACCATTGGTTTTCAAATATTTCTTGGCCACAAACACTTTGTTCAAAGTAGACCTTTCTTGAAAGACCAACATATAAAGTAGATGAAATAAATAGTATGAAGTAAATAGTTTTATTTGCTTATTTTTTAATTAAAAATTTTAAACATTTTTAATTTTTTAAAAATTAAAAACTTAGGCAGTTAAGCGTCAGACTTTACCAGCTCAGGTTATGATCTCACAGTTTGTGGGTTCGAGCCCTGCATCAGGCTCTGTGATGACAGGTCAGAGCCTGAAGCCTGCTTTAGATTCTGTGCCTCCCTCTCTCTTTGCTCCTCCCCCACTCACACACACACACACACACACACACACACTCACTCTCTCTCTCTCTCTCTCTCTCTCTCTCTCAAAAATAAACACTAAAAATTTTTTTTTAAATCAACGCATTTGAGAGGTAGAGATAAATTATATATCCTTTTCACTTTCTTCACGTAGGAATTTCATTCCCTTTCTGAAATTAATAACATCTGTATTCACTCATTCTGTAAACACTCGCTGAATGTTTTCCAGGCCCTGGGATAGGCACCAAGGAGGAGGTGGCTTGGAGATGGTGAGATCTCAGCAAAGTTTCCAAGCACAAGTAGGAGATAGCTGAAAGTCGGGGAGGGTAGTCCGGGCCCAGAGTCCACAGGGGAAAGCACAGAGGAAGCCGGCTGGCAGGTGAGGGGCCCTGCGGGTGGGGTGGCGGCGCTCAGTGTGGCAAGATGCACGGGGCATCTGTTAGTGGTAACAGGTGCTGACACTGGAGAGGCATAAAGGAGTGAGTAACTGCGTGCCTTGTGGACCTTTCTAAGTTTGGACTCGGAAGACCACGAGGAAGCGATGGAAGAGCTTTAAGCAGGAGATTGACACAATCATGTTTGTGCTTGGGAATGCTCACTCTGGCCAAAGGGGGCATCGGAAGGGGACATGATTAGGGCAGGACTAGCTAGGAGACTGTTTCGGACACCCAAGAAAGAGATAATGATGGACTGACTGTTTCCGGGCCCCAGAGATGAAGCAGGGGGGTGAACTAAGACAGGATGGATGGAATGTTGGTTGGAGGAGAGAAAAGGAAGTGTCTAGGGGATTCCTGGAATTCGGGTTTATTTCACTGAAGGAGACTGGGTAACCGATGCCATTCAACACGGCAGGGACGCTGAAAGAATCTGTGGCAACAGATGATGCGTGTTACGTGGGGGCAGGTTTTGGATGAAGAATCTGAAATGCCAAAGTGGAAATGTCCAGTGGGCAATTGCACATCCGGTCCTTGGGCTCCAGAGAGAGAGATCTGGGTTAGAGGTGAAGATTTGGGAGCTGTCCTCAGTATGATGACCGTGGTGGTCAAGAAGGTAGTTGAAATCCCTGAGAAAACGTGACCAGGAAGAAGACAGTCCCAAAAAGTCCCCATAAACAGAAGAGAAGAGAAGCAGGAAGAGAGGAAATCAAAGAAACTAAGGGAGAGAGCTTAAAGGTAGGCGGAGGGGTCAAATGCAGTGCTCAGAAGAAAAAACTGTGACCGTGGTTGCAAGGACCGTGATGATGGAGGAAGCTGGCACGACCTTCAAGGTGAACCTACTTCAACCCTCCGATGATGAGCAGAGTCTCCACATGGGAGACTGGGCCAGAGACTCTCAGCTTTAACGGCAGGATAGAAACACCCGGGGAGCTTTTGTTGTGGATGCTACTGTCAAAGCCTGGGCCATAGGTGTAATGGGTCTGGTGTGGGGCTTGAGCAAGGGTGTGTTTTGAAAGCTCCATGAGGGAGGCTCACGTGGGACCACACCTGTGAAACCCTCTTCCAGTTAGTCCTTATTTTGGGCAACAAAGGATTGAAACGTGTTACTTCTGGAAGAAATCAGATGACTCTCATATTGGTCCACGGCATTGGGACACAAAGGACTAGTAAGTAAAGAAAACGGAATATTCCAGCAGATCAAAATATGCCTGGATGGGGCCAGTTCTTTCGGGGGGGGGGGTCAGGCCCGGAAATTGGGGGAACACCGAAGACATGTTCTCCATTGCTGAGGAGGGGTGTTTCACTGGCCTTTCCCGCAGTGTAAGAGACTTGTCCCCCGAGTCTCACTGAGTCTATACTTGCCAAGTAACCTTCTGATTAATAATTAAACTTTGCCTGGTGATTTTTAGATTACACCTATTTTTCAAAATTTGAAAGGAATACCTGTATAGGATTAAAAAAATTAAATACTACACAAGAACATCATTCCCTTCGAACCACCTCCACCTGCAACCACACCCCAAAGGCAACTGCTTGGCCATTTCTATTTTTGTGTCTCTTGGTGGTTACCCTATAACCATAGATAATATGCTTACTCCTCCCCCTCATCGCTTACCAGCGCCATACATTATTGATCAATATCGGAAGATGAATGTTTACTTACTCTGCCTTCACCTCCCCTTCTTCCTTCTAAAGTTTGGTAATCATACTATTATTATATATTTATTATTATTATATATATATTTTTCACAGATCCTGCCGCAGGTTTATTTGTACAAATAGCACAGGAGGACACCACCTGATGCAGATAGAAGCCGAGGGGTCACACTAGTCCTTCCACCCTCACACTGGCAGACAGAAGCCTCTCCAATGGAGCCTTTGTGGGGGCCTGGGCACCTTTGGGAGCCTGAGCCGCAGCTGGAGCTGGAGCATGAGTTGTAGCTGCAGCCTGGCCCTTGGTTTGAGCCTTGGCCTTGGCCTTTGTCTGGCAGAGCCTGAGACCCTGGGCAATGCAGGCACGAGCATGTTTCCCAAGCTTGGGATGAGCGATATAGGCAAGTTGATTTAGCTTGTGGCTGCCACCCTTTGGGATCTTGGGCTTGACCTCCGTGGTCTTGACCAGGGCCTTGATGGCCTCGACACACGCACTCATGGCCTTGGCATTGTTGGCCTGCATCTTCTTCAGGCCCTTCTTGTGCTTCTTGGCAAAGCACATGTTCCTCAGGATCTTGGGGTCTATCCCCTTAAGAGATTCGTATCTTTGTGACCGGGGTTTCTTGATGCCATTTCGGTGCCATTTTCATGACTGGTTGTGTGTGGTGTGCATCTTGGACTTGGCCATGTCTGCACCAAAGCCCGTGGCTCCCGAAGCGCCGTGGACCAATTATATTTATATATTTTTGAGAGAGAGAGAAAGAGAGTGTGAGTGAGAGCGGGAAAGGGGCAGAAAGAGAGGGAGACACAGAATCCAAAGCAGGCTCTGGGCTCTAGCTGTCAGCACAGAGCACAACAGAGCTGTGAGCACAGAGCCTGATGCAGGCCTTGAACCCACCCACTGTGAGATCATGACCTGAACTGAAGTCGGACACTTAACTGACTGAGTCACCCAGGTGCCCTAGTCATACTATTATTTTTTAGTTCTTCTATTGGTTACTTTTATAACTTTAATGTATTGAAATTCTGTTTCTCATTCCATGAACTTGAAACAGTGTTTCTTAACTCCACGAAGTGTGAGATGAAGATACCAGCTTCCCCACTCTCCTCCTTCAGCTCGGTCAGCTTGATCTATACGTTTCCATTGATCTGCTCTATAGCAGTTCCTTCCGATCTACAGCTGTAAGTCCTCTTGGCATCGTCTAGCGGTCAAGTCTAACAGCTGAATCCAATAAACTGCATTTGAGTTATTTTGAGTAGGAAGACGTTATCTCCTAGAGAGCCAAGGATTGTGTGAGGACCACACTTCTTCCTCTTGGGTCCAATGTCCCAACTCCTGAGTGATTCAAGGGCGAGTGTTCCCTGTAGCGTGGTCAAACTGATTCTCTTTTATGACACTCGATCAGTTGTTCAAAACCATGGTCATTTTAGTTCGCCTCTGCTTGGGCCATGATTTTCCTGTACCTTTTTGAGTTTTTCCTAGACTTCTCTTTTTTTGTTGTTGAGAGAAGAAGCCTATTTTGTCTTCACCAACTCGCAAATATTTCCAGCTTCTGACTCATGCCATCTAAAGCACTGAGTGCCTTCAGATTTTCTTCTTACAGATTTCTAGGAGCCCACTCACTTCCTGTTTTAACTGGGATCTGGGAAGAGGGGTGTGAGAGGTGAAGAATACAAACATTTTGATCATCGCACCAGCACAGTCTCAGTGTAAACAAAACAAGGTGCCGTGTAGTCATTAGAGTTCGCTGATTTTAGCTGCTATGACTTTGTCGCGGAGAGACTGATTATCTACGGAAATATCAAGAATATTCAGAAACTGGATCTCCGTCGGCCAAGAGTCTCATCGCAATCAGCCGAAATCCTTCAGTGCACCTGTTGTGGATACTGTGACATGTTGCTAAGACACCGGAAGGCCGAAGGCACTCAGCCCCTGGCCTCAACATCTCAGAAGGGCCATCCCATCTCCAGAGTCCCCCCGGGATGGGTGAGGCTCCGGTTGCAACTGCTTTGCACTTCGGCTTCTCTCTCCGTCCAGTGTTTCCTTCGCCGTCCACAGGAGCTGCTCTCCGGAGCACTCCCTGATACAGACCTGTCTCAGAGGCTGGTTCCTGAGGCGCTGTGCCCACAGCCCTGCTGGTCTCTGCGACCGAGAACTGTGATGTGAGCGAGCACGCAGACAAGGTTACATTCTTACAGAGGATAGTGGGTTATTGTGGGAGGGGGCTGTTTTCTGGGCAGGAGACAGGGTGAAGGGTGGGACACAGTCTCAGGGGATGCAGGAGGGGCTGGATCCAGGACACCAAGCGGTAGAGGCAGGAGCTGAGCTTGGTCAGAGACGAGGAAGGGAGGCCAGGGAGGTGCAGCTGACGGCCGGGGGGCCCTGGAACCCGAAAGGAGGCTGAGAATGTGGTAAAGATGGCTGAGCCTCTGAATTTGCTTGTGGACAAAAGCACTCTATTTCTTTTTATTTAAAAAAAATTTTAGGGGCGTCTGGGTGGCTGTCGGTTAAGCCTCCGACTTCGGCTCAGGTCAGATCTCACGTTCATGGGTTCGAGCCCCGCGTCAGGCTCTGTGCTGACAGCTAGCTTAGAGCCTGGAGCCTGCTTCCTGGAGCCTGTCTCTCAAAAATAAATAAAAACATGGGGCCCTTTGCTGACCACGTAGAGCCTGGAGCCTGCTTCAGATTCTGTGTCTCCCTCTCTCTGCCCCTCCCCTGCTCACACTCTGTCTCTGTCTCTCAAAAATAAATAAATGTAAAAAAAATTTTTAAATGAGAACCTGAGTCCCAAGGGGAAAATGTACACCCTCATGGTTTAGTTCCCCAGATCTGAGACGGCTGTCACCTCTCAGCTCACAGAACATGGATCGCAGGCTCAGCTGACCTCTTGCTGGCTGCGTGCGTTGGGCAAATAACTTGCTATATCTCTGACCCTCGGTTTCCACATCTGTAAAACTGTCAGGAGGGCGGCGGGACCTTTCAGAGCTTATGGAAGATTCAGTGAAACAAGCACATGAAGCTGAAGCCCAGCACGTTGTAAGCACAAGAAAATACTCCCCATTTTTGTGATGATGGCTATGAATTCTAAAGATCTGTAAATTGGCAATGAGTTTTAGTGGCTACAGCCCTACTACCTGGGGATTTAGATGTAGCTCCGTGGAGTCCGCGTTCCCAAGCCTCATTCTGAAACTCTGTCTAGCCCTTGCTTCCCCCTCGCCTTTGTACCTTCTAGCTACAGACGTGCTAGCACACCTTACACCTGAGGGGCGTCCTGCGCGCGTCAAAACCACGCCTACTTCCCCGCTGGTAAATACTCGCACGCACACCAGCCCGCTCCAGGGGCGGACTCCTCTCTCTGAGCCCACCAACGCAGGCCGTGGGACATCACGTGTCGGGGGGCACTCAACGGCCTAACCGAGCGGAGAACGTGTTCTGCAGGGACATGGTTACAATCTCCATTCAACCTTTCTTTCTGACACATGGTTTTCTTTCTGTCATCTTTAAAATTTTTTACTATTTTTAAAGTTTTTAAAAATTTACTTTTGAGAGAGAGAGTGGGGGAAGGGCAGAGAGAGAGAGAGTGGGACAGAGTCTCCGAAGCGAGCTCGGCCCTGACAGTAGAGAGCCTGATGCGGGGCTCAAACTCACAGACCAGGAGATCATGGTGTAAGAAGTCAGACACTTAACCGACTGAGCCACCCAGGTGCCCCTCCTTCTGTCATCTTATTTTACCTTTGTCATTTTGCTTCCTTTTCCCACACAACTGTGCTTCTTTACATTAAATTTTTTTTTAAACATTTATTCATTTTTGAGAGACACAGTATGGGGAGGGGAGAGGCAGAGAGAGAGGGAGACCAAAATCTGAAGCAGGCGCCAGGCTTGGAGCCATCCACACAGAGCCTGACGTGGGGCTCTAACTCATGGACCGCGAGATCATGACCTGAGCTGAAGTCAGAGGCTCAACCAACTGAGACACCGAGGCATCCTGCTTTTTTACATTTTAATAAAGAACATATACTTAATTTAGAAAACTCAAAAAAAAAAAAAACAGATGGATGGGGGAGAAACATGTGATACCACTGCCTTGGAGTGTGCCTTCTAGAACACGACACAGGTACACAATTTTTGTGCTCATGGAAACAAAATCAGATAGGACAGACCAATGGTTCTCAATGAGAGGGAACATTTGGCAATGTCTGGGGACATTTTGGGAGTCAAAACTGGGGCAGGTAGTGCTACTGGCATCTAGTGACAGAGGCCAGGGACACTACTAAACATTCCAATTCATGGGACAGCTCTCAACAACTAATTAATTAGCCCCGATGTCAATGGGGCAAAGATTGAGAAACTCTAGTGTAGACCAGACTTAGGCAGATTATAGCCTCTGCTGAGAAGCTGCCTATTTTTATAAATAAAGTTTTATTGGAACATAGTGATGTCCATTCACTTACATGTTGTCTGTGGCTGCTTTTGCCTGACAGTGGTAATTGAATAGTTGTAACAGAGACCATGTGGTTTGCAAAACCTAAAATAAATGTGAGTCACATGTGAAATTTAAATTTTCTAGTAGCCACATTTTTTTTAAAGGTACAAAGACAACTCGATAGCAAAAGAAACAACCAGATTTTAAATGGGGCAAAGGACCTGAATAGACATTTTCCCGAAGACCCACAAATGGCCAACAGGTACATGAGAAGATGCTCAACGTCACTCATCATCAGGGAAATGCAAGTCAAAACCACAATGAGATACCACCTCACACCTGTGAGGATGGCTAGGCTCAAAAAGATAAAACGTAAGTGCTGACGAGGATGTACAGAAAAGGGAAGCGTCATAAGCTGGTGAAAAATTAAATTGGTGCCGCCAGCATGGAAATCAGTAGGGAAGTTCTTCCAAGAATTAAAAACAGAACTGCCATGTGGGTTAGCGACCCCACTCCTGGGTCTATACCAAAAGGAAATGCAATCACAGAATATCTGTCCTCCCGTGTTCGCTGCAGCATTATCCACAATAGCCCAGATAGGGAAACAACCCAAAGTCCGTCAACAGAGGAATGGATAAAGAAATTGCAGTAGATACAGACAATGGAATATTATCTAGCCTTTAGAAGGGAGATCTTGCCATTTGCAACAATATGGATAAACCTGGAAGACATTTTGTTATGTGGCGTAAGCCAGACCCTCAAAGAAAAAGGCTTCATGATCTCACTGATAACGTGGAATCTGACAAAGTCGAATACATAGAAGCAGACGGTAGAATGGTGGCCTTGATTTCCAGGCGCTCTCGTCTCACAAAAGAGGAATGATGTGAGGAGATGGGCATGTTAATTAGCTTGACCATAGTAATCAATTTGCTCCATACATGTATATGCGTCTCAAAACATTATTGTATATATAACATTATGTTGTACTCCTTTAACATAAACAGTTGTTATTTAAAAAAAGTAAATAAAAATTTTACAAGTCCGAAGAGGCAAGTGAGATGAATTTGAATATGTCCAAAATATTATCATATCAACATTGCAATCCATATAAAAAGCACTAATGACGTAGTTTACGTTCTTTTTTTTTTTCATGCTGATTCTTTACTTAGAGCACATCTCATTTCAGGCTAGCCGCATTTCAAGGGCTCATGTGGATAGTGGTTATTGTAACAGACAATGCAGCACTACAATATTGTAAGCTACACTATTTATTTAATGTATCTTAGGTCCACTATTTATTTTTTATATCACTTTTAAATGGACCAATTTATTGAAAAGAGCCTTATTTTCTGAACATTTATATTGCTTCTGAGCTTCATAATTATAAGCTGTCCACATTCTTATATGAAAAGTTTATACCCCCTCTTTAATTGTTTCCTTAGGAAATGTTCCCAAATATGAGTCCAAGAACATACATAAATTTTTAAAGGTTTTGAAATATATTGTTTAATAATAATATCTCCCTTGTAATGTTATTATGAGGATTCCGTGAACTAGTACACATAAACCAATTTTATTAATCCAAGTAAGGTTAATAAAACTTTGGGGGCATCTGGGTGGCTCGGTTGAGCATCTGACTCTTGGTTTCAGCTCAGGTCATGATCTGAAGGTTTGTGGGTTCAAGCCCCGCCTCAGGCTCTGTGCTGACAGTACAGATTCTGGCTTGGGATTCTCTGTCTCCCTCCCTCTCCGCCCCTCCTCCATTCATATTCTCTCTCTCTCTCTCTCTCTCTCTCTCTCTCTAAGATAAATAAATAAAAAACATTTAAAAATATATAAACAAAACTTCAAATAGTAGTGCCTCACACATAAAGTTCCTCTCCGAATGGCATCTATTACTATTAGCATTAGCATTATGTCTGAATTCATCCCTGGTGGCATTACATTAATTTATGCCCTTATTAACAATGTTGAAGAAAGCCTGTTTGCAGTGCACTCTCTCCAGCCTCTTACAGCCTTTGCAAATCTCATAGGCAAAATTGGCTGCTTACTATTTTTTGTTTAATCTGACTATAGTTCCCGAGTTTTCTTATGCTTAGGATTAATTTTTCCTGGACAGATTTGTCACAACCTCAGTCTATATCCATAGAGAGGAGACTTGGACCATTTTTCACTGAAAAGTTTAGGACAGTAAGTGACCATTTGTATCAGTCAGTTTTCACTTAGTTGATGTCATTGTAACAAGTAAGCCTACATCTCAGGAGCTTACAACAACAAACATGCATTTCTCCTCACATACGTATGACAGCCGAGGCTGAAAAAGCACACATGACAGAGACACACCCCTCTCTTGGCAGATAGAAAAGAAGGGACGAGGGTGAGCAAGGAAGGAAAAGCCTCCTAAAGTCTCTGCTTCTCCCTGGCACCTCGTCTCTTCTGCTCACGTCTGTTTGCTCATGAGAAAGCCAGTCCTGGCGCCAAACTCAACATGAAGGGGGTGGGGAAGAAAACTCCAACGACACGAGATATGGCAAGTCACACACAGGGCATGGGAACTGAAATGGGGGGCAAACGGTTGGGAACACTAATCCGATCTCCCCCAGCAGTCCAGTCAATCTGGTTAAGCTCCATGCACAGGAGTCAGTCCTTACAGGAGCTGTATGCCTCCCACCTTCCACGGGAACAGATGACGGATGCCGAGCGGCTGACCTGCTTTCAATGTGCTCTAAGGACAAACTGGTCCAGAGAGACAGCTTAGCGCAAATAGAAGTGCACCTCCTACTCCTGGCGTGAAGATGCAAACTTGCCAACAAAAAGGGTGTTGCAGCCCAAGAAATCATTTCATTGTCAAACAGCTAAAAAACAATACATCCCTGGATGCTCTGACAGCCCTCGAACAAGAGAGGGGCCCCTCAGCTGTTTAGGAGAGACAGTACGACCGTCTCCAGAACAGGAGAGAATGGGGCTTATATCCTGGCTGCATCCCCTGAAAGATCAACATTTGCTACCACCACCACCACCATCACCACCACCACCACCACCACCACCATCTTTTAAGGTACCTGGCTTGACCCAACCAACAGCCCCCTGCTTGGCCAGAGGGGCATTTTCACCCCGAAGGCTGAGAAACCATCCTCAGCCTCCGGTTGCTGACTGGGAAGTCACTAAGCTACTTGAAATCTCATGAATATGCATTCCTGAAATCCCAACATTAGACAGTTTGGGAATTAATCAATGTGTATTAAAATTACAAGCTTATTCTACCGCAAACCTGAAAGAAACCGCACTAGAAACATGAAAAACAAACAAACAAAAAAAAGAAACGCGCGTTTCCTAAGGTAAGTCACTTCATATTTGAATCATTTATTTACATAACAAGCTTTTCTGGAGTGATTAAGGAAACTGCCAGTTACACTTACCGTCCTTTCTTCCGGTTACGGAGAAGCAAACGTGTCTTCCTGCTTTATGTGAGTGCCTGTGTCCGAGATCTGTGTTCATGATCCGGACTCTCCTCCCACTTTGGTCGGTCTCTGGAAGGACTCCGTGCTCAAAGGGAAACACTTCTCATCCTGAACCGATGGCAAAGGGAAGAAAAACAACACGATCCTTTTCATCCCACAGGGTTGCTGAGCTTGCTTGGGCCTTTGAAAATGGTCAGGAATGAAAGTACAGTATTTTCTGCTTTATCCGTTTCTAGACTCTTAGTCTTTCAACCCCCAGCTGAAATCGCACCTCTGCTGTGAAGCTCTTCCTACCCCAGTTGAGCTTGATTTTCCCTCCCTCGAACCCCAGTTGATATCCTCTGACCTTACCCCTCATCGGCGCTGTCCTCACTCCTGGAGATGTTGGCCATGCTCAACTCCTGATTTTACAGATTTGTTCCAACCTCCTTTCTTCTGAGGTTCATAGTAAGTGCTGGAAGGGTGAGCCTGCGAGTCCCAACGGGACCGTTCAGCATTTGCTCTGCATAATTGAAAATACACAATGAGGGGCGCCTGGGTGGCTCAGTCGGTTAAGTGGCCGCCTCCGGCTCAGGTCATGATCTCACGGTTCATGAGTTCGAGCCCCACATCAGGCTCTCTGCCATTAGCACAGAACCTGCTTTGGATTCTCTGCTCCTCTCCTTGCCCTTCCCCCAATCATGCTCTCTCTCACTCAAAAATAAATAAACATTTAAAAATTTTTAAAAACATACATCGAAAGAGAGGAGCTCCTGTCTTCTCCTGGGTCATGAACTTTAAGGAAATTATAAGCTTTGGATTTCTCAGTGACACCTTCTTTGGACTTCAGCAAAAGCCAGTGTTGAGAGAGAGAGCACCTACCGACATCCTTTGAACCCCTAGATCCAGCTATGCCTGAAACTCTTACCCTAGACTTCCTAGTTAGGTGAGCAAATACGCTTCCTTTTTTGATTAAGTGAATTTCAGTTGGCTTTCATCGTCTACAACCTAAGTAACTAACATGCTCACTCAGAACTCCTGAAGAAAGAGGTGCTTACGGTAAGGATTCTCTGGACCATGGAATCTTTCCACCTTGTGCCCCGTGTTTGGTTGAAGCAGGATCGCCTGCACACCAGGGTCCCAGCTAGTGGGAAGGGGAGAAATCACACAGAGGGCACAGCCGGTATCTGGAGGCCCAGCTCTGGACACGGCACAGCTGCTCGCCCTCAGCGTCAGGTGACGCGGCCACATCTAATTTTAGGGGAGACTGGGACCTATGGTCTGGGCAGCTGTGTGTCCAGCCATGGCTCTTCCATCAGTCTGAGGCATAGCAGGTGTTTGCAGATTAAGACAGGTTTACACCACATGCAATTTATTTTTATTTAAAAAAATTTTTTAATGTTTATTTACTTTAGAGAGAGAGACAGAGTGTGAGCAGAGGAGGGGTGGAGAGAGAGAGACACACACAGAATCCGAAGCAGGCACCCAGCTCTGAGCTGTCAGCACAAAACCGGCCACCTGGCTCGAACTCTCAAACTGCAAGATCATGACCTGAGCTGAAGTCAGAGGCCCAAATGACTGAGCAACCCAGGTGCCCCACAGCACAGGCAATTTAAATGCATGCAGGTTGGGAGCTCGGTGAGGAAAAAGCTGCTTGTGTTAGTGAAAAGTGCTGGTGAGCAGAACTCCGTGTGGTCTGCCAGGGAGGCCGTGTACTATGTCACCGTAGCTGGGACAGAGTGCCCTTCCTTGGATGCTCCCAGTTAGGGCTGGCCACGAGGGACCTAGAATGGGATTCTGGAAATTTACCTGCAGGGAAGCAACGGCCCGAAGGCTGGTGCAGGACCACGAGTTTCGGCCACACAAGTTCATTTCTGCTCGGCAGCCTCCAGCTGCCCGCCTCCTACTTCACCTCCTCAGCCGGGTGCAAGCGTCGCTCCAGGGCAAGGGCCTGACCCGCAGGTCACCGCTGCGTGGAAGTGGGTGGTCGTGGGAGGCAGACCTGGGCTCTCACTGGCCCCGCAGGTCCCAGCCCTTGTTTACATTAACCTCGAGGTTGCTCAACGCCAGCACCACTGCTGTTTGGATAATTCTAGGTAATTCTTGGTTGTGTGGGGCTGTCCTGTGCCTTGTAGGATGTTTAGCAGTGTCCCTGGGTGCCAGGAGCAAACTTTCCCCTCTTGTGACAAGCCAACTGTCTCCAGACAAAAGTCCTCTGAATGGGGGGTGGGGAATCACCCCTGGCTGAGAACCGCTGTCTTCACAACCGGCGGTTGTGACCTTGTGACTGACAGCAAGTTCATGTACAATTTCACGTGTAGAGACCTGCCCAGGCTTCCTCAGACCTATCACCTTCCATAGTCATAGAGGGTTTGACCCTGTGGTTAATCCCTTACCCCGCTACTCCCCATAGACGTTCTGCTCAGGGCTGCTTTATGGCTTTAGGGACCGAGACACTTTGCTTTCATGGACCCCTTCCTCCATTAGAAACAATATATATTAAAATTGGTATTTTTAAGGCTCTTTTGGTATAAAAACAAATATTTAGGCTAGATTCACTATGTATCCATTATTACACTTATTTTAATTTAATTAAAGCTTTCGTGGGCCCCCACAGGGATCCTGAGCCCTAAGCATCGTGTGTCTCATGGAGGGGCGGGCCCTAGGTCTGCTTTTTCCTGCACACACTGGCTGACAGGTGCACTCACTTCACACAATTACCTTCTTTGTAATCAGAACAAAAACAGAGGCAGGAACGATTTGCCTCTTTCAAGACCAACCTGAGTTTAGGAAAATAACCCCAAGTATTTCATGCTGCAGAGCAAACATTGGGGGAGGACCCTCCGTGAGTCTGCTGGAGTCCACCGGCTGGGTCAACAGGAATGATAGTTGCGATTTGGGGAATTCAAGGGAAAGATGAGCGTGAAATAAAACTCCTTTTTAAAAACACATCAAAGAAAACACGTGTGTCCCAAGGTGAAATTGTAGACATGTGTTTTCCATGTATTTTCCATTAGATTGTTAATAATCGGATATAAATCATCGAGTGGAATCAGATGTACCAAACCCGGTCCTTTTCCCCACCCGGTGACGGCTGTTTCTGATTAGCTTGGAGCCTGCCGCCCCAGCGAACAATGGGCGTCTCTCGGGGTCTGTGAGGGACAGGAAATTAAGCCATCAGGCATCTTGCCTATTATTCCCATGCTTTCCTCAAGCTGTAAATCCATCAAATATGAAAGGGAGAAATATACATCGTGCAGGGTGGGAGGAAGTGAGGGACGCTGTCGTATTCCACGCCGCCCTCTCCAAGTTTGTCCACAAATGTCCCCAACTGATTCCAGAAGTAAAACACCTGCATTTTATAGACAGGCACCACGGTGGATGGCAGGAGGCTTGTATCAAGGCCCCAAATTCTTCCTTTAGCTAGAACTCTGCTTTTTTCCATGGAAACATCAGGAAGCCATTTTGAGTTGAACAACCAAACTAGAGGCGGTTGAGTTTAAGATAAATGTTATGAAAATTGCATAAAACATTATATCAAAACCCTTGGCAGTGTTGAAAGGCAAGATTTCTGAATCCAATGAGTAGCTGAAGAAGAAAATTCAGCTCCATTTTTTCACTTTGTCTGCCAATTTTATAGCGCGTCATTTAAAATGGAATCTCTAAAGAATCAATTCAAATTAGCTTTACAGTTTTCCCCAAAGAATCTGCCTTAAAATAAATTGAATTGGAGCATGTGACATAATAAGTGAGCATAAAATTCATGTTAACTAGTCCGAAGGAAAAACTTCTCAGAAGGAAACAAATAATCTCACATGACTGAGCTAAAAATAGTCTCTAGATTGTCAGTTTCAAAATTGGACAAAAATAGGGGGAGTTGTTATAATAATGATATGGCGCATTTCCCCCTAATGAAATGGCCTTGAATTTTGTAATAAATTCCAGAAAGAGAATCCTTTGGGCAAAAAAAGAAGATACGAGACATGAGTTGCTTTCATAAATAGGGTGACAGCAAGGAAATACCTTCCAGCTACGTGGTGGCGACGCCATTGAAGGCCAAGGAGAGGGGGGTGAGCTAGAGTTACAATGAGGGTGTTTGGGAATAGTCTGCCGCCCTCTGTCCAGAAAACGGCTTCTGCTTCTGTATTTGCTTTATCTTGATGAGATTATCTATTATAAATATTTATTTAAAATGTCTTTATAGGGGTGCCTGGCTGGCTCAGTCGGTTTGGCATCTGACCCTTGGTTTTGGTTCAGGTCATGATCTCACGTTTTGTGGGTTCGAACCCTGTATTGGGCTTGAACTGACAGTGTGGAACTTGCTTGGGATTCTCTCTCTCTGTCTCTCTGCCCCACCCCACCCCCGCCCACGTGCTCTTCCTCTCTCTTTCTCTTTCAAAATAAATAAATAAACTAAAAAGAAAAATTAAAATCTCTATAAAGTTCATTAGGACTCAAGCTTCTCAAGGACAGGGATGGTATCCGATCTTAGTAACCTCATACCCATCCCAGTGCTTGGCATGGAATAGAATCCCATACCTGTTTGGGGAAGGAACATGAGAATGAATTAATGATTCAATTTACTGTTTATTGTTTATTTTTATATTTTAATTTTTTTAATGTTTATTTTTGAGAGAGAGAGAGAGACAGAGCACAAGTGGGCAAGGGACAGAGAGTCACAGAAACTGAAGCAGGCTCCAGGTTCTGAGCAGTCAGCACAGAGCCCGACATGGGGCTTGAACTCATGACCTGAGCCCAAGTTGGATGCTTGACTGACTGAGCCACTCAGGCACCCCTCAATTTATTGTTTAAGTCATATTACTTGTTTATTTATTTTATCTTTAAAAAAAAATCCACAGTGGAGGCACCTTATCTATTCCTCAATCCACCTATTCATTGGTCCATCCATTTTTCTGATAGTCTGTCTGTCAAATACTTAGGGATACAGCGATGAAAAATAATAATAGCTAACACTTATTCATGCTTATTATATGTCAAGCATTGTTATAAACACTTTTTTGCTAATTAACTCATTTAAACATCCCAACAATTCTATGAGGGATGTGCTGTCATAATCCACACTTTTTATATACAGCAACTGAGGCACAGGCAGCTTACAGACCTTGCCCAAATTCACACCCCCAGGAGGTAGGGAAGTCAACATTCAAACCACTGAGTTCTAGAACCACTGGTCTGCTGTACCAATTACACAGATACCACTTGGGTCTTCGTAGGCCTTCCATTCTCGTGGTAGAAACAATTTAAACAGCAAACTATGTAATCTGAAGCCTAACAATTGCTCTGAAGGTCAAGTACAGGGGTTATAAGGGTGTGTGAAAGGCGTAACCTGGCCTGTGGGATTCAGGAAGGCCTCACTGCTGAGGAAGCTGGCCCTTGGGCTGAGGTGTGAAGTGTTAGGTGGTGAAGTAGAAGCCGGGAAGAATGTTCCAAGCAGAGCAGCATTGGCAGGGAAAGAGGTGTCTGTAACTGAGGCACAAAAATGGCCGGGGTGTCTATTGGTGTCAATACGATCAAAACTCCACTTGAACGTGGGCCTCCTCCAGGTGTTCCTGATCCCGTTAACTGATACCTTGTTTACCTGGTTATGGAAGTTGACAGCCTGTCATCTCCTCCGTCCCCCCGTGCCTCATCTATCTCACCTGTCACCAATTCCTGTCACCCAACGCCTCACCCGGTTTAATCCATTGCCCCCCATTCCTCTTGCAAACTCACTCATCTCTTCCCTAGCTCCTGAATCCAGCCACTTTCATTTCTTGCTGGGAAGCCCGCAGCCTACACCCACAGCCAGCGCCTGTCTGAATGCACTCCAGAACCTCTCACGTCTTTTTGTCCACACTGCAGCCGGACTGATACTTTCAAAGGGCATATGGTCGAGGTACTTCTGTCCTTGCTTAACTGCCTTCAATGGTCTCCCACTGGTCTTGGGAAAAGGACAAAAGTCTCTGCTCTGGCCTACAAGGTGCTGCAGGGTCCAGCCCCCCTCTATATTGTCAGCTCTATCCAAGGCCCATACCCTGCTTCACGGCTCCTCAGCCACCATGGTCTGCCCCCACTTGGTCTCTGCTACTTGCCATGTGCTCTCTTTGGAGGGCTTTGGCATGTGATCCTCCGTCTTTCTGGAATACCCTCTCCTCCTCTTTGTCATCCCTGAGATCCCCACTTCTAACTCAGCCAGCCCACCCTAAGTCCCTGCTTGGGTATGACCTGTCCCGATTACTATCTCCACATGTACCGGATACCTCTCTGTTAGGGCTGAATTGTGTCCTCCCGAATTCTTATGCTGAAGCCCTAACCCCCAATACCTCAGAACGTAACTGTATTTGGAGACAGGGCCTTTAAAACAGTAATTTAGTTACAAGGAGGCCATTAGGGTGGGCCCTACTCCAATAGCACTGGTATCTATACGAGGAATTTTGGGGAAAGACCCGCACGTGCACAGAGGGGAAGACAATGTGAGAGAAGGCGGCCATCGGCAAGCCAAGGAGAGAGGCCTCGGATGAAACCAAATCTGCCGATTCTGTGACCTTGGACTTTCAGCTTCCGGAACAGTGAGAAAAGAATTTCCTGCTGTTGAGCCACAGGCCTGTGGTATTCTGGTATGGCGGTCTGAATGCACCGTCACAGCCTCCTTTACGGAACCTGTCGTAGCTGCAACTTACCTTTCGTTTCGTCATTTGATTGCTGTCTCCCTGCTAAGGAGGCGGGCCCTCTAAGGACTGGAACTAGGTCTGCTGTTGTTCATCGCGGTGTCCCCGGAGCCTGGACAGTACCAGGGATACAGTAGGTGCTCAATAATGAATGGATTGCTGAAGGAATGAATGAATGTAAAAACTTCTGAATGAGCAAATGCATGAACACACACATGAAATCGCAGTAATTACACTGTGGTTTTTACCTCTGGAAAGATTCACTTTGGCCCTGGGTTGCATCCAAAAGCAAGGGCAGCTCGTATTGGCTAATATGGGTATTAAATGCATTGATGTAATTTCACCAGATACAGCGAGTTCCTGGAATTTCAGGTTTTTAGTCCCTCCGAGAGAAACTGTTCAATGAAATTTAATCCCATGGATTTTATTTTTAAAGAGGCAAATATCTCTCTCTAGAGTAAGAAAGATAATTCTAAGAGACATAAATCCAACATCCTTGCAACTGGAAGAAAATATCTCGTTTCTATCAAACCATGCTGATTAACGGCGTGCTCGATTTCAGCTTGGAAAGCGTCCTTGCTGGTTTCCACGGGGGCAGTGACACAGTGAAAAAGCGGCACAGAATGGCCACCCAGGAGGCAGGGGGGAGCACACATGAGAATTTCTGTCAAAGTCTTCAGAAGAATGGTCTTTTCCGAGAAACTCATTATTCACTTAATTATTCATTCTGTTTATTTACTGTATAGTTATTACACATAAATATGGTGCAAATCCCCAGAATCCTCAAACACCAGATGCCAGTTTCCCTCTGCAGTCCCAAAAGACATAGCCAAGGCATCACTGTGAGAATTAAAACAACAACAACTAAAACCCAATTAAAATTGTGCCAGCATGTTCATTTCCAAAAGAAAAATCCTGCCAATGAATAAGATTTTAGTCACTCCCCTGACTGCTTCTGTAAAGGAACAAACAAAAAAAAAACCCTTAAAATGAAAACTGGCATATAATTAGTATTGAAATCACAGCTACAACGGGCTTCGGATCTGCACAGAGAGGGCATTGGCGAAGTCAACTTCGTATCGTCTCTCCCATTTTCAAAATCAAATGATTGAAGAAAACGGCACTTTGTGCTTGTCAGAATTTCCATGTGTCTGGCAAAGCCCGACGAGGGTGGGGGCTTGGTGGCGCGGGGAGAGGCCAAGATGGCGACAGGATTGTTGGGATTTTGGAATCTGTGGGTCATGCAGTCTCTTCCTCCTAATGGTCTGAGTAGAGTGAGAGCAGGTGCATCCCCCCACCTGGGTTTCGGACTGGCCTGCTGGGCAGGTGGACGTGCAGCCCATGCTCTTCGAGCAAAGTCCAATGCAGCCCTGGTCACCTGCCAGGAGGAGACAGGCTGATCTCGCATGAGAAATGGTCAGGGTGCGGCCCAAACCACAACCGCCAGGGGCAGCATGGTTGACTGCTGGGATGGAGGGCGAGGGTGGGTGTGCAGGGGGAGGAGGAAGGGAGTGGGTAATTTTCGACAGGTCACCAATCCTCTGGTGATGTTGGTCTCATGGAGAACAAAATGGCCTTTTGGGTGAGCATGTGACTGTGGACCCCTCTGGAATAGAGTCCCAGTGCAATCTGAAGATCTTTCTGGACCGCTGGTCTCATACTAACCTAACAGCCTGCCCTCTGGTAGTGGGGACGGGGGGTGTCACTGTGGGACCCGGGGTGGCCTCTGAGATGCTGGCAGATGAGTCCATTGCTGGACATGCTTGAGGCTCCCCCGGAGAGGCCAGAGGCCCGCAGTGCTTCCCAGAGCACAGCCCTCACAGGACAGGTCTCCATTCTCAGCGCTGAGGTTAGGAGGATAGGCTCAGACAGACGGCCCAGGTTCAAATCCCACGTTTGCCACTTACTGCTAAAAGCTGTTCACATCTCTGTGCTTATTCCCTCTGGTGAGAATAAAGACCACGCGCCCCTCTTCAAGCTGCCACAAGAATTAAATATGACAACTCACAGCAGCACTTAGAACAGTATCGGCCAATGGCCAGCATGCAGTAAACACTGGTTTTTACTATCAATGCTATTCAGTTTCAGTACATGCGGCAATTTAGCCCAGCACAGGACTGAGCAGTAGCCCTATTTTTTTTCTATTTCCAAGGCAGCTGATAGAACAGTTCATTTCACTCTTGAGTAACAAGTATGTTCCTATTGCTGGCATCTCAGATTGAAATAAGTTCATTGCCTCCTATCCCACAATGCCTCATGGCCATGTTGCTACCTGTCGCTAATACTTTCCAGTCACGTAACCTGATTTGGGGCCTTTTTGCTGAGAAGGCAAAAACATTTTCTAATCTATTCGGCAACCACATCATAAAGTATCAGGCCCACCAAAACACGAAGGTCTTTATTAATAATATATGGAGTCCGAACTCTGTATAATATTTCATTATTGCTTTCTTATTAACATAACATTAATAATCTGGTGCTGCTTTAAGAATTCATAGACACAGAAGCCTGGTATATTAAGTTATGGCTCATATTAGATATATTAAACAGTGACACCCATGATATCATGAAAAAAATGTGGTAGAACTGGGAAAATCAATTTTAAATTAAAATCATTCTCTCTGTCTTACGCTTCAACTTTCAAAGCAGCCACTTTTCTGGATGAGGACTGACACTACCTCACTGTCAGAGGTCCGGAGTTCAGTGCCTGCACCTCAGCCCCTTCCTTTCTGAAAGGCATTTCAAGTACAGTAGTTCCAGTTTCTTCTCCTGGGGCGGTCAGGGGCTGCAACAGGAGGTGAGGATGCCCGGGCTTAGGGAGTGAAGACCAAGTGCAGGGTCCTGTGATTCACAGCTGTACCATCATCCAAGTTGGGCACCAGGAACAGTGACGCTGGGCAGACTCTTTGTAAAAGTCATGAAACTATGGACCTGGAGGATTCCTGAGAGACCAACTAATCAACCATTTCCCCACGTATGATCCATGGAATATTAGTCCTTTAAGATGGCTCTCTCTCTCTCTCTCCACACACACCATACACACCCACACACAAATGAGTCTGAGAAACTCTGCACATTCTACCTGTTTCTTGGAGTGCCATAATGGGACTTTCGCATTTGAAAGTTTGGGGGACTCTTACAGTCAAAAGAATACCCGTTTGTCATCTTTGGCCAAGTATTCCCAAACTTCTTTAACCATAGTGCTCTTTTCTTTCCCTCTTACCTTCTTTCTTTCTTTTTACATTTTATTTACTTTTGAGAGACAGAGACAGAGCATGAACAGAGGAGGTACAGAGAGAGAAAGAGACACAGAATCTGAAGCAGGCTCCAGGCTCTGAGCCAGCGGTCAGCACAGAGCCCGACATGGGGCTCAAACCCATGAACCATAAGATCATGACCTGAGCTGATGCTGACGCTTAACTGACTGAGCCACCCAGTTGCCCCTGTGCTCTTTTCGTCATATTGCACTTACTTAGGTAGAACTTTATGTAAGTCAGCCTTTACATTAAAATTGGTAAGAAAGAGGAAACAGGCCCAGGAAAAGTGGTTGACTTGCCAAAGAGCACAGGCACTGAGTGGAGAGTAGAATTCAGAACTTCTGATTCTTAGCTCCAAATCACACTCCCTCCCGGAGAAATTTCCCTCATTCTTCAATGTACCCATTCTGGTCTAACAGCAGGCACAGTGCCAGACACTAAGGACATGAAGATTAAAAAGGCACCTAGTCCAGGCGCGCCTGGGTGGCTCAGTCAGTTAAGCGTCTGACTTCGGCTCAGGTTATGATCTCACGGTTTGTGAGTTCGAGGCCTGCCTCATCCTCTCTCTCTGCCCCCTCTCAAAAATAATAAAATAAACATTAAAAAAAAGTAAAAGACACATAGTCCTGGCTTCAGAAAGCCCATAATCCAAAGTTGGATTGGATTACGGATATGGAAATGTACCAATCATACCACAACACAGTCTCTGAAGAGACTGCAGTGACTTCTAGAAGAAGGTATGACTAGTCTCTTAATGGAGTAAGGAGAAGGCTCACACAGGGGTGATGCTGGCGTGGGTCCTTGATCAGGAGTTAGCTTCAGAATGTTTTTCTATCCCCCAAGCACTTTCTTCTTTTTTGAAAGTTTATTTCTTTATTTTGAGAAAGAAAGAGAATGGAGGAGGGGCAGAGAGAGAGGGAGAGAGAAAAATCCCAAGCTGACCCCGCAGAGCCTGATGCAGGGCTCAAACTCACAAATGGTGAGATCATGATCTGAGCAGAAACCAGGAGTTCGACTGAGCCACGTAGGCGCACCCCCCACCCCCACCAATCACTTTCTAAGTTCTCACAATAGGCTCTTACTTGGGGTGAGTCTTGCATAAATTACCATGCTGGTGACACGTGACTGTCACCTGGTTGAACCAGAATCAAGGCCCAGAGCTGCCAATCTAAAGGCTGGCCAGCCCCCTGTTTGAGTCTAGGGAGCATTGTCCAATCTAACTCCATGCAATGATAGGAAAATATTCTATTTGTCACTGTTCAATATGGTAGCTGTCGATTCTATACAGTCATTGAACACCATAATGTGGCTACTGAATATGGCTATTCAATGAGGAGCCAAATTTCTAAATTTATCTAATTTTGATTAGTTAACAATTAAATTTAAGTGGCCACCTGTTGCTGGTGACTACTGCGTTAAATAGCATTTTAGGTTGATGAATAGATCCACTTTGTGCTTCTGAGTTAAAATACAAGTTGGTTTAGATGTATAATTTTATGTTGAAGTCCGGGTTCACAAGTAGTATTGGAACATTCATGAGAATTAAGATTGATCAGGTTATAGAGTTTAATTAATTATACTTAAAAAGTTATTTAAATACATGGGACAATGTTTTTGCTCATTGGAAAGTTAAAGGACTTGAAAGAGAATTGATTCTAAGATAGAAAATATTCAAAATAAACCCCCTGCCCACAATGCAATTAGCTAGAAATCAATAATGAAAACTAGAAAACCAGAATTTTTTTGAAAATTTAACAATTCACTTCTGAATAGCCCATGTTCCAAAGAAGAAATCACAACCAAAATTAGCAAATACTTTGAAGATAGTGATAATGAAGATAAGCCATATTAAAATTAGTGAGATGTAGCAAAAGCAGTGACTTAGGACATTTATAGCTCTAAATGCAAGTATAAGAAAAGAAAAAAAGTTGAAAATCAATGATCTTAGCCTCTCAAGTATCTAAAGGGAAAAAGCAAATGGGAAAGTAAAAGGTAAATAAAAATAAGGACAGAAGCAATGAAACAGAAAATAAAGAGACAAGCCTGAAAGTTGATGTTTTGATAAGATTAATAAAATTGATAAATACCTACATAGACCAATCAAGAAAAGACAACAATATATTATTTTATACATGCAGTTAAAACATAAGGAAATGTAAGAGAATTATAAAATCCACCTTAAAGTGATAAATAAAAATTCGGACACTTGTAAAAAGAATGATCTGGTCTGAATGATTATTACCCACCCCCATTAATTTGTTAAAATCCTAACCCGGATGCTGTGGGGCCTTTGGGAAGTGATTCAGGCGTGGGAGCTGAGCTTCCCTGAAGAACGGGATTCAAGCCCTTGTAACCAGCATCCACAGAGCTCAGGTGAGAAAGGGAACAGTGAGAGGATGCGCATGCGCGTCTATAAGGACGTAGGCTCTCCCCAGTTTCAGAATCTGCCAACACCATGGTCTCAGACTTTCAGCTTCCAGAACTGAGAAATAAGTGATTTTGATTTTTGTTTATTAACCACCCAGTCTATGGTCTTCTTGTTCTAGCAGCTTGAACCGACTAACACACCGTTACACCTCTAATGAATAAAATATAAACCTTGTAAAACCAAACTTGTCTCTGAGTCCTCTCCCACCGGCCACGCTGGCTTCCCCAGCTGTGACGCAGGGCCAGGCTGAGGCCAAGCTTCGTGGGGGACACAGAGGAGAGCGAGTCACAACGTGCTGGCGGGCTCCCTCCGGCCACAGGCTGACTCCCCCAGCTGCACTGAGACGCAGTTGACACCCAATGCTATGTAAGGCTGAGGTATACAGTGTGATGACCTGATTATGAACACGTTTGTAAAATGATTACGGGCACAATAAGATTGGCTAATATCTCCGTCACCTGACATAATTACCTGTTTTTTTAAAGTTGTGGGATGGACATTCGGAATCTACTTTCTCAGCAACTTTCAAGTATATAATATAGTATTGTTATCTCAAGTCACCTTGCTATCCATTAGATCTCCAGGACAAATTCATCTTCTAACCGGAAACGTGTCCCCTTGAACCAACACCTCCCCTTTTCCCCAGGCCCCAGGCCCTGGCAACTACCCTTCTATTTTCCGTTTCTACGAATTTGGCGTTTTGAGTTTCCATGTGTAACTGAAATCACGCAGTATTTTTGTCTTCTCTGACTTATTTTATTTACATAATGCCCTTAAGGTGATAGGGAAAAATCTGTTATAAGATGGCCAACAGGACTGATAAGGAAATTCCTGTCCCTGATCAAAGACTCCCCCTGCCAGGTTCTTTTTTTTTTTTTAATTTTTTTAATTTTTGAGAGACAGTGAAAAGGGGAGGGTCAGAGAGAGAGAGAGGGTGATACAGAATCTGAAATGGGCTCCAGGCTCTGAGCTAGCTGTCAGCACAGAGCCCAATGCAGGGCTCAAACCCACAAACCTTGAGATCATGACCTGAGCCGAAGCTGGATGCTTAACCGACTGAGCCACCCAGGCGCTGAGTTCTTTTTCCCACCCTGCTTGTCGTGCATGCACACGCATTAATGAGGTATGTGGAAGTAACAGCCTATACATTGTTCCCTCTGGATGCTGTGGGCTCAGACCTCTGGAGAATGATCTCCTCGGAGCCCACTGGTGTAAAATAAACCTCCTGCCTTCCCAGATCTCCGAGTACCGCTTGGTTCTTCCACTGGGTGATCCAGACCAGATTCTGTAACAAAGGTCCATCCTTGTAAATGGCAAGATTTCTTTCTTTCTTTTTTTTTTTTTTTTACCGCCTAATAATATTCTGTGGAATAATAATATTCCACTATGCCATAATATTACATATATGTGTAGTCCATTAATGGATTCACGGTTAAAGAAGGTGTTGTATATATATAAAACACATATTCTATATACAAACACAATAATACTCCATTATTCCATACTATTACATATATAGGTAATATCTGTAGTCCATTGATGGATAAAGAAGGATAAATAAAATATATTGTCCATATATATTCATCCATGAATCCATCAGTGGACATTGAACTTGTTTCCTTGCATTGGCTATATTAACAGGCCTTTTGAGACTGGACGCAGGCACACCTTGTGGGGGGATGGCCCCTTGCAGTTTGCTCAGTGTTGTGAGGAATGATGAAGTTCAAAAGAAGAATAAAGGGCTTTCTTTTCAATAGGTCCAAAGCGAAGGGGTTTCTTTCCTTGAAATGTATATTGAAAGTCATATAATAGGAAAGCTGGGGACTTTTTTCTTAGTTTTTTTTGAAGGTTCTCCAAATGCAACTCAAAAGCAGGTACTTTAAACTACATGAGGTCTCTTCTTTGTCAGACACCAACCCAGATCCTATAAGAGGCTGTGAATATACTCCCTATGGCAAAGGCGTGACCCTTGCGAGTTCAAAGAGTCCTCTAAAGGTACCGTAGAGTGGTGGTCTTCAAAGTTTTTGCTAATGTATCTCATAACATTCTATCAAAAAATTATGTATTCCTTTGCATATTAAAATTTTTTTAAATGTTTTATTTATTTTTGAGAGAGAGAGAGAGAGAGAGACAGAGTACAAGTAGGGGACGGGCAGAGAGAGAGGGAGACACAATCCGAAGCAGGCTCCAGGCTCTGAGGTGTCAGCGCAGAGCCCTACGCGGGGCTCAAACCCACGAACCATGAGGTCATGACCTGAGCCAAAGTCAGATGCTCAACCGACAGAGCCACCCAGGCACCCCTCCTTTGCATATTTTTAACTGTCATCTATCTACACTTTGATTAGGAATTTAGATAGTAGTATGGGATATAATTTCCACCATACAGTAAAATATGAAAAGTTTTAAATAAACTTTTGATTTTATAGCAGTTTTAGATTTACAGAAAAATCGTGAAATAGTACAGAGTTCCCATGTATCTCAAACCCAGTTTACCCTATAATTAACATTTTATATTAGTGTGGTACCTTTGTTACAGTGAATGAAACAATATCAATACAAAAATATCAACTAAAGTCCTTATTTTATTCAGACTTTCTGAATTTTTACCGAATTTCTTTTCCTTAAGCTAGGATCCCATCCTGAAGATCACGTTACATTTACTTGTCAGGTCTCCTTATACTCCTCCTGCCTGGGAGGGCTTCTCAGGCCTTCCTTGTTTTTGATGATCTTGACATTCATTTTTGAGGAGTATTAGTCAGGCATTTTGTAGAATATTTTTCTGAGCTGAATTTTGTCTGATGTTTTCCTCATGATTATACTGGGGTTGCGGGTTTTGGGGAGAAAATCTAGAGAGAGAAGATGTCATCGTCATCACCTACGTAGAGGTTTATAGCATTGGCATGATTTATTATTGTTAATGTTGACCTTGATCACCTGGCTCGGAGAGTGACTGTCAGGTTTCTCCACTGTTGCTCTGTGCCCCCTGCCCTGCTTCTCTACTCTACTCCCTGGGAGAAAATCACTATATTCAGTCCCCACTTAAGCAAGGAGAGTTATGCTCTCTTTGAGGGCCAAGTACATATTAATTATTTGGAATTCTTCTGCAAAGGAGGTTTGTCTCTACTCTTCCATTTATTTCTTCACTCAATCATTTATCAGTATTTCTTCGCTCAATCACTGAATCCGTATGGACTCATGTATAGTTATTTTATACTTTGGATTACAATCCAATCCTACGTTATCAGTGTTGTTGCTCAAATTGTTCCAGCTCAGAGTTCCACTGGGATCCCTTCCTGTTGGTTCTTAAGAACCTTCGTCATACACCTACCAGCAAGGGGGTTCTTGTTTTTTTGTTTCTTTGTTTGCTTTTTGAGCACTTCCTTATTTTCCACCACAACAAGATACTCCAGGCTTATCTTATATTTTTGCCACTAAAAAAAAAACTTCCCTGTGTTCCACTTATTTTACCGATACTCTGAAAAAAAACCCTGATAATCACTGATCTTTGAGTCATCACTAAAGTTTTGCCTTTTCCAGAATGTCCTATTGGTGCATAATTTTTCACACTGGCTCTTTTCCTTGCCATGCATTTTAAGATAGATCCATGTCTTTTTGTGATTTAATAGCTCAATGCTATCTGGATAATCATTCCGTTGCATGGCTCTACCATATTTGTTTATCTGTTCACTTCCTGAAGGACATCTTGGTAGCTTCTAGTTTTTGGTGATTATGAAGGAAGCTGTTATAAACATCCCTGTGCAAGGTTTTGTGTGGAGAGAAGTTTTCAAGTCAGTGGAGTAAATACGTAGGAGTATTATGATTCCTGGATCATATGGTGAGTCTACACTTAGCTTTGTAAGAAACTGTCAAACTGCCTTCCAAAGCGACTGTACCATTGTGCATTCCCACCAGCAATAAATGGGAGTAAAAATTACTAAATGGAAAGTGAAACTAAGAGAGGTAGGAAGAGGAGGGAGAGGAGGAGGAGGAGGAAGGGGAGGAGGAAGAGGGAAGGGGATGGAGAACAGAGAGACATTTCAGATCATATCATCAGTACAGTGTATGTGTAACTGGGGCCCAAGAGGACATTCTCTTCAAGAATGTGGTAAAAAATGTATTTGAAGAGCTAATGGTCAAGAAGTTTCCATATTTAATGAAAGACGTAAAGTACCCTGGAATTTTGTTTTCTCTTCATACTAAGGAGGGGGGGGGGAACCTGTTGGTCTAAGTTAGTATATCAGCCAAAACAGCAGGTCAGATTGAATCTTGGATGGCCCAGTGTATTTAATTCTATTTATGAATGTGAGAGGGATTGTAAAAACAAAAGAAAGAAGAGGGAAGGAAAAAGAGGAAAAAAGACAGAAATAAGCAAACTTCATCTGATGAGCCGTCCAGTACCAAGACCAGCAAGAACAGCTTCGTAAACAAATGGACTGGAGCACTCCTGCTGCTATGTTTGACCTTGAAACATTCGAAAGCAAGGTCAACTGGTTTCTTTGTAATGAAGAAGATGACCAAACCTGACTTCTCCTTTATAGTGACTGTTGACACTGTGTATTTCTAGATCCTTCAACAGTTTTTCAATATTTATTGAAATTGTTCTTCCTCTAGTCACATACCATAGCAAACTCAACCGCTTTGCTCTTTTTTGAAGTTGTTTTCAAGGATCAGTAAACCATAAAATAGGGAGTTAATTTGGATTTCAGTTTATGTTTTCATGTAAATTAGCCTGCATTTTCTGTGAAGTTAAAATAATGTTCTTTTTGACTCACATTTCTGAGTATTTTGCCAATTTAGCAATCTAAGAAATTTAGAGTGAGCACGTCAACTGTTTTGTGTTAAATTGCTTTAAGCCACTTTTCAATCCATGGGACCAAGTCAATTTAAATTTGTTGTGTAAGAAAGGTCACTTTGTCAGTGGCTACCTCCAATGCCATTAAATTTCAATTCATGTGTCATTTTAATTAATTCTGCAGTTCTAAACAGATTACTCAAAAGTTACAAGAAAAAGGGAAAGTAACCAATATTTTGTTATCAAACCCTAAATTTTACTTCTGTCAGTTAAGTGTGAACACCAAGTAGAGTAATTGGAGAAACACACTCTGCATCTATTTTCTTAAATGTTTCCATTGTTTAGAGCATTTCTAGAACTCTTCTTTGACAATTGTCTTTAAAGACTACAGCACACTTTAAAAGAGATTGTCTCTGGTGGCAAATCTTTGATTTGATTAATAACCCAATGGAAAGTACATTTGATTAATTACCCAATGGAGTTTGGGTTTTAAGGCTGGTGATGTATAAGATGGGAATTAATATTTAATACCTATTATGCACTAGATGCTTGACTTGGGGTGGCCAATGAATCTGGATAGACTCATTTTGGGTCAAAACCAAAACGTAAATATAGACTATGGGCCAATGTCACGATTTTCCCTCTAGAGGCAATGAAGCCTGGTAGGGAGGTATTTATCTTTAGTCAGGCTGACAGGTTTGGATTGTCACCCTGATTCTCTCCACCTCCCCACATCACTTGGCCTGAGTCAAGTCACTCAGAGTCCCTGAGACTGTGTCCTCATTTGTAAAAGAAGACGTCTAATATCTTTCTCAATAAATTTTCAAGAACAAAAATTTTTAAAAATACAAAATACGTAGCATAATTCGTCCCCATCTCTCTTCTGAGGGTGACAGCTGTGAAGGAGAAATATTCATTAGGATGAAGGTGGGCCAATATGTTTTCTTCATTGAATTTTATTTAGTTGCGTTTTCCTACGTTCTCATCAGATATTAATTCTAAGGCTATTCGTTACTTCCCTGTTTGGGGCAAAGATCTACTTGCCATTTTGGTGTTTGGGGGCCAAGGGACTGTGTGCGTGTGTGAGTCACCCAGTTGTGAGGTGGGATGACAGAGGTAGTTGTGGAAGATGAAGTTGAACATGTAAGTTGAGACCAGATTATAGAGGGCTTTGAATGACATATTAAAGGTAGAGACATTATCCAATGGAAAAGGTGGCTACTAAAAGCTTTCGAGAAGAGAAAAAAATAGTATTGTCTGTGCTCTGGGAAGATAATGGACATGCTAGACGAAATTTTCTGACAGCAGGGTCTGTTTCTTACTTATCAGCACATCCTTTACTCTTCTTTATACCAATGACAAGAAAAACGAATGGCTAGATGGGAGGATGGGGTGGGAATCAGAACACAGCGGGGAAGACCATGGTGGGGTAGGAGAAAATGGCACGGTTACTGCAGACACAGACGCAGATGGATTCAGTGACTGGCTGAGTGTCAGATCGGAGGAAGATGGGGGAGACTTGAAAAGAACCCCGAGGCAGCTGACTTGGATGGCAGCTCGGGTGGGTGGCCGGGTGGTTGCCATGAGCAGAAATAGAAAAAGCAGAGTGAGAAACCAATTTTGAAAATTAGAGGAAACAACAAGTCTGGTTTTAGTTCAGTGAGTTTGTAATTGAGGTGGAAATGTCCAACAGGCAAATGAAAACACAGGTCCGGGCTGAGCAGAGGTCAAGACTAATGATGATTTGTTTGTGGAGCCACAGCCATTAAGGTGTTAGCTTAAATCTTGAGAGCAAATGAAATGATCCTTGGAGAATGTTGATCAGAAAGACTGGCCAATTACAGGAGCATGGAGAATACACACACTTACGGGATGGCTGTAGGAGAGGGATCAGGAAAAGACAGTAGGAATAATGGGCACAGAAATACCACCGGAGGGCAATGCCATGGAGGCTAAAGAGAGAGGAACAAATACAACGAGGTCTGAGAGGCGCTGGTGGAATTGGCCTTTAGGAGATCTCCAGTGAGCTCTTTGAGAGCCGCTCCCGCAAGGCGAGCCTGAAACTGATTATAGTGACAGGTCAAGTAGAGGCTTGGGTGTTGGAGAGAGATTCTTTTCTCCGCTGCCCCTAGTAAATGTTGACGTTACTTGGGACTCTGTCCTTGGCTCTATGCTTATAACAGTTAGGGTTCCCTTGGTTTCAAATAACAGAAAGCAACTCCAGCTGGCTTGAGGAGAAAGATTTATTGGAGGGATGCAGGGTTACCTTATAGGACCCAAAGGGTTATGACTGGGCTTTTCACACAAGCTTTAATCAGAAAGCAAACATCAAAGGGGTTCCCCAGCTTCTTTCTGGTTCTCCTCTCCCTTGTTCATGTTCTGCTCTCACTGCAAACCAGCTGCCTCAGTTTTCCAGGCCACGTGGTGGAAAACATGTCTGCCGTTTGCTCCTGAGTCATAACCACGCGCTCGGCCACTCAGAGGAACGCTGCCACGTATCACGCTTGTTCTTGTGTCTTCCCAGGGAAGGAGCGGAGATGCCCACCCCTGGGCCACTCAGCTGAGGGCAGATCAACATGGCCACACGATGCAAACAGCATCATGTGGCCTGGGGATGAGGGTCAGGACTGGGGCCTGGAAATGAGAAGCTGAGAAGAAAGCTTACAGGATGATTATGAGCCTAGAAGTGACAAGGCGGGGGAGGTGCCATGAGCAGCTTCTCACCTCCCCTTTCTTTTTGGTCTTTGCTCTGAGAGCCTGGATCCTCCTAAGCAGCAAATCCATGGGGGGCTCTCCATCCTAGACTAGGTGCACATTCTTATGAGAGAGAAAATGGAATGGCTGCCTAGCGTTTGCCAACTTCTGCTCCCTCTGACCAGCTCTCAGTACACCTGGGAGTGCCCAGTGGCCACGTCTATACCCTCTAGATGAACCAGAGTTGACTGATGCAGAGGCCAACCAGATCCCCTTTCCGAGGTCTTTGGACTTGGAACTGGGCAGGCAGATCATGGGACAACTGCTTTTTGGAACGATGTGAGGCCGACGGTGCTCATGGGACAGAGGCAGAGTCCGGAGGTACTTGCACTGCTGGTTCCAGTTATCTCGAAACTTGGCTGTACCACTGCCCTCCCTATGTTAGCCCGGTATTTTCTAGTAAGTTCTCTTTGCATCTAAGCTAGTCTGAGTAGGTTTCTGTCATTGAGACCGAAAAAAGCCTGGACTAATCCAGGGTCAAGGGAGTTGCCTAATAGCTATTCCCAGCCTGGCCTCTTGCCTCCCACAGCAACTGGAGAAGTGAATCCTCTCTTTCTGTTGTCATGTTTCCCAGGAGAAATGAGATCCAAGTAGACGGCAATGCGAGGTGGCCGCATTCTGGCAACTACTGAAATACTGGCACTTTGTCAGTGGCTTACTCTAATGTTGGTATTAAAAAAAATCTAAAAATCAGTATCACTTAGATATGGAGATGAAGACCAATGACTCAACCGTTTAAGTTAGGATGAAAACACTTCCTGAACAAAACTCTTATCCAAAGTCGGAGAAGGCTTTCCATCGGCTGGAACAAGGTGTACTACAACACACGTGGTACTGGGGGCGCCTGGGTGGCCCAGTCGGTTAAGTGTCCAACTTTGGCTCAGGTCATGATCTCGTGGTTCGTGAGTTCGAGTCCCGCATAGGGATCTGTGCTGACAGCTCAGAGCCTGGAGACTGCTTTGGATTCTATGTCTCCCTCTCTCTCTTCCCGACCCCACTCACAGAGTACTCTGTCTCTCAAAAATAAACAAACTTAAAAAAATTTAAAACACACACGATATCAAAGATACCCTGGATCCTCTGTTTTTGAAATAATATTTCACGAGTACTTATCAATGGTTTTCACATTTTTCTTCATTTTTGATAATGTTTAGTTTTTTAACTTCTGAATAAGATTCTTATTATTTTTTAATGCTTATTTACTTTTGAGAGAGAGAGAGAGAGAGTGACAGAGTGTGAGTGGAGGAGGGACAGAGAGAGAAGTAGCAGAATCCATAGCAGGCTCCAGGCTCTGAGCTGTCAGCACAGAGCCCAACATGGGGCTCGAACTCACAGACTGCGAGATCATGACCTGAGCTGAGGTCGGATGCTTACCTGACTGAGCCACACAGGTGCCCCTGAGTAAGAATTTTTAAACCACCTTTTATTTTGAAATAGTTTTAGGTTTACAGAAAAATTGTGAAGATAATACGTATTATTAACTAAAGTCCATTCATTACCAGTGTTTGCCTAATGTCCTTTTTTCTCTTCCAAGAATATCACATTATATTGTTTTGTCTCTTTAGGATCCTCTGACTTACAACAGTTTAAGACTTTATTTTTAAGCTTATTTTCTAATGGTGTGTGATAGATTGATGCTTGTTTAATGTTCCTATTTTACAAGTGCACAGTTTTAGTTGATCTTTAAATGTGTACTACTTTTAAAGTTGGAATTATATTCGATGTTTTCCTAATGCTCATGCTATGATTTCTGAACACTTAGAGACAAAATACTGGCACTGATGCCAGTTACAGTTTTTGTTCCACTATGGCAATTAGAAAATCCCCCATATGAATGGGCCAAAGATGGAGGGTGTGAGCACAGACGGCCAAGGCCCCGGATGCAGGCAGAGCCCCCCAGAACCAGGAAGTGTGCAGCACCGGGCAGCTGGAGCCCTGCAGGAACCCTGGGCCCAAGTCATCCGAGAGGGCTGTGCAAATAAATCTTTTGCCTCCAACGTCCTTCCTTACTCCACTCTGGTCTTCCTCTGTACAGAGCTGGAGGAGACTCACTGTGTCAACCCAATCTATTTTATTTTATCTTGTACAGTGAGTGCCACTGGGGACATTTTTCAGTGATGAGTTTGACACCAGGTACGTGATCTTAAAAAAACCTCAAGTCTTTGTTTTCCCCATGCTTTGCACTCAGTACACACCGATGCTATCACGTACGTGTTCGACCAAAGTTGAATGCATGAAGGAAACTGGTTCCACCGGAAGGAAAAACTGACTTCTCTCCAGACAGTAGGAACCAAGGAGAATCAGGGAGCACGTGGGTGGACTGGGGAGGACTAGTGAGTGGAGCACCCCAGCCTGCTGTGTGGGTGGGCGTGGAGGGTTGGGAGTGAAGGCGAGGGTGGGGGCTGGTCCCAGAGGCAGTGACAGCGTCAGCCTGGCTCAGGGCCACAGGCCGCATGGGAAATTACCTGTCACGACCACCTCTAGAATTCTGAGATGCAAATAATATCAGCATCTGCAAACCATGACCAAGAGTTTAATCACAAGTACGCAGCATTATTAGATCGTTAGCAGAGCAGAGGGCGGAGCCTGGTGTTGAAATATACATGAACAATCTATTTGTCTCCCTAGAAGTTGCCAAATGCAGTTCACCATAGTTAGGCTTCATTCTGTCCACACTTCATGGCATATTCGAAGTCTTTGTAGCTCACAAAATCGTCCGAGTCTTGATCTACTTCCCTGGAAAATGAAATGAAAAATTATTTAGCTGTTTACAAGTTATTTTTGTCACACTTATGCATCAAGAGCACTCCAGAATCTTTATTTCTTTGCATATCTGTTTGTGAGAGGCCCCTACTTGAAGGCAAAAGTTGATGCCTATTATTTTTTCTTACGTTGATAATACCTACGGTGGGGAGGAGAGGAAAAGGTATTGATTAAAACCTAGGAAAATAATACATTCAATACATTTAAAGGAATGAAACCAAATGCACAAGTCTTTAAAGAAAGGCAGGAGTGATGTTTTTTCTAGTCATGCTGCACATTTTTTTCTGTAATATATCAATAAACATGTATGCATTCTACAACAGAAATGTGGAATAAACCAATGAGAGAGAAGAAAAATGTTTGGGAATAAGCAGCAATGATGGGAATGGCTGATGCTCGCACTGTCCTGTCGTTACATTTCTTGTCTCTTGGAATGTCTGCATCGTGCTGGGATGGGCCCACTTTACAGACAGAAACACTGAGCTGAAAGCAGTACACCAGTTTCACAAGACAGCACTGGCCGCTTAAGCAGCCGGCTAGGACCTCAAATCGAGACCATTGTGTTTCCAAGGGCACCTGGGGGGCTCAGTCAGTTAAGCGTCTGACTTGGGCTTAGGTCATGATCTCATGGTTTGTGGGTTCAAGCCCTGTGTTGGGCTCTGTGCTGACAGCTAGCTCAGAGTGAGGAGCCTGCTTTGGATTCTATCTATCTCTTTCTATCACTCCCCTACTCGCTCTCGCACACTCTCTCTCAAAAACAAACATTAAAAAAACCCAAACCAAGGCTCTCTACGTACTCTATTACACCTTGCCTCCCTACTTACAAAGAATATTCCAGAGCAAAGTGGTTGTATTGCAGGTTCATGTGGCTAACTTTAGCTGTAGAAGTTTTCACTGGCTTCACTTGCGGCCTCGTAAGTTCTGTTAAATCCGCACAAACACCCGGGAAGCTTTTCCGACTATGAGGAGTGGTGAAGATATGAGCCTCTGGCCGGTTGGTTGAGAATACGGGTGGCCTCAGCTGGGGTGACCCTGTGTGTCCCTAGAACCACTGAGACAGGACCATTGCTCCGTCAACAGCAACAGAGAAATAGCGCCTACACCACATGGGTAAGAGAACTCACATATCATTAGCAACACATTTCAACCACTACCAGGATAAGTAACGTTTATTTAAGAAGTATGTTTGAAAGGATACCTGATAAGTAGTGGTCACAGTTCCTCTTTGTGGGGGTGGGGGTGGGGCGTTTGAAAACAATGCATTGCATTCCTTGTGTGGAGCCTTTGTGGTTGACGCAAACTATGTTTTGTTGATATCAGCCATGACAGAGGGCTCTTTAAAGCCAAGGCTGGCCCAAGTAACAGAGCCACTAATCACTGTAATAGTTTTAAAGCAGGCTTTTAAAATATTGAATTCTAAAATAAACTTTCTGAATATTTCATGCCAAAGTCTCTGAAGTCTATAATGGTTCTGGATAGTGGTGATAATTTTTCATTCTTTTGAAGTAGAGAAAATCCCTCCTTCTCTGCCCCAGGGCAGAGCCGCGTTGCAGTGTGTTAGTATAAAATGACTACAGACCGTGGACGCCATTATTCTTGTGACTTCTTTTGGTAAAATATACATGCTGATTTCATGCTATACAGGACCAAAAGCGGAATGTCAGATCTCTTCTGAGGGATTAGAAATAATCAGTATCACATGCAACTGACTACGGAATAGAATCCATCCCTTTTATTAAATTAGATAATTGAAGATTTCTTAATATTGCCTAAGTATTTTCCCCAAGGAATTGGATTAGATAAATGGCCTTTTTTTCTTTCCACTCTAAAGTGGTATGGTTGAACTATAAACCTCAGAGGGTGGGTTAAAGAAGATAACCTAGAGAAGTAATGTTTAGAATAAACTGCTTCCGATAATATATATATATTTTTGGTGTGTTTATTCACTTACTGAGCTGCTGACTGGTGGTAGAAGAGGGAATCTCTTTAACTGATTTTTCTGAGTAAATAACCTTCATTGTAATTACATTAACTTATTTTTCTTGCTGCGTTTGCCAAAGTTTCCCATTGTAAAATGGACACAGTATAATCAGGAAGTGTTAAAATGGAAACGTTTACTCACAAGGTCTGTGGTGGCATTTTATTCACATAATGAAAGGAAGAACGTTATGTTTATATTTATAATGAGACATGGTACAATACTTTCTATCTTCTGACTTTTCCTCCTCCATATATATATATATGTATATATATATATATATATATATATACATATATATATATATGAGACAGAGGGCTGGCTGTCTCAAAAGGAGGGAAGAGGAAATTCACATTTCAGAGCTATAATTTGAAAAGCTAAAATATACTGTTTTTCATTGCAGGCGGAATTAGTCTGCGGTTTCACAGCGCCCACACTTGGATCACTGCGTGATCGAAGAGCAGATGTGGCTGGTGGGTACAAGTTGTGTGCACGGAGATGAAGACACGTCATTAGGTGCCAAGTCGCATCATTTCTGTTTACCGCAGTCAACCTCAACAGGAGCTTACTCTGGCTCTGATAGGAGAGGGTGCCGTTTTGGTGTCAGCAGCCCAGCATTTAGCACTGAAATATTCTACCAACTAAAAGTGACCTCAGGGAGGGGGAGCACTTTCTCTGGTTTCTGGCCTGTCCCCACCTCTCAGCCCAGAGTGGACAACAAATGTTTGCAGAGTAAACGAATTTGTGGAAGCAATGAATCTGGAGAAAGAGTTGACCACATTATGGAATATCTACTACCTCCCAGGAGAGGGCTGGGGGGTCAGAGGAAGGGAGTATCTCAACATTGCTTTTACGGAGTCTGGAAAGTAGCCAGAGAAGTAACACACACCACAGAATGCCCCTAGGGACCGTCACTCGGGGGACCCGTAAGCGATCATCAATTATGGTCTCCACGCCCAATCGGATTTTGTAAACGCAGACTAGGTACGAGAGAGACCAAGTGAGAGATGAATTTTGGAAAATGAGGCTGCAGAGCAGGATATGGGGGGAAGGAGTCCCTGAGTGTCGAACTGAATAATACAGAGATAAATATAGAGTAAGACATTGGAAACTGAGGCAGACACTAGCCACGTGCGGTTCTAGCCTGTCCCAGAGCCAACGCCCGGGCACTTCAGTCCGGCTCCGTGGTAGCCCGGCCACCAGACGCGAGGATGCAGATACTGCCGAGCCTATGAGCTTCCATTTCAGAACTGGCTTTTCAAAGGAATTAATAAAGCTCCTGCCGATGTGCGAGAGGAAAATAAATGCTGTTAACAACAACAAGTGCTTTCTAGAAATGTAGGTCCAGCTGAATTAAAGGCCTCCTGGCTTGCTTGTTTTTGAGATGCACAAGGACTGATTTGTGGAGCAGAGACACTGGGTAACTCAGCACGAACAATTTAGGACCCTCAGGGTGGAAGGAGAGGACAAGCCAGATAAAAGAGAGAGCACAAAGAAGGGGCCACTGAGAAGCTGGGGGGGGGGAGGAGGCGGGGAGACTACATGAAGGGAAATGGCCCATGAGAAAGTCTGCAGTGGTGCAGGGATCAGACCCTTTAATTAACTGCGATGTTTACCGTGCGCTTCAAAGGCGTCTGTATTACTTGTTATAACCTCCCCTGCATTCACCAAGGGGTGCGACAGGCACACACTCTACTAGGGATGGTGTCTGGGTCGGGGAGGGTCTGAAGACTGAGTTAGGAGGTGAGGTCCCCCTGAGCAGGTGCAGGGGCGAGCAAGAAAAGTAGGAGCAATGGTCAGACGACCCATCAACGGAATTAATGCAGAGAAATGAGAACGCGGAGCCCTAGGCCTTCCAGAAGCTGTACGAAAGCTTGCAAAGTGCTTTAAAGTCCCGCAGGGTGTAAACAGGGGCTTCCAGACAACACTATTTGAACTGTGAAGTCCAAGAACACCCAGGTGGACACTGGCTACACTGAGAATTTCAGGCAAGAACCAGGCTCTGTCCAGTTAGCTAGGTTCTGACAGCTTTCTGTTACATTATAAACATTTTCTGACTCATCTCTTAAGTGGTTATAATTATTTGCATGAGCTGTGACATTTGTCTCTTCTGTCCTGATTGGTTGAGCAAGATTCTGTTCTCTCCTTTTTGTGACACTGCGTGGATTCCAACACCCAGACGGGACTCCTGTGACCCCAAGGCTAAGTGGCCCCCACCTTGAAGGAGCCAGGGTTTCAGATGGGGAATCTTTTCCTAAGAGAGGGCATACTGTTGCTTCAAGACATTCTGAAGAGAAACATCAGGGTTTTCTAATTTTAAAAATATATAAATAGCGGTTTTTTCACAAGTAGTGAACATTTCTTACACAAAGATAGTTATAAGATAACTATTTATTATGCTTTGAAAGTAGTTATTTCTTGGGAAACAAGTTTTTGTAAAATAAGAATGACCAGGTCTCAGGTCTCCAAAGTCAGATTTCAGGTTGGAGTACATGCTTTTGCCCAAGTTACTTAAAAAAAGATTACATACATATTTTTAAAAATTAGGGGCGCTTGGGTGGCTCAGTCGGTTAAGTGTCCGACGTCGGCTCAGGTCATGATCTCAGGGTTTGTGGGTTCGAGCCCTGTGTTGGGTTCTGTGCTGACAGCTCAGAGCCTGGAGCCTGCTTCAGATTCTGTGTCTCCCTCTCTCTCTGACCCTTCCCTGTTCACACTGTCTCTCAAAAATAAATAAAAAACATTAAAATATTTAAAAAAATAAAAATGAAGGATGGGGTGGGTGGCTCAGTTGGTTAGGCATCGAACTTGGCTCAGGTCATGATCTCGCGGTTTGTGGGTTCAAGCCCTGTGCTGACAGCTCAGAGCCTGGAGCCTGCTTTGGATTCTGTCTTCCTCTCTCTCTGCCCCTCTCCCGCTTGCCCTCTGTCTCTCTCTCTCTCAAAAATAAATAAACATTAAATTTAAAAAATAATAAAAATGAAGGAAAGAAACAAAGAGCAACTGTTTTAATTTCATTCCACTGAAATCATGGAATATTCTCTATTAAAGTGATAGAGACTATAAAAGTGACATTTTTAAGTGGAAGCAAGAATACAAACTAGAATGTATTATAATTGCAATCTGAGAAACATGGAACTCATTTGGCCAGAACTTGAATGTGAAATGTTAAGCGGAAACTTCTCTCATGGGTTATTTTGTCTCGAAGTACTCTTTAATATTATTGATATTTTTCAACCGAAGGAATATTTTCTGATAGTCCCAATCTTCTAAAAAGACGGCTGTATTTGACAACGCATACATCCTTGCCAGCGAGGGCCGGCTTGCGGCTGGATAACTCTCTCTGGCGGGGGGCTGTCCCTGCGCTGCGGGAAGCAGGAAGTCCAGCAACCTCCCTGGGTTCTACCCTCGAGATGTCAGTAGCACGTTCTCTCCTCGCTCCTTAGCTCTGAGAGCCCAAAATGTCTCCAGACATTGCCAAGTGGCCCTTGGGGGACAGAATTATCCCTGGTTGAAAAGCACGAAGCTAGAGGAACCAAAGTTGGAGACAATTCTTTGGAACATTCCAGCTACATCTACACTTGCTGAAATAATTGCTTTAAAGACTCTTTTTTTTTTTTTTTTTAAACAGGTGATGTCAGGGGCAGCTGAGGCACACATGTTCCTTGGATGGATTATGCAGATAATTGCCTCCACGCCCGGCTTGCCGACGCTGAGGTTCTGAGCTGAGCCCGGAGAAGACCGCACTTGAGAGGCAGGCCTGCGGTGTGACAGCAGAGCCGGTGACAGGCAGATCTGTGTTCCCAGCAAATCCACTGACAGACGGCAATTATTTTGAGTCACTGTGATAGTCACACAGGGTTTTGAAAGTTGATGGTGTATTTGATTCACCTGAAACATGAATGAGAAATTTAATGTGGAGGCAAAGATTTAAATTAGGAAAGTTTTCTTAGTGGAATCTTGGGAGTGGGGGAAAAAGGAGAGAGAATCTCTCTCTCTTTGATTCTTTATGGAATAATTTAAACTAAAGTCAAAACTGCCATCACATTAGGGACAAAGCTGTCATCCTGACTGAACAGTGAGAATAAAAATTACCCTCCAAGCAAGGAGCCCCCGCTGGGGATGAGAAGACCCGCCGATTGAAGACGTGATGATGACAGTTTCTCCCGCAAGCAGCCTTCTCTTCTGAGGAGCCTGCTGGTTCTTTCCGCCGGCGTGCTTGCCTCTTTGTTGATGAGAGTCCTGCGGGGCTCTCTGGCAATCCAGTTGGTAATGTGTTTATTAATTTTACCTTTTTAAAGTCATGTGTTAAGAAAAGCCATTCAGACACTTTGGCTGTTCGGGGTGCGGTGGACACCTCGTGTTCTCACCCCCATTGGTTGGCCCAGCCGTGGCTGGAGGGCCTCCCCTCAGGGCAGCACACACTAAGGATCTCTCACTGTCTTCCTAGGACTGCTCACACTTGGTGTGGTCCTCACACACCTGCAATCTGGAAGGACGAGAAACTAAGGAGGGAACCCCCCATGGACAACCCTGGCCCGGGGAAGGGACAGGGGTCAGTAGCTGTCTGCTCTCTCTTGTCCCCCAGGCAGGCAGACAGCTCTGAGGTGGTGCTCTTGGCTCACTGGAGGTTCTCGTGCAATTGAGCTCCAGTGGCTTCCAGAAGTGACAAACTTGGTTGACAGATCCTTTGTGCTGGCTTGCCTTCATCTCTGCTCTGCTCTTGCTCACTGCGGTTACTTCCCAAACAAACAACCTGCCTGTGATTCCTCGTCTCAAGGTCCGCATTCAGTAAGATCCCAGGCTGAGACATAGTAGTAGAAAGTTTATTTTGAGAGATGGAAGTTCTCGTGGGGCATTGAAATCGTCGCCAGCAATAACATGCCATGTTACACGTCTCATTCAGGTAAGAGGGACCCCACGACTTGAAGTAGATCAGAAGTTTCCTCTGTTTGGAAAACTTTCTAGAGCCAATGAAATAATGCCTTTAAGAAGAGCTCTGAAGGTTGAAGCTCCAGACGTCTGAAATGTCAGGGGTCACCAGAAAATGATAGGACCAGTCTTCTCTAAAATACATGCCTTATTTAATAATAGTTATTCTGTCAAAAATTAATTGTTCCTTCAGCCTGAGACCATATATTCCTAAGTAGAAGAGATGGCCTTTTGGATACAGAAGTACAGCTATGGATTGGCCATGAGGAGGTGGTAGAATTGGCCAGGTAGGACGAACTGTGAGGGATAAAATGATGGCCAGATCAGGTCAGCAACAAAGAATGACACAAGCCAGGCAAGACGTTGGCCTCCTAAGGACCAGGCTCGGCTTTCTAGATGAAAGACATAGTGGATGCTCGTAGGTCCTTCCCCAGCATCTGTCCCACACCCTCTGTGCTGCTCAGCAGCTGTGTGATTTGGGTGATCGTTTGCCATCCCAAGTTCCAGGAGGGGGATCTACAGCCAATCACTATAATCCTGCCATCCTAACCACAGTGACTGGGTTCAAGGGCTGACTGGCCGGTTGGTACGTGATATTTCTCCCCTGGCCACTGCTGACTGGTGAAGAGCTGGCTCAACCATGACGAAGCCTAGGAATTTTGACTGTGAGTTAAGAAGTCGTTTCCTTCAGTAGCTGGGATGCAGAGGCGAGGCTTGGTGCGGCCACAGTCCTACTCCTACCACATCGGTGCAACCGCCACAGTTCCGGGAGCCAACGGCGCATTGATCCCAAAATTTCTGCGCGCGCTTCTAAATGTCAGTTTCAGCCTGCGAATGGGGCTATACGGGGCGAGAAAGAGTCGGGAGAATAGCAGAGTGAGCTGAAGCCTAACCAAACCAGGCCTGAAGCAGGCCTGAATCTCGGTCACCTGACCCAGGAAAGTTGCTTGGTTGTTCCAAGATGGTCCGAAATGGATGCCTGAAACTTTCAAATGAAAGCGTCCTGACATACCAGGATCTCATCGGAGATCTTTTGTAAACCTTGCAGTATCTAAAACTGGGTAGATATAGAATAGACACTCATAAATACAGCATTTTTGAAATGATGATTCTATTTCAAAATGAACCCTGAAATAATTCAGATTTTCTTGTTAGGTGCTATCTCAAGATTCTGGATTATCCTCCACAATTCTGCATTCAAAGAAGTTATTTTTCTTGCCGTATCCAACAAAAATCCCTCTTTGCAATGCCTTGACTGTGATTATGTGCTGAAAGAGGCTATTGATGGACCAATATGGTTTTTTCCTTAAAGAGTGACAGGATAGATTCCCCAGTCCATGACAAAAAAGAAAAATGGATGTGGAATGCAGTCACAGCTGGCAAAAATGATTAACTATAAATAATGACTCACTTTTTCCTATTTACTAGGTTTTAAAAATGAGGCTTATTTAAAGCTAGAAATATTTTAAAAGGAGGAAAGAATGTAATTTCAGTATGCTTGATCATGGACTACTTGTGGGCATGTAGATAAATGCAATCAACCTACAGCCCAATGCCTCACTTCCGGCAAATAGTTTCATATTCCTTCTCTGTCAAGTGTTTTAGCAGAGCCGCTAATAAATAGTGACATGATCTTTTTTCTCAGTTTGAATCTCTGGAAGAGAAATGGTGATGTAAGAAAACAGCACAGACCAGACAGCTTTAAGGATAAAGAACAAAAGCCAAAGTGAACATCTTTGAAGTAATTATAAAAAAAAATCTGGTTCCTATGCTTTAGGGTCACAAGTCCTTCCATTCTTTCTCCAGAGCAGATCTGTGTGACAGGCTCACTCTGAATGTGGAGGGGGGTGTTGAGGGACAGCGGGGTTCAGCACAAATGGCCTAGGAGTGAGCTTCCATCTCAGCTAGGCTGTGTGACCTGGGGCAAGCGTCCTAGCTGCTCTGAATCCCAAGCTCTTCCCTGATCAAGTAAAATGGTTGGTGTATGACTTGCCAAGATTTGATACAGCTCTAAATTCTGATGGAATCTTAACTTAACTCTGATGGATCTAAGCTGGATCTTAACTTAGTGTCTTTGTGCATAGAAAATTTAAAAATGCAACCAAACTCCTGCTATTTTTACCTTCAAAAAGTACTCTGAATCTTTAACCCTGCAGACAGTTGTAAAGAACCATACACATATATGAATGTAAATGGGGGAAAAAATGATCCTGCCTTCAACAGTGTGAAATATGAATGGAGATAAAACCATTTCTATTTCAAATATATAATCACTTCAGCCAAGATATCTAGTATCATCTTGAACTTGATTATGAGATAAAAGAAATGGGACAGAGATGGCAATCATTTAATCTCTTAAGAACAGCTATTCTGAAGAGCTTTTCACTCCCTGCTCAATAGATTTCTCACAGGTTATGATCCGGCTAGAAAGAAAGCATAATGATGAGGAAAATTATGTTTTCAATAACACACGCTTTTACAGTACAAGTCCTTCCACAAAGGAGGCAATAAAATGAACTCTGACCACTTTAACAGATGGTGTAATGGCTCAGAGCACAGATGTGGCCTCTCTGAAAGCAACAAGTTCATATCCTTGACTGGAGGTTTAGGAATGAGCTGAACTTTCAAGTGTAATGTGGGAAAGATTACATACTTCCAGACAAGAAAGCTGAGTATTAGTGGGTTCAGAGGCTTGGAGAGATGGACCAAAAGAATAAGGCTTAATGAGCTTCATTTTTGCTAATGCAACAAACAGACTTGAAGTTGAAATATGAACTACAAACATTCAAGCCGTTTATAAATCCCTGCTAATAACATTGTTAGCCACGGTGTGATAGCTAGAAAGCGAGCTTTTTTAAAGCATACTTCCTTGGAGTCAGAAGACACCAATTGTCAAATAACGCTTATCTTCTCTAATAGTGTCATGTTTTCAAGTAGAACATATTTTTAATAATACACGACAGGGAGAGTGGAGAGGTTTCCGCTTGCTTAGGTTTTTTTTTTTCATTTTAAAGGAAATTTGAGAAATTCAATCTAAAGTTGATGTGGAAAAGTAAATGTACCAGAAGATTGAGCATACGTTTTAGAAAATAAACATGGCAGCCAAACATAATATAGAGCTTCAGTAATTAAAAGTGTGATTGGGGCGCCTGAATGACTCAGTCGGTTAAGCATCGGCTTCGGCTCAGGTCGTGATCTCACGGTTTGTGGGTTCGAGCCCCGCGTCAGGCTCTGGGCTGACCGCTAGCTCAGAGCCTGGAGCCTGCCTTAGAATTCTGTGTCTCCCTCTCTCTGACCCTCCCCTCCTCACGCTCTCACACTGTCTCTCTCTCTCTCAAAAATAAACAAAACATTAAAAAAAAAAAAGTGTGCTTAAGACCCAGCAATCCATGAGCAAGACAGCACCCAGAACGTGTATATAGGAGCTCGCCAAAGGGGAGGGGAAACAGGTTGGCAGGAGAAGGAGCTGGGTGAGGGGTTACCCACTCTGACATGGGCGAAGCGTGATTCCAGGGCGGAGCCTGCTAGGTGTTCAGCAAAATTTCTTTTCTTCTCTTCCTCACCCACGTGTTCCAGCCTCCCTTACAATTTGATGAGACTGGGAGTTCTGGCAATGGAATGATAATAATATAATAACAGAGAAACAAAAACTAGCCATTGCTCCCTCTAATGAAAAGCACTCACATTTCAAAGGAGAGCCACAGTCCCTAGGGACATGGCCAAGTCATACTGTGTCATCGGAGCCTCACCAGAAATCCAAGGGACTTCTCGTAGCTTAAAGAAACATGATTTTAAAATTCTATTGGGTCAGGGTTTTTTCCCCCATTAAATGAGGATGTACGAACTTATAAAAATTAATACTTTTAATTGTTTACACTTTAGTCTTAAATAATCCACTTAGGAAAATAAGATTTTACATCTCAGCCCATTCCCGATTGATGTGCATCACTGAGCCGGTAGGAAATCTGGCCTTAGTTCAGAATAATTATAATAAATTACTTATGCTTCTGTTTACAACCTGCTCCCATCATTTGAAACCTCTGGGTCTGTGGACAATAATAAACAACATAAAAAATGAATAACATTTCATAATGAAACAATTTCCTCACATTATCGGAAGCTCTCTATTCATAAAGCCTACCTAAGACCACAAAGTCAGACCAAATGGGATGACCACGAGGTCTTTTCATATGAGAATTTCAGTCAAAAGAGATAAAGAAGGTTCAGAGGGCATATGACAAGTGTTTAGAATATTATGAAATGCAGAGAATGTGAACACGGCTCAATTAATCAAATCCTAGGCTAAGACCAAGGGACTCTAAGTGTGAGTTCAGAGGGGATATTTTAGGACTGAAACCTGGGAGTGCTCCTTTATGTAACAGCCGGAAAACAGGACTTGTGTTCTCTCCCTGAAATGAAAATAACATTCTCAAGGTCGATATGGGGATGGGGGAAGAGAGGGGGATGTACCCTCCTTAATAAGGTTTCACAAATTCCATGATACCCCTCCTGCCCAGCACTGAGAATTACTTTTGAGGTGGGTGACCACTGTACTAGAAGCTGGCATGGCATTGGCCTTGCTGGGTAGGTGGGGGGGGGAGAAGGGCTGAGCAAAGGAACTGACATCATGAAGGGTTTCAACAACGTGTAAATCACTAAGGTGAAAGCACCAAATCCTAACCCCTAGACCACCAGGGAACTGGCCACGTAAATCACTAAGGGATCCTGGGGTGCTGGTGGGGGGCTCTTTGTAGCCTTGAGAAGAAACTGGCCTCTCCTATAAATGGCTAATACTGATTTCAGGGATTCAAATTACTAGTCCCATCCAGCGTGACATTTTCTGCCCATTATCTAGTCTCTCATGCCCCCAGGCAGGGCCACATCATTGATTACGGAGATTTTCAGCCACTAAAAAGGATCCTGATCATCATGAAAGACATTAAGTGTTGATCTGCGCTGACTAAGTGAGTTAAAAGGTTCGTGCCCTTCTAGTAACAACTGAAAGAGGCTATTTCAGGATATTTATTAAACAGATTAAGTATTTACATTATGCTCAAGCACAGAGACACAGTCAATGAGTGCATAAGTGTGAGAAGATGAAACCAAGAGAATTGATGGTGGCAAAATGCTGCTTTTTCAGTGTCCTAGAAGTGGGTGGTGAGGACCCACCAGATGCTGGGGAAAGAAAGGGTCTGAACTGGGCAGGCATTAACGGCCTCCTAATGACCACCCGCACTAATCGTTTTAATGTTGTTGAACTAAGGGAGCCAGAAGAAGTTCACCCTGACTCCAGATGTTTTCCTTCTAGAACGGACAAAAAAGCAGTGAGGAAGGGTTGGAGAGACAAGTTAGGATATCCCCTTCAAAGCCTAAAAAAATGGTATCATTTCTCCTACAATTCCCCACCCCCCACAGTTAAAAATGGTAACACCATTGTGGTGCTTGGGGGGCTCAGCCGGTTAAGCAACCGACTTCGGCTCAGGTCATGATCTCACGGTTTGTGAGTTCGAGCCCCGCATGGACTCTGTGCTGACAGTTCAGAGCCTGGAGCCTGCTTTGGATTCTGTGTCTCCCCCAGCTCTCTGCCCCTCCCCCACTCACATTATGTCTCTTTTTCTCTCAAAAATAAACGAACAGTAAAAAAATTTTTTTAATGCCATAATGATAATGGACCCAAAAAAGAAAAATATTTTCTTTAGCCTGCAGTGCACACTATGGTAAAGGAACCTATGTATTCTCGGACACGCAACAGTCTGTGAATACTAGACCACCCATGTCTCGATTATTATTAGTTTTTCTCCTTACTTGGCTGTGGCCTTGCAGTGGGCAGAGACCACACACATCCTGTTCACTGAGCTCTTCTCGACACTGGATACAGTGCCTGGCACACCGCGGGTGCAAGAAATGTGTGCTGAATGTCTGAACACGTGAATAGGAAAGCTTGGAGACAGGAAAAAAGAAATATTCACGATCCCATGCTCTAGAACCAATTGCTATGATCATTTTGGTACTTTTCCTTCTGAGTGTGAGAGTATTTAGCACCTGCTATTTTAAACATAATATAAACATTTCCCCCCATTGCTATAGTCTTCATTTTCTATTCTAAAGGTTTTTCAAGTTTTTATTTATTTATTTATTTATTTATTTATTTATTTATTGAGAGAAAGAGAGAGAGAGAGCGAGAGAGAGAGACAGAGCACGCGGGAGAGCGAGTAGGAGCAGGAGAGAGGGCAGAGTGAAAAGGAGAAAGAGAATCGTCAACCGGTTCCACACAGTGTGGAGCCCAATGCGGGGCTCGAACCCATGAACGTGGGATCATGACCTGAGTCAAACGCTTAACCAACTGAACCACCCAGGTGCCCGGTTCATTTTCATTTTTAATGGTTATATATGATTTTATCAAATGGATTTATAATAATTTACTTATTTGTTGGACTTTGAAAAAGCCCCAGTCTTTTTGTTTCTATAAATATGTCAATGAACACATTCACTAACAATGTTTTTTCTTAGAAATAGGCTATTGAGTTCATTTGCTCATTCATGGGACACACACTTAGAGCCCGCTAAGGACCAGGGGCATTAGGTTCTGAAGATCCATGGGTGAGCAAAAAAGAAACAGAGTTCCTTGCAGCTTTTAGCTCGGCTGGAGACAGTTAAGTAATTCTGAGCAAAGTAAAACCACTGCTGTGCTAAGTGCTCGGAGGGAAAGAGAGAAGGTGCTACCAGATGGTGGGATGCAGGACCGGGCAGGGAGGTCAAGGCATCGATCCCGAGGAAGCAGAATGGGGCTGAAATCTGAGGGATGAGAGTTACTTGGGAGGCGCAGAGGGCTTTCCACGCAGAAGGAATGGCGTGTGCGAGGGCCTCGTGGCAAGAGAGAGCAAGATCCGTTCAAGGCAAGAGTCAGTGTGGCCAGAGCACAGAGCGGGGGTGGGTGTGGAGCTGAATGGGGCTGGGAGGCGAGCTGGGTAAGACTTCCTGGACCGTGGGAGGGCTTCGGTCACAATCCAAAGAGCACGCGAAGGCTTGACGTGCTTCCAGGAGAGAGCGCATGTGCTTCCATAGAAATTTTGGAAGTTCATCCTTGCTGCCCTGGGGCAGAACCACGGCCCTCCCAAAGGCCTTCACGTCCTAATCCCCAGAACGTGTGGCGATGTCACATGGGAAAGGAGGGCTAGGTCGCTGGTGAGATTGAGGCTGCTGACCTTGAAACGGGGAGATTATCCCAGATTATCAAGGTGCATCCAATGTCATCTCGAGGACCTTTAGAAGTGGAAGGGGGAAGTAGGAGATGCAGGGAGAGTCAGAGAGAACTTGGAAGATGTGAAGCTACTGCCTGTGAAAACGGAGGAAGGTGCCATGAGCCAAGGATAGCAGGCAGCCTCCCGAAGCTCCAGAAGGTGAGGAAATACATTTGCTCCTGGGACCTCCAGAATTGAGACAGCACTTCTGACACCTTGATTTTAGGCCAGCAGGGGCCGCTTTGGATTTATGATGTCCAGACCTAAAAGGCAATACGTGTGTGCTGTTTGAAGTCACTAAGTCTGTGGTGAATTGTGACAGCAGCCACAGGAGATGAACCCAAAGGGGAGGACAGTGAGTTTGGTTTTGGATCTTTAAGCCTTACGTGTCCTTGACACGAAGAATATGGACATTTGGAAGCATTTGTCTCTTTAGCCACTCGCCTCACAAGCTGTAGGATTTTTAAGTAAATCAATTCACCTTCCACAACCTCACTTACAGTTTCATATATGAATCTATGTTTATGGTTGGTTCCGTCCTAAATCCCTGAGTTTATAAGCTTGGAAAGAAACAAGTATGCTTTTCACGTAGATTCCTGTCAGTGCTTGGCGATCACTGGGAAAAGTGACATTAAAAATGGTGAATCTAAACTGAATGGGGAAAAGATTCCATGTTTTAAAAAGTACCTAACATAATCTGGAAATACCTTAAAAAGAAATGTGTTGAATTTGTATAAAGAAAACTACAAAATTCCACTGAACCGTACAAAAGGATGTTTGAAAACGTGGGGGGATATGCCACATGTGTACTTCTGTTTGGGAAGGGTCAACGCTGTAAAGGTGCCAGATTCTTCACAATTAATTTATAGGTTGAATGCAATTTTCATCAAAACCCCAAAGGGAGGTTTTTGGAACTCCACGAAAATGATTCTACCATTCATCTGGAAAATAAACAGGGAGGAAGAGCTGAGAACGATTTGAAAACAAGAAATACAAAGTCTGAGAAGGCATTATAAGAATTGGGGAGAAAAAGTGGGTCTTTGGTATAAGGAGACCAGGGAATACAGCAGATCACAGCCTGCAGAGTAATAAAACCTCAGTACAGAATATGATAATGAAGGCACTGTAGGTCAATGGGGATGATTTAGTAAATGAAAATGGAAAACCTGGCTCTTTGGAAACCAAATTGTTTAGACCATCACTCCACGATACATACTAAAATGAATTCTAAACCCATGAAGGTGCCAGATAGTCTTAAAGTTCAAACCACAAATTCAAACCAAATGGAAGATTCACGAAAATGGAAGTGAATATTAACCTGGTTTGAAGATGGGGGAAACATTCTTAGGATAAAAGTAAGTGGAAGAAATTGTGAAGGAAAAGGTCACAGATTTAAATACATGAAAACCTAAAATAGCTTCAAAAAATTATAAAAATAAAGAAAAACTAGAAAAATAGTTGTGATAAAAATGGAAACAAGTAAATATTCTCATTATAGAAGAAAAAATGGGGGGCGGTGGGGAGCCTGGGTAGCTCAGTTGGTTAAGCAGCCAGCTTTGGCTCAGGGCATGATCTCACAGTTCGTGAGTTCCAGCCCCGCATCGGGCTCTAGGCTGACAGTTCAGAGCCTGGAGCCTGCTTAGGAGTCTGTGTCTCCCTCTCTCTCTGCCCCTCCCCTGCTCATGTTCTGTCTCTCTCTCTCAAAAAAAATAAACCTTAATTTTTTTTTTAAAAAGAAGCAAATGACATGAATAGACATTTCACAGAAGAGTAGAAAGAGATGATAAACATGTGAAAATGTTCGATGTTATAAGCAATCAATGAAATAAAACAAAAAATGAGATAGTAGTGTCACCTGTTAGACCTGCAAAGATGTGAAAAGGAGATAACATTGGGTCACTGCTGAGAACATGTACAGAGGCGCACATGGTGCTGGAGGGACTGCCATTGGTTAATTAGGCAACTTTCTTAATTAGGCAACATGGTGAGAAGAATCAAGAGTTGTAAAAATGACAAAGTAAGTTCATACTCCCTAATATGGGATCCAGGAACCTCTCCTAAGGCAATAACAAAAGTACAGACAAATACACTCATTGTAGAGGTATTTAAAAAGTGAAAATAGCAAAATGATAAAAAAGCAAAAAGGTAAAAAAACAAAGCAAAACTCTCATTTATTTTGACAACAAAATCCTGGAGAGCAACAGGAAAGAATAAACACCAAAATATTAACAGTGATTCCCTTTGGTTTGGTAGGAATGTGGTTGGTTTTTATTTTCTTTTTCTTACCTTTCCCTATTTCTAAATAGTCTGGGAGCCGCATTTGTTACTTCTGTAACCATTTCTCTCCCGATACGCGTGCCCATGCGCCCACACCCGTTAACACGAATGCGCCGTACCCCCCCACCCACCCCCAGCAAAATGTCTGAGTCCGTAGCCCACACACGGCCACCTCTTCTCTACTGGGCCGGCTCCCCGCTCCACGCAATCAATAGCTAAGGGAAAATTCATGTTTGATAAAATCATCCGGAGCGTGATGGCCAACAAAGGAAAAACATTTAGCACTCCGAGGGCTTACATAATATGAGTTTATAAGAAAGGAATGAAAGGCAAGACGTTAGGGACAGAACTTTTAAAGCAATGAGCACGTTCAAATGTGCAAAGGGCGATGTGGGTCCAGGGTGCCGCGTCTGGGCGCACATTCTTCCGCGGTAGTTTTCTTTCTGTGACTGCATGGTCTGACTATTCGGATCACTTGACACTCTTTAATAATAAATGCATCCCTGTATGGAAGTTTTACTGAACACGGCTCCCAGGGGGAAGAGAAAACAAAACAAAACCCTTTTCTTAGTTAAAATCAAACCACAGGGATAAAACGACTCCACTTCGTGCTTGGTGGCACAATCTCTGCAGCACTGTTTCAACAAACACCCTGAGCCGGGAACTTTCCTTTCCCGTTGACATTCTGCTCCCCACCCCCGCCCTCCCGAAGTGAGCTGGCCACTCTGAGTCTCACATACTCTGGAACACGGGAGGAAAGGCGACTCTAACCTGCCAGCCATCCTTCTAAATTCCGACCCTCTGTCCTGAGCAAAAGCATGCAGTCATTTTTTCCCTTGAAGGGACTTTAGAAATTACCCACCCTACTTTTTTCATTTTACAGATGAGAAAATTAGGGCTCAGAAGCATAAAACAGCTTTCCTAAAAGCAGCCATGTCCAGTTGGCCACAAATCAGGATAGAAAACCCGGTCTCTGTGGATAGCACGGTTCTACACCCAGCTAATAAGAAGTCTGGGCTTTCAGAGGGAAAGTCCTTTGACAAAAATCCACATAGGTCCTATCCAACACTTAAGAAAAGCCAAGTTGCAGAATAGAAGCAACTCAAAGTTCTGCACACACTACATGTGGGACTAGGACTAAGCCCTCAGGACTCCTCACTTCCAACTCGGTCTCAGATTATGTGGGCATGTGGGGTAAACTCTGGATCAGGATCACCTTGTGGAATCCGTCCAGAGCTTTTCCCAGCCATGCAGAATTCCCGGCTGCATAAGGCGCGGGCCTGGAATGCCCTGGCCCTCCCAGCCAGTGCGCCCCCCAGACCCCTGCAGAGTAACGCACAGGCATCGATCCAACAATTTGGGGGTGAGAAAAGAAAACACAAAAACATTTCAAAATGCTAGTGCTTAAAAATTCTGCAGTAAGTGTACATTTGAAAATTTTCCATTCAAGGTCTTAATCATGTTTTTCTCCCGCAGATGCCAGGTTGTGCTTAAGAAAAGAGCCCTTTCGCAAAACTTGAGCTTGATAGAAGCGCTGGTATCAAAATGAGAGGAATTTTCTTATGAAATCCTTTTTAATTAATATTGTGTGGATACTCTGGAATGCTGAAAACAAGCTGAGGGCTGAAGAGGGAGGGGGGAGGGGAAGAGGAGTCATGGTCATGAAGAGGGGCACTTGTGGGGAAGAGCACTGGGTGTTATATGGAAACCAACTTGGTAATAAACTAATTAATAAAAAAAAATATGGCGTGGATAGCTGTAAACTGAAGTTTTGAGCAATGGTGAGTATCTCCACCGTTCGAGGGGAGTGAGTACCCCTAGAATGTTCTGTCTGAATTGGTAGAGCACCTGACTGAAAGAATGAAAGTCAATGAGAATCAAGGGGAAAAATGTAATGAGCAGAGCAAAGGTGCTGCCGAGGGGAGAACGTGGTCTTGAGGAGTTTAGTAACAAGACAAATGAGTGCTAATGTCTCTGCAAAGAGAAAATTTGGGAAAATTCACAGCAAATGATGAAAGTATTTGTGAACCAAAAAAGACCTGTTCTTTTTATAATATGGTTAATTCACCCCAGTGTACTTTGCTGCCGTTTATAATTACAGTTGACCTTGGACAACATGGCTTTGCACAGGGCAGCTCTCTTTACATGCAGCTTTTCAAAAAGCGGTAACAGCAAAAGCACAAGGTATTTGTTTATGATTGCCCACCCCCGTCTCCATGGAGTCCAGCTGAAGGTGACAGTTCGGGGTCTCCCTTGCTGCCCACAGAGGCCAGCAGTAGCCTGCCGGGGGTCCCAAGACTGAGGCAGAGGAAAGCTCCCAGAGGGCAGGCACAGTGGTGTTCAGGGAGCTTCAGGCCCTAGGGGTCCCCATCCCCCAGAGTCCTCTGTGTGCTGGGCTTCCCAGGTGCACCTGGGTGGCTGTGAGCCTTGGGCCCCTCCCTGTGGGGGCCCCTCGACTAAGCACCTCCTGGCTGCCGGGCGGCCCTCATGTGTGGACACAGCTGGGATGGTGACAGGCCGATGGCACACCCTCAGGCAGGTGAGGCAGCTGTGTCTTTTCTGAGTCAAGGCCACCAGGCTGTAGAACTTCACCATCCCCCCAGGTCAGGCCCATGGTTGCCCCCAGCCCAGCCTGGCCTGACTGTACACAGATTGTTTTCAATAAACAGAGATACTATACTGGAAATATATTTTCTTCCTCCTGATTTTCTTACTTGAAAAATTTTTTTTTGAATGTTTATTTATTTTTGAAGGAGAAAGAGACAGAGCATGGGCAAGGGAGGAGCAGAGGGATACAGAATCCAAAACAGGCTTCAGGCTCTGAGCTGTCAGCACAAACCCTGACGTGGGGCTCGAACTCACAAACTGTAAGATCATGACCTGAGCCGAAGTTAGAAGCTTAACTGACTGAGTCACTCAGGTGCCCTCCTTCTGATTTTCTTAATCACATTTTCTTTTTTTCTAGGTTACTTTATTGTAAGGATACAGTATATATTACATACAACATACAAATACGTGCTCATTGACTGTTTATGTCAGGGGTCAGGCTTCCGGTCAACGGTATACTGTTGTGGTTAAGTTTTAGGGAATCAAAAATTATACCCAGATTCTTATCTGCAAGGGAGCTAAAAACCCCACGTTGTTATGGGGCCAACTGTATTTGTATATTAGAAGGTTTAAAAGGGGATTTTATAAAATATAATGTACATTCTTGATTTTTAATTTCTGAAGACTAAGCAAAACAAAAACCCTAAAATAAAAAACCAATATTGTTCTTAATGGAGGTACAGATATTAGTGGCATGTTTCCTAAAAGCAAAGTCAAAACAAAGATACTCTATCAGACAGGTTACCTAATAAACTGTTAGAGGGTCAGGGTGATAAGGCAGGAAAAACAAGTAAGAAAAATTAAAAAGAGGGGCGGCTGGGTGGCTCATTCGGTTAAGCATCCGACTTTGGCTCAGGTCATGATCTTGCAGTTTGTGGGTTCGAGCCCCGAGTCGGGCTCTGTGCTGACCGCTAGCTCAGAACCTGGAAACTCTCTTCGGATTCTGTGTCTCCCTCTCTCTCTGACCCTCCCCTGCTTATGCTGTCTCTCTCTCTCTCTCAAAAATAAATAAAAACATTTAAAAAAAATTAAAAAGAAAGAGACATCGCTACTTGCTGAAGTTATGATTATATAAACGCAAGAAACTGAAAGAATTCTACCAAAAATGTCAGAAACGAAAGAATTCAAGAATATTTATTGCATAAAACCTGTTCCAAAATAACAAGTAGCATTCCTTCTTAGCAATGACAACTATTAAATTTTCATTTCAAAAATCGATTTCCCTTTTAACAAGGACAAAATATATTTGTACTTAACACACATTTATTGAGAACAACTTGGTAACCACCTAAGGTGGGCTATATCAGCCCAACATAAATAGAAGAAAACATAAATATATTGTAAACATGGCAATAGTTCAAGTTAATTCATATATTTAACATTTCCCCCAATAACAAGAGGATAATTTGTTACATAAAAACTAAAAACCTTCCCAGAGATTAATTTTGACAATGAATGGGGGTGGGTGGGTGAAGTGGGACTTGCTTTAGGAAATATCAGATTGTGTCGTAAAGCAACCCACAACAGACGTACATTGCTGACTTCAGAAACCAGGGAACCAGGGTGCCTCAGTGGCTCTGTTGGTTAAATATCTGACTTTGGCTCAGCTCATGATCTCACGGTTCGTGAGTTCGAGCCCCATGGCCGGCTCTGTGCTGACAGCTTGGACCCTGGAGCCTGCTTCGGAGTCTCCCTGTCTGTCTGCCCCTCCTCAACTTGATCTCTGTCTCTGTATCTCTCTCAAAAATAAAATAAAACATTAAAAAAAAATTAAAAGAGGGGCACCTGGGTGGCTCAGTCGGTTGGGCGTCCAGCCTCGGCTCAGGTCATGATCTCACGGTTTGTGGGTTCGAGCCCCACGTCGGGCTCTGTGCTGACAGCTAGCTCAGAGCCTGGAGCCTGTCTTCGGATTCTGTATCTCCCTTTCTCTCTGACCCTCCCCCACTCACACTGTCTCTCTCTGTCTCTCAAAAATAAATAAAAAACATAAAGAAAATAAAAATAAAAAGAAACCAGGGAACCAAGTAGAGAATTTTGAAATAGCCTCTAAGTTATATGAGAATTTAGTACAGGGCAATCTGAGTGCAGCAGAAAAGGAGAGCTTCTGAGGTTATTCCTTAATAATATTATGAAATATAAACTTAAACTCTTACTTTATACCGAACAAAATTATAAAGCCCTAATAAAATTATAGTGAAGAAAAATTTCCTATACAATTTCCCAAATTTAGAATAAAACAGGAAATCTAAGTGGTGACTTAGATTTACTGTTTAAAAAACAAGAAAAATTACAAATAAGTGGTAGCTGGGGTTGCGGTAAAAAAACTAAGATAAAAGGTAAATATTGATACGGAACTGTTCTGTGATAAACATTGTGCACCAATTTTGACATCTAAATTATGTAAAAGCTCTTACAAATTTGCAAGAATGAGTCAAAATTTCCAACGATAAGTGGTCAAAAATACAAAAGAAAAAAAAATTAAATTTAAGTCAATGTTCAACTTGGCAACTTGCCACGTGAGTGAAATAAAATTGTAACACTCTGCACTCACCAAAATAGCAGAAACAAAGACAAGTGATGAAGTCTGGAGTTGGCAAGCCCCCTGGGGACAGATTACTATCACCCAAGGACAGTGTTTCCAACTCTTCCAAGGGCATCCGACAAGAGGTAACCACAACCGCGTACACACAAAAGTTGTGTGTACCCCCTTTGACCCTCTAAGCCTGTTTCTGAAAATCCTATTTCTGTGTATCCAAAGAAAAACATTAAAAAAAAAATTCTGCTCTTCAAAAAATACTGTTAAGAGAGTGAAATGCTAAGCCATAGACTAGAAGGAAATCTTTGCAAAGCATGTACCTGATAAAGTAATATATAAAGATTTCTCAAAATGCAATAATGAGAAAGCAAACAACACAACAATAAATGGGCAAAAGACTTGAGAAGACACTTCAATGAAGAAGATATACGGATGGGAAATAAGCATATGAAAAGATTTTCAAAACCAGGAGTCATTACGAAAATATGACTGGAAACCATAATGAGGTAAACACTGCAAACCTATAAAAATGGTGAAATTTACAAAGAGCAATCATGGATGAAGAGATAGGGAAGCTAGAAGTCTCGCTCACTGCTGGCGGAACTGAAAACACTTTAGAGAAGTTTAGCAGTTTCTTAAAAAATTCAACATACAAATGGATTAAAGACCCATATGCGAGACCTGAAACCATTAAACTCCTAGACAAGAAACAGGGAGTAATTTCTTTGACATCAGCTGTAGAAACATGTTTCTAGATGTCTCCGCAAAACAAAAGCAAAAAGAATCCAGTGGGACTACATCAAAATAAAAAGCTTTTGCACAGTGAAGGAAGCCAGCAACAAAATGAAAAGGCAACCTACAGAACCGTAGAAAATATTTACAAATGATGTATCTGACAAGGGTTTAATATCCACTCTATGAAGAACTTCTACACCAACACCCCAAAACAAATAAATGGGCAGAGGACCTGAATAGACATTCTTCGAACAAATACATATAGATAGCCAAAAGACACGTGAAAAGAGGCTCAACATCATTAATCAGAAAAATGCAAATCAAAATCACAATGAGATATCATATCACATCCATCAGATGGCTAAAATCAAAACCAGAAGAAATAACAGGAGTTTATAAAGATATGGAGGGGAAAAAAACCCCTCATGCACTGTTGGTGAGAATGGAAATTGGTGTACCCACTATAGAAAACAGTCTGGGGGTTCCTCAAAACACTAAGAATGGAAATACCAGGGGTGCCTGGGTGGCTCAGTCAGTTAAGCGTCTAACTCTGGCACAGGTCGTGATCTCACAGTTATGGGTTGGAGCCCTGCATCGGGTTCTGTGCTAACAGCTCAGAGCCTGGAGCCTGCTTCATCTTCTGTGTTTCCCTCTCTATCTCTCTGCTCTTCCCCTGCTCACGCTGTGTCTGTCTGTCTGTCTGTCTGTGTCTATCTCTCTCAAAAATAAATAAACAGTAAAAAAAATTTTAAAGAAAGAATAGAAACACTGTAAGATTCAATAATTCCACTACTAGTTATTACCCAAAGAAAATGAAAACACTAATTTGAAAAGATACATGCCCCTCTATGTTTATTGCAGCATTGTTTACAATAGCCAAGATATGGAAACAGCCCAAGTGTCCACTGATAGATGAATGGATAAAAAAGATACGTATGTATGTACACACACACATGCACACACACACAGGAATATTACTCAGCTGTGAAAAAAATGAGATCTTGCTATTTGTAATAACATGGATGGAGCTAGAGCATATAATGCTAAGTGAAATAAGTCAACCAGAGAGAAACAAATACCATATGATTTCACTCATATGTGGAATTTAAGAAACAAGACAAATAAAAAAAAAGAGAGAGACAGACAGACTTTTAAATACAGAGAACTACGGATGCCAAAAGGGAGGTGGGTGTGGGGATGGCTGAAATAGACAAAGGGGATGCAAAGGTACCAACGTCCAGTTCTAAAATAAATAAGTCATGGAGACGAAAAGTACAGCATAGGAAATACAGTCAGTAAGATTGCTATGACAGTGTTGTCTGGTGACAGATGGTGACTACACATATTGTCCTGAGTAATGTGTAGAATTGTTGAATCATTGTATTGTACACCTGAAATTAAGAGAACACTGTATGCTAACTACATTTTGATTAAAATAAATAAATAATAAAAATAAAAATATATAAAATTAAATAAAAATTTTTAAAAAGTTCAACATAGACCTTCCATAGAATCCAGCCATTCTATTCCTAAGTATTTAGCCAAGGGAAAAGAAAGCTCATAGCTGTTCAAAGACTTGTGCCCAGATGTTCATAACAGCTTTGTTTATAACAGTCAAAAACCAAAACAATCTAAACATCCATTATAGATAAGTAAACTGTGGTATATTGACGCAGTGGAATGCTACTCAGTCATTAAAAGGGAACAAACTGCTGTTACACTCTATAAAATGGATAAATCCCAAATAATTATGTTGGATCAAAGAAGCGAGACCAAAGTAGAGTACATATTGTGTGGTTCCGTTTATAGAACATCCTAGAAAATGGCAACTAGTTTGCATTGACAGAAAGCAGTTCGGTGGTTGCCAGTAGAGGGGAAGCAAGGAGTGGGAACAAGTGCAAAGAGTACGAGGAAACTTGTGATGGTGACGGGCATCTTCATGATCTTGACTCTAGTGATGTCATTTTGATGTGAGTGAATACATGTCAAAAATTATTGAACTGCACACTTTAAATATGTGTAGTTTATTGCATGTCAGTTACATTGCAATAAAGATGTGGAAAATGCTTTAGGTAGAAAACCGTGGATACCATCATCTTTTATAATGGCAAAGACCCAGGAGGAAATCTGTATGTCCACCAAGAGGAGTACAGGTCTGTGGATGGCTCATCAATTTACCATGGAGCTTTTCCGTTACTAAACATAACCTATGTGAAGGTCGTAGAGATATAAACTTCCTCAGAGGAGAACATGAAATGATATACACAGTATTAATATAACTATACAAAATCCTATGATTCCATGTGGCTAAACACTGGAATAGGACACAGAGAAACCCTAACAGTTTAAAGTAAGGGGATTAGAGATATAAACACAGAGTTGTCAGCATAGTTTTTTTCCAAAAAGAGTCACGTTGGCCTGTTTTTTTTTTTTTTAGAGTTTTATTAACATCTTTCTAAAGCTTTCTTCAAAGTATTGGGAAGTCCTGGCCCTAAGGATCCAAAGAAACTAAAGGAATGGAAAAGTGGAATTCTCCAGCAAAATATTAATTACGTGCCTCGCTCCTTTCTCTTTACACTCTCTCCACGGGATCTCTGCGCATTCCGTCCGGCCCCACGAGGGCTGTGCTGATCTCTCACTCCCAGGCCACTGCGCTGTTCAGGTCCCTGCCCTCCTCTCCCCCTAGCCACCATAACAGTTCTGCACACTAATCCTCGGTCTCCACGCTGCCATCAAGACAGACGACATCATGTATTTCCCTCATAAACCCTGTGAGAAGATTCCCACTCTGCCCACATAATACAGTTAACTCCTTCACATAAGTCTCTCAAGGCTACTGCAATCTCTACTTCCAGCCTTATTTCCAATATTATTTCCTTACACCCAAACTCCAGCTTCTTGTTTGTCGGGTCTTAATCTATGCACCACCCTAGGTCCTAGGAATGTAAAAATGAAAAAAACTGTGCGGTGGTGAATTTTATGTGTCCACTTGGCTAGGCTATGACGCCCAGATGTGTGGTCAGACACCCGTCTACATGTCGCTGACGAGAAAACGTGTAGATGGGACTCATCTGCACATCAGTGGACTTTGAGTAAGGCAGATTGTTCTCCATAACGTGGGTGGGCCTCATCCAAACAGTTAAAGGCCTTAAGAGCAGAGAGTGAGGTTTCTGGAAGAAACAGCAGCCCTTCTTCAAGATTCCTTCAAGAAATCTTGGCTGAGTCTCTGATGAGTAGCCTGCCCTACGGACTTTGGACTCACCAGCCCCCCAGTTGTGTGAGCCGATTCCTTAACATAAATCTCTCTCCCCTTAAATAGGTATCCTGTTCTGTTTTTCTGGAAATCTCTAATACCATATGACTCCTACACTTATGGAACCCAGAGGCTAACCCAGGAAGTAGGAATATAACCAAATAATCAAATCCAACTTGGAGGGTGCCAGACCGGCCCTTCCCCCATAAACAATGAAAAAAAGAATTTTTTTATTGGCTTTCAGAAATGGAACAGGGAACAAAACCTATTAGCCCTGAGAAGAAAAATGAGTGAAAAGCACCACATGATGACCTGGCTCTCTGCCTAGAGGTACTATCTGGACCGAGGTACTGGGAAGGAAAACGCAAGCAGGAAACGGTGGGTTAGCTGAGTTGAGATGGGAAGCATGCCATTTTATTTTCACTTTTTTTTTTTGATAGACAGAGAGAGCCAGCACAAGCCGGGGAAGGTCAGAGAGAGAGGGAGACACAGAATCCGAAGCAGGCTCCAGGTTCTGAGCTAGCTGTCAGCAGAGAGCCCGACACAGGGCTCGAACCCACGAACTGTGAGATCATGACCTGAGCCGAAGCCGGACACTTAACTGACTGAGCCACCCAGGTGTCCCAAGCATGCCATTTTTTGACACTCTCTCCTCTATATGACAAAATCACTTCCAGCAATAATCACATAATAATCATTCTCTGGTTTTAAAACAAACTATTAACAGTAAAAAAAATAATAAATATCACTCTACAAAATATTATTTAAATTTAGTAAAATAAAATAGTTCAGGTACAAATGAAAATTTATGCACTACAAACATAAATGTGATGGCTCACATTTCCCACTCTTTCACTATATCACATTTACGCACAAATTTCATCTCCTACACAGGCACATAATAGGACAGATTTTAATAACTCAAATAGTTTCTTTGTCTTTATAGCCATGTGCTATTTCTGTTTTCACCAAATCCATTTTTAAACATGGGAGTTTCTTGTACCGTAGGAGACAGATACACAAACTGTAGTTGAAGCCAGTTCAAATGATTCTGAACTGTGCTAAACGTACTCTCTAAATGAACACCTGTTGCTATTTAATACAGTGATGAAATAATAATGTGCAATTTAAAGTTCATAGATGTATTTTTAAAACTCAAAAGGAACCTCCGAAGTTGTTTGGAACATAATCTAACAAAAGTCCTGCCCCCCGCCCCCCATCCCCACCAGTAGTATTTTATCACTGATTACTTGGAATTGCAGAGACATGGTGATAACTAGAAGAGGATAGACTTTTAGTTATTTTTACAGTTATTTTAAAAGTATCTTCAGACAGCATACCTCCAAACTTCTAGCACCTTAGGCTGGACTGCTCTCTCCACCCCACCTTCGGTGCACCCCTGGTTGAGGTGGCCAAGGGTCTGAAATCTGTGGGATCAAGGACTGCAGGGAAAGAGATATACAGAAAAAGAACTCCAGAAATCGGCATGGGTTTCCCTTAAGCTTAGCTGAATACACCCTGTGGACAGAGAGGGTGAAAATCCACTGGCTTGGGAAAGACATTTACAGCTGGATCTCCTCCAGACTTCATAGAGGATTAGTGCATGTTGGGGATCCCACTAGTGAGACTGGAGTGATCTTGTTAGACACCTTGGTTACTGAGTAAACCCAAAAATAGCCATACCTCAGGATTAGGTCTAAATTAGTAGCAAAGCTTATAAATAGGCCTTGAAGATAAAGCTGATTTACAAGTGGATTTAAAGCCTGCCAGAACAAGTTTGAATACTCTTTAAAAGAACACCTTAGAGGCGCCTGGGTGGCTCAGTTGGTTAGGCGGTAGACTTCAGCTCAGGTCATGATCTCACAGTCCATGGGTTCAAGCCCCACATTGGGCTCTGTGCTGACAGCTCAGAGCCTGGAGCCTGCTTCAGATTCTGTGTCTCCCTCTCTCTCTGACCCTCCCCTGCTCACACTCTGTGTCTCTCTCTCAAAATAAAATAAAGACATTAAAAAAAAAAGACCTCAAACTCTTGATTCTTAACATCATAACATTCATACTGTGGTAGACAGAATTTTTAGGAATGGCACCTTGAGATTCCATACTCTCTAGTTCCCAGAACTTATGGATGTGAAGTAAGGGGATGTGATATCACTCTTGTGATTGTCACATTATTTAGGTGAGATAAGCCAGCTTGACTTACACTAATCACATGAGCCATTAAAAGCAGAGAGCTTTATCCAGCTGGAAGCAAAAGAGGAGGTCAGAGAGACTCAAAGCACAGGAAGTCTCTAACACACCCCTGCTGCTCTGAAGACAGACAGGGCCGCCTCGAAAGGCATCAGGTGTTCTCTAGGAGCAGAGAGTAGACCCTGGCTGCGAACAAGCAAGAAAAGGAGGACCTCCAACCTGCAACCACAGGAAAATGGATTCTGCCAACAGTTGAGTGAGCCAGGAAGCAGATTCTTTCCAGGAGCGTCCAAGTAAGAGCCCAATCCAGCCAGCACCTTGATTTTATCTTTCGGAGACCCCAGGCAGAGAGCCCAACTGAGCACACCAGACTTAGGACCTCTACAACTGTGGGGCAAAAATTGGTGCTTTGTAATCTGGTAATCTTGTGGCAAGTTGTCTAGACAGTGATAGAAAGCTAATAAAACAATGCTAGAATCAAATAAAAACATTGCTATACATGTATACCATGCTAAGAAATGGAAAATGTGACCCATAAGCAGGAGACAAGTCAGTCTGTAGAAACAGAACCAGCAGGGGCACCTGGGTGGCTCAGTCGGTTAAGCATCCGACTTCAGCTCAGGTCATGATCTCACAGTTTGTGGATTCGAGCCCCGTGTCAGGCTCTGAGCTGCCTGCTTCAGATTCTGTATCTCCCTCTCTCTCTGATCCTCCCCTGCTCATGATCTGTCTCTCTCTGTCTTTCAAAATTAAATAAATGTAAAAAAAAAAAAGGAAGAAACAGAACCAGGAACACCAAAGATCATGAAATTAGTAGACACAAACTTTTAATTATAAGTATGATCCAAGATTTTTTTAAAAGCATGACCATAATGAAGAGAGAAATGGAAGTTATAAAAATGAACCAAATGAAATTTCTAGAGATGAAAGTATAATACATTAGTGGCTTATGGGGCAATATCAAATGGTCTAATATATGAGTAACTGGAGTACCACAAAATAGGAGAAGAAAAACATTTTTAAAGAATGATGGCTATATTTGTCCAAATTTGGTGAAAACTAAAATCTCACAGATCCAAGAAGCTAAACAAATCCTAAGCAGGATAAGGAATACTATAAAAAGGAACACCAAAACCAAAATGTTTAAAACAAACAAAATTTTAAGAGCAGTCAGAGAAAAAGACACATATGTTCAGAGAAAAAAAATACATAAAAATCAGCAATTTAGCACATTTACATTTAATGTAATTATCTGTCAGAAATAATAGAAACCAGTTAAAAAACTTTAAAGTGCTGAAAGAAAATATCCTTAAAAAATGAAAGTAAAATTAGAAAAATTTCAAACAGAAGGTGAAAAAAATTGTCACCAGGAGATATGAACTACTAGAAATTTTAAGGAAGCTCTTTAAGGCTTATGAAAAGTAATACTAGTGGAAAACTAGGCCTACACATAGAAAAGAAGAAAGCTAGTAATAAAGGTAAGAAAGGAGAAAAAAAGAAAACTAAAGACAAATAGAAGAAACACTAAACAAATATAAAGATGGCAGGCTGAAACCCAACCAGATGGATAATTACATTAAATGTAAATATGCTAAATGCTCTAATTAAAAAGCAGAGATAGTCAGGCTGAATAAAAAAGGCAGACTCAACTTTACCCTATCCTTGGGAAATCTACTTTGAAAGATATAAATTAGTTAATAGCAAAAGTATAAAAAACCATATCATGACAGAAAAAAGGAGTAACTGGGGCACCTGGGTGGTTCAGTTAAGCATCCAACTCTTCTTCTTCTTCTTCTTCTTCTTCTTCTTTTTTACTATTTATTCCTTCATTTATTTTGAGAGAGACAGAGTAAGAGAAAGGATGGGAGCAAGTGGGGGAGGGGCAGAGAAGAGAGGAGCGAGAGAATCCCAAGCAGGCTCCACGCCATCAATGTAGAGCCCAATGCAAGGCTGGATTCCATGACCCCAAGATCATGACCTGAGTGGATATCAAGAGTCAGAGATGCTCAACTGACTGAACAATCTAGGTGCCCCTGTCTCACTCTTGACTTCAGCTCAGGTCATGATCTCACGGTCATGGGGTCAAGCCCCATGTGGGGCTCTGTGCTGACAGCATGGAGCCTGCTTGGGATTCTTTCTCGCCCCTCTCTGCCCATACCATCGCACCCACTCATGCTCTCGGGAAAAAAAAAGAGTGACTACAGCAGTATCACTTCAGAACAAGGAATTAAACTGTCAGGGATAAAGAGATGTTTCATAATGTTAAGACAGGAATCAATTAATCAAGAAGACATAGTAATCCTAAATGTATATGTACCTAATAACAGAGCTTTAAAAATACACGAAGCAAAAACTGAGAAAACTAAAAGGAGAAACAGACAAATCTATTATTATAGATGACTATTTTAATATTACTCTTTCAGTAAATGATAGAAAAATTTTTCCTCAAGTTTATTTTATTTATTTTTGAGAGAGAGAGAGAGAGAGAGAGAGAGAGAGAACACACAGGCAAGGGCCAGAGAGGGAGAGAGAGAATCCCAGATAGGCTCTGAGCTGTCAACGCAGAGCTTGACACAGGGCTTGGTCCCACAAACCATGAGATCATGACCTGAGCTGAAATGAAGAGTCAGATGCTTAACCCACTGAGCCACCCAGGTGCTCCAAAAAAGGAAGTTTTAAATCTTACACCAGAAGACTAAAATCAGTGATTGAAATATCTATTTTAAGAAGCCATAGAAAGAGCAAGTAAACCAAAATAAACAGAAGGAAATAAATAGAAGTACACCAAAATAAATAGAAAAGCAAAAATCAGTGATCTAGAAAATAGAAAAATAACACAGAAAATAAATGAAACAAAAGAAGTTTCCTTAAGAAGATCAATAAAATTGCTAAACTTCTAGCTGGATTGATCAGAAGGAATCCCCCCCCCCCTCCAGCCCAAATGACCTCTATCAGGATTGATAGTCAGGGGCAGATCATACGGTCATTAAAGATATTAGGAGACTATCATGTATAGCTTGTGCTAATAATTTTGAATGTAGATGAAATGGACAAGTTTCTTATTCTTTAACGGTGCTTGAAAAAATGAGAGAGAGAAAGAGAGAAGAAAGTGCAGTCTGAGGTAAATATGGCCAAACGTGAAAACCTGTTAAATTTGGTCGGCAGGTTGATTGTGGGATTTTCTGCATGCTTGAGATGCTTTGTAACTAAAACTTTAAATTAATCGATGGAAAATTATTTCCCAGGATCATTCCATCAATAAATATTTAATGATCATCTACAATGTGATCGATCTTAGATAGATAGCTCCTGGCTAACACATTAGCCAACAAGTCAGACAGGTCTCTGCCGGATGGAGAACAGTTTGGGGGAGGGGCGCGCACACAAGTACACACAAGAGATGCGTACAGACTGAGGCAAGTGCTATATAAGGTGCTTTGGTCGCTATAAAGATGAATATTCAGAATGGGGGACTGAAGAGGGGAGGCCACTGCAAACACCAGGGGAGGAAAGGGGTGGCTCATGTAGGGTAGTGGCGGTGGAGAGAGACAAATAGAATCATTTGAGATTCGCCATTTATGGCCTGAGCTTGGTGTTTAAAGACTTGAGTTTGTCTTTTTTTTTTTTTTCCCCCTAGAACACACAGCCCAGGCAGAAAGAGCCCGTTCCATACTCCTAGTGTCAGGACCGCTACACCGTGGCCTCAAGGTGCTTGCTACAGAAGCCCTGCACATCGCCATCCACCTCAAGGGGCGGGCTGACGGATCGATGCCACCGCAGGACCCGGATTACTGACATTCCACTTTGCACCAGTGACTGGTTCAGCTTGGCATTCAGGGCCCACGATGCAACCACACCATCCCCAGACCACCTGGGCCCTCCTCTTGGTACCAAGTTGGAATCAGTCAGATTCAGTCGGGAAATAAGAAACACAATAGTTATTTTAGAAGAGGGTTTTCAATATAAGAAATAGTTTAGACACGTACTGGAGGGCTAAAAAGGCGAAAGAAACAATCCAGTTTAAAAGAAAAAAAGGTTGTAAAAAATGGTAGTAACTATGTTAAATATATTTTTTAACGTTTGTTTATTTTTGACAGAGAGACAGAGCGTGAGCAGGGGAGGGGGCAGACACAGAATCTGAAGCAGCTCCAGGCTCTGAGCTGTCAGCACAGAGCCCGACGCGGGGCTCGAACCCGCAAACCGTAAGATCATGACTGAGCTAAAGCTGGACGCTTAACTGACTGAGCCACCCAGGCGCCCCCAAAATGGTAGTGACTATGAATCCATGAAGCCTCCACTCTGCTCAGGGCTGAAGAAACAAAGAGACGGACTTAGAAGGCTGGCGGGGAGGGTCCCGGGAAGCTGGGGCGCAGCCCACTGCAGAGGGTGCTGGGGGCCGCAGCTGGTATCTCTGAGGCTGCTAGCTGGGAACCAGGGGGAACCGAGAACCACCTACAGGTGTGGAGTGAAGAATGGTTGTTGGGGCGACCCAGCAGAACTGAGAGCGCCGACAGGAAGGGGCCACCGCGTCCCCTCCAGCCACCTGGCGTTCTCTGCAGCCCTCGGAGCCCCCAACAGGGTGAGGCCAGCTGCTAACGGAGACAGGTGCTTCCCAGAGTCCGGTTCCAGTCTTGTCAGGCAGGGGGCTTGGAAGGGCCGGTTTGGGGCGGAGAAACCACAGCTTCGCAACTAGCACACGGTGCTTTTTCTGCGATCAAGTCTCATGAAGCAGTATGTTCATTCTTCAGGTGCACCTTCACAGAGACGTTTCCATTAGCACCACAGCCCCCTCTGAGACACTAGCTCTGTTTTCCAGGGCATGTGGTCACCTTCACGTCGGTTGGTTAAAGTCGTCTGGGGTACAGGACTTTGTAATTCCATGCCTGGTACTGATGCTATACATTTTTACACAAAGCCACTTCGTAGCTATTTGCATCAGATTACAAAAGTTGTGGTTTTAAAAATGTTATTATATATATGTAACCTGAGATGTATATTTATGATCTCCAAGTATGTAACCACTTACTGTATTGCTTTTAAAATGATTTTTAAAGGCCTGTCTATTAAAGTGATTTTTAAAGGCTTGTCTACAATGATAGCCAATATTTTGCAATTATGAGTTTACAACACCCAGCACAAAAACTAGATCTGTGTTAACTTTCATTCTTCCTCTGTTTGCCAGTTTCATCAGGTGACCTCTGCAAGCATCAGAACCTCACACTGCTGGAGTCTGTTTCAGGCTCAACTACTATTTTCTTTTTATTATTTTATTTTATTTTGAGAGAGCGAGAGAGAGCGAGAGCGAGCAAGCAAACGGGGGAGGGGGAGAAAGGGCCCATGAGAGAATCCCAAGCAGGTTCTGCACTGTATGTATAGAGCCCGATGCTGGACTTGAACCCACAAACATGTGAGATCATGACCTGAGGCAAAATCAAGAGTCAGATGCTTAACCAACTGAGCCACCCAGGCACCCCATTTGGTTTTGTTTTTAAAATAAAGTTACTGAGAGCATGTCCAGTAGTCTGAGAGACTTTGTAAGAGAACTAACACTTACAAAGAGAATTAATTCTCATTTTATATTCAGTTCCATGAGGCAATGCTGCTTAAATTCTCTGTGCTGAAGGACCCTTTAAAAATTTTTCCAGTCTGCTGCAAACTGATACTTTGTAAAAATTAATAAAAATGAATTATTAGAAAAACAAAATTAAAAAAAGACATACAAGATAAAAGCTGCAATTTCGTGTTATTAGTTTAACAAACAGGAAATTACAGTGCAATAAATATTAACCAGGGCAAACATAATATAGAGAAAAAGAAAGAAGTAGGAAAATTGTGCATGTTGTTGATCTGCTCAAGGTACGCATACGGGCCACGGCTCACTATTACACTTGTAGCTTTTTTTTCATCTTGAAGGAAACATGAATCCTCATATTAAATGGTTACAGGCACAGTCTGAATGAACAGTTATAGAAATATTTAAAGTTTTTAGTGCGGCAGACCCAGACTTGCTTCTTGATTAATAATTAATCTCAGATTACCAAGACTACTAGCAGGAGATAATGTAGACTTAAACCATTTCTATGTTTTATTTTGATGATAATTAAGAAGAAGAGGGGGAGGAGAGGACTAAGTAGGAGGAGATGTTGCAGTCTCACAGAACGGAGTAAAAGACCTCAGAGCAATTTTAATAAAGGGAGTTTATTCCCTTTTAAATTTTATCTAAAATGAAGAAAGTGCTACTCTGTTCTCAGAGTCCTTTAAATACTTAAATAGAAGTCAGTTCCAGCAATGTATCTGTAAGTTACAGTTACATTTAAATCACTTTTGATGAAAGAAATGGATTCTGGATCCATGAATTTTTTAGGCACAGATCTTCTTTTGATGGAAAAGAAAATTTTAAATGCTTTATCAAACTTTAAGGTGTTTTGTGATAGCGTTTCACAGATGTACAATATCCAGACCATCACCTACACCATTGATAATTGTTAAATTATGGAATATATGTCATAATAATCTGTAGAAACTGTTCTTCCAAGCTTCAAACTTGCGTTTTTGCCCTTTGAGCTTATCTTGAAAAACTTGTTGCATTTCTTCTTTGCATGGGAGAGGGGATCATTAAAAGTCCCTGAAGAGCTTAAGCAACCCTGCTTGTCCAATTCACATTTTCAACAAGCCAGGACCAGACGGTCCTCTGGTTTTGTAGAAACGGTGAGTTGTTCAGTAGATCAAACATCCTCAAACATGTGTTCTCCCGATTATCATCATACCTCAGCAGGCCCTAACAGCTCTTCAGGATCTGGTTCCAAAGTATCATATAACATGAGAGAATAAACCAGAATTTAACACACCAACTTTTACCTAATTTCATGACCTTTTGTAGGACACTATGCCTGCTGCTTACTTCCATCATTCTTCTTTCTCACAAGAGAAACAGTACATTGACTTACATTCTGACGTGAGCCCCCGATTCAGGGTAACTCCTCCAGGAGGTTTTCCCACCATCAGAAGATGCTCCGACACAGAACGTGAACTCCAAACATATGTGTTGACCACGTGATCCTCCATAGTGTTATACAGTTCAGACTTAGTTATGTTTGTCAGCAACAAAGTTGAAAAAGAGAAATCTCCCTTCCTATTGATATCACCAACAGGAAGACGATTGGGATTATCCCACTGCAATGAAAAAATATGTTGATAGTTTTAAGCGCTCAGTGAGTTGGTCTCTCCTGTTATTGGCCAGTCCCTGAATGTGCGGAGCGCTGGAGGCCCTGGAAGTGGTACTTGAGTTACTTCTTTGCTGTGGATTCACCCAACATTTCCGAACAAATACCTTTGATACAGTCTCCACCAAGGTCTTGGCTGCAGTATATACGGATTTTAGTCTTGGCAAGCTGAAATACTACTTATTAAGAAGCCTGAGAAGCCCTAATGTTTATACGTGAAAATATTGAACATCTGCTTCAGTCAGACTTTCAGGCCAATATTCTTTCAAAATTTTTGTGGTCTTAAACTTAATTTTTCTAAGTCAGTGACCCACACGTTTTGATGATTCCATTGCTTTGTAGCCATTACATTGCTATAAATAATTAAACACTATGTTTTCAGGATGTCACCATCAGTGATGGCTATAAACAGAACTCCGTAGGTGAGGGGCCATAGTTTCAGGGAAAATACAAGATGAACTCTTGGGTCTTCGGTCCTTCCGAATTACTTCCATTTTTACCATTCGGTTGATACTCTTGCCACATTCAAAAAAGCTAAGTATTTTCTAGCCCTGCCCCCAAACTCCCCCAAGAAAAAACAAAAACAAAAACAACCTCCAGTCAAACTTGTTTTGTCTTCAAAAAATTTAAGGTGAAAAGTAACTAATATAAATTTTACTTTCCTAATTAATAGTGTTAAATCATAAAGTGAAAACTGCTGATTAAAAATGAAAACCTGCAAATATAAGTTGTAAAAATAAATGCCTACATTTTCACAGATTTTTATAAACTTTTGGCGTCCAAGATGACAAATCTAATAAAATATGTTACAATATGGTTCTGCTGCACATGATTATTTATTACACAACTTGTACTTCATGGCTCACCGTTTGAGCTTGCCAATACTGAGGTGGTCTGTCTAGACCCTGTTCAGTGAGGCGAGTTTACCCTTGGGAACTTGGCCATCGTAATAATTTGAAATTGCTAAGGAAGCTCCTAATGCTTACTTTCAATGTCTATACCCAACTCGTCACAGATCAGTAAGGCTTCCCGGGCCAGCACCGATCTGCAGACCACACTTTCAGTAGCACCGTCCAAAGCACTGGGGACACAGAACCAATGGTATTTGCGGAGGAACTACATCAGGGATGTGGGACACGGGAGGCAGATAAAGGAAAGGTGGAATTCTAGGAAGCCCTTTGGGCAATGTTAGCTTGAGTCAATGGGTGGATGGTGAAGCCATTTACTGAAATAGGGAGAAATATGTTTGGATATGTTAAGTTTGGGATGTTAGGAGTCACCCAGGTGGAGATGGTAAGTATGTGTGAGTCTGGAAGTTAGGTAGAGATCTGGGGATCCCTAGGGGGCTCAGTTAAAAGTCTAACTCTTGATTTAGGCTCAAGTCATGACCTCACAGTATAGGGGCTCGAGCCTTGTGTCACACTCTGTACCTGACAACGTGGAGCCTGCTTGGGATGCTTTCTCCCTTTCTCTCTGCCCCTCCCTTGCTCATGCCCTCTCTCTTTCTCTCTCTCAAAATAAATAAAAAAACTAAAAAAAAAAAAAAAAAGCTGGGAAGTGTGTTCTTTATAAATATCACAGCCAGTGAAGACCTCACGGAGAAGGGGCACTGAGCAAACCCTTGAAGTGCTAGGAAGCAAGCTTTGGGTGTATCTAGAGGAAGAGCATTGCTGACAAAAAGCAAAGCTTGTGCAAAGGCCCTGAGACAGGAACACACCTACATGAGGAAAAGTGAGAAGGAAGTGTGGCTGGAGTGAGCAGAAGAGGTAGTGAGCAGATGGGGTGGTAGTAGGGGAAGATCGTGGGATGGGGGTAGGAGATCACTTAAGGTCTTGTCGAGGACAGTAAGGATGGCTTCTATGCAAGTGAGGTGAGAAGTCACTGGAGGGTTGGGAGCAGAAGAATGGCCTGACCTGATGCATGTTTTTAAAAGATTTTTAAAAATTATCTGGGTGGTTCAGTTGGTGAAGTATCTGTCTTCAATTCAGGTCATGATCTCCCGGTTCATGAGTTTGAGCCCCACATCAGGCTCTGTGCTGACAGCTCAGAGCCTGGATCAGATTCTGTGTTTCCCTTTCTCTCTGCCCCTCCTGTTTGTGCTCTGTCTGTCTGTCTGTCTCTCTCTCAACAAATAAACAAACATTAAAAAAATTTTTTTAAAAGATCCCTGTCTTCCCTTGGGTTGAGGACAGGATTGAGAACAAACTCAGGGCAAAGGCAGAAGCACGGGGCCTGGCTGGGGGCCTGGGCTGGCAGTGGTGGCCAGGACAGGGTGCAGCAGGGTGCTGACATGATGGGTGTGGAACAGAGGAGAAGGAAGGGAACTTGGGGTGACGCTGAGGTTTTTGGCATAAGCAACACAAAGGGGGCAGATACCATGAGTTAGGATGGAAAGACATTAGGTTTTGACCAGGAGATGCCTATGACATATCCATGCAGAGAGCTGAATAAGAAAAGAAAAACAGGAGACCCCCTAGAAGAGACTGAAATGTCATTCCTGGGGACTGGTTAAGTAAGTCACCACACCAATACCCTGCTGGAGGAACGGCCGTGACGAAGCACGTGATATAATCATACTGGGATGGAAATTTGTATTATGTGGAAAAGCAAGTTGCAGAATGTATGGCAGCATTTTAATGAGATTATAAATAATCTATGTAAGTATGTGCACGTATATGTCAGTTTATATGCCCAGAAAAAAATCTGGATATATACACTGCAGACCACTAATTGTATCTATCTGTGGAATGGAATTGGCAAAGGGGAGAATGGAATGCACACATTTTACTTTATTTATTTCTGTATTAGAAGTTTTAAATAAAGAACATTTTTCACATATGTGATATAAAACCTCACAAAGATTGAAAAAATTTTACAGTGTTTTTTAATTTTTATTTGAAATAATCTTTTAACGTTTATTTTTGAGAGAGAGAGAGACAGAGAGAGAGAGAGACAGAGCGTGAGTGGGGGAGGGCCAGAGAGACAGGGAGACACAGGATCTGAAACAGGCTCCAGGCTCTGAGCTGTCAGCACAGTCCGATGCAGGGTTTGAACCCACGAATCGTAACATCATGACCTAACCCAAAGTCAGATGCTCAACTCACTAAGCCACCCAGGTGCCCCCTTACTTAAAAAACATTTTTTTTAAATGTTTGTTTATTTTTGAGAGAAAGGGAGAGTGGCCAGGGGCGGGGGGGGGGGGAGGCGTGTTGCAGAGAGAGAGAGAGGGAGACAGAGAATCCAAAGCGGGCTCTGCCTTGACAGCAGAGAGCCTGATGCAGGCTTCGAAATCACAAACCGTGATATCATGACCTGAGCCGAAGTCAGGTGTCCTGACTGAGCCACCCAGGTGTCCCTTTACGGTGTTTGAAATGTTGCTTGGCTCATACCCACGCAAACACTGTCAGACACAGGCACATGTGTTAAGGCTGTTCTTTGAGACAGGTAGAAATTGTCTGATTGCAGCTTTTGTCTGAGGAAGCAAGCAGTTGGAGATCTGGGGTGACTGGGAAGGGGAAGGGTGACCCAAAGCAACCAGAAGGGGAAGAGAGGCAATAAGTCAAGGGACAGGCATGATACAGATACTGAAAACTCAATCTGGGGCAGGACTGAGTCTCTAGACATGTCTTTGTGTGGCTGGCACAGGGTTTATCAATTTCTTTTGTCAAGTTTTTATTGGAAGTCTAGTTAGTTAACATACGGTTAAGTTGGCTTCAGGTGCAGAATTCCGTGATTCATCCCTTACATACAACACCAGTGCTCATCACAAGTGCCCTCCTTAATGCCCATCACCCACCCGGCCCCTCCCCGTCCACCTCCCCTCCAGCAGCCCTCGGTGTATTCTCTGTCATTAAAAGTCTCTTACGGTTTATTTTCCCCTACTCTCTCTTTTTTCCCCCTTCCTCTATGTTCGATTGTTTTGTCTCTTAAATTCCACATGTAAGTAAAATCATATGGTATATTTTTTCCTCTGGCTTATTTCACTTAGTATAATACATTCTAGCTCCACCCACGTCACCACAAATGGCAAGATTTCATTGTTTTTGATGGCTGAGCAATATTCCGTTGTATCTATACACTACATCTTCTTTATCCCTTCATCAGCCGATGGACACGTGGGCTCTCTCCAGTCTGGCTCGAGTTGATAGCGCTGCTGCGAACATCGATGGGAGCGCTCCAGTCTGGCATACGCCCCACCACTCCCCAGGACCTCACACGCAGCCGAGGCCATACGTTTATGTTGCTGGAGGCAATGACTTTCACGGTGCTATACTGACGCCCATCGAGTTCTTTCCTGGGCTACACGCTGAGTTCAGTTCCGCCACGTGCTTGTTGTCTTGGGCACGTGGGTAATGCCGGGAGACTGAGAGCATGAGGATTTTCCCCCATGAAACCTGCACGTGTCTCATCTATCTCTGCGTCGGCCAGGTTCATGTTCTTGGTCATGTCCATAAAACCCGAAGTGGTCACAACATCGCTTTTTTGGTTCATACTAAGGCTGTGAACATGTAAACTTTACAAGTTGGCAGGCAATGGAGTCCTCACTTCTGATTTAATTTTCCCCATTCCTTCTTTCCCTGGACTGATAAGAGTCTTCCCTCTGCTTCAGCACAGAAGTCGTGCAGAGCCACCATGACCCGGTCATTGTTCCGACAATGATGGCAGGGACGGATGGGGTCCTGCCAACACGACGCATGTGCCTGTGCGGCGTCAACCCTGCTCGCAGTCTGAAGGCGGGGGACGGAACCCTTGGCAGGTAAACACCCAATAAAGTTAAAAATAAGCCCAGCGTCTCTTTTGCCAAACGACTTTCGTTACATTAAATAATATCCATCCTAAGATGACTGTAAGTGGCTATTAGCATAATTATTTGTTGAATGAATGAATAAACAAATGAATGCTCTACACGCAGTATCTCTTTATCTCAATGAAAAGAGAGCCCTAAATAGACCTCTGGGGAATTCTCTCTTTCAAAGTGAGTTTCAAGATCTAATAATGGCCCCCAGGCCGGCGTTGGGCCCTCAACTTCTGCGGGTGGAACACAAAGCTAAGAGACCTGGAAGGGAAGGGGCCATCACATTTAACTGCATGTCTCGGGGGCGGGGGGGAGCCTCTGAAAATGTTCTTTCCAATAATCACGGAATACACAGTGCCTTTTAAGATTTGCTTCTCACAGTGGCAGAGATCTTTTAGTCTGAGGGAACAGAGAGTGGCTTAATTATTTTTTTTTTCTTTTCTAGATTCTCTGCCAAGAACCACAGAGCAAAATGAAATGACAGTATGGGTAGACAGCTGCTAAGTAATCTCTTTGTTGTATTTCTAATAAGATAGCTACATCATTTCTGTTGCTAACGTATAGCCATATTAGTTCTGAAATAAGCTATTATGGTTTTTTCCCCTCAGTGGACCCCAGTCGCAATAAGTAATACATCACTTATAATTGGAAATGCGTGTCTTTACGAAAAAAGTTCACTCCTTCTCGCTTAAACTTTTAAAGACTTTTGAATATATTGCTTGAACTTGAAACCAGCAGCTGGATTTGCACACGTAATTTGATACTGACTGAGCACCTTGGACTGAGCACCAGGCTTGGGAAGTATAATGTAGGCCTCAAACTCATGAACTGTGAGATCATGACTTCAGCTGAAGTCGGGCACTCAACCAACTGAGCCACCCAGACGCCCTTGGGAAGTATAATGAATAAGAAAAACAGGTGGGGGCGGACCTCTGAGGGAGACAGCAGAAGAGCGTGGGGGTCAAGGGCAAAGACCATGTTTAGGAGGAGGTGAGCTTGCAGGTGCCAAGTGCTATGAAGAATGACTAAAGCACCCGCTCGCTCCTTTCAGCAGCAAAGAGATCACTGTTGAACCTGGTCAGAGCGGTTAAGGAGGAGTCCCTGGGGCAGAAATGAGGTCACAGTGGATTGGAAGGGACTTGGATGTGAGAAGAGAGGGGTGGGTGGGCCTAAACCCACAGCTTCAGATAGAGAGGCTAGTCTACGGCCATACCACCCTGAACGCGCCTGATAACGTCAGAGAGAGAGGCTAACTGATGCGCTCGGGCCCCCAGAAAGCAGACAGAGGCTGCTGTGGAAGGGTCCATCCGACACTGTGGGGCAGAGGGAACAGCACTTTGGCCACTGTGGCAGGAGGGGAGGACTCCTGTAGTGGCAGGTCAGTGGTGCGTGGTGGGACCCCCATCCCCCTGACCCCGTGGTCCTCATCAACAGCGTACGCTAGAAATGCAGAGGGAGCAGGGAGTGAAAGATATTCTGGCTTTGAGAACTTCAATTTTCTTCCTTTTTTCTAAAGCCTGGATTAAAATTTTTTTAATGTTTATTTATTTTTGAGAGAGAGAGAGAGAGAGAGAATGAGTGGGGTGGGGGAATACAGACAGGGAGACACAGAATCTAAATCAGGCTCCAGGCTCTGAGCTGGCAGCACAGAGCCTGCTGCGGGGCTTGAACTCACGAACTGGGAGATCATGACCTGAGCTGAAGTCAGATGCTTAACTGACTGAGCCACCCAGGGGCCCCTGGATTTTTTTTTTTAAGTTTATTTATTTATTTTGAGCTAGAGTTTGCACAGGTAGGGTGGAGAGAGAGAGAGAGAGAGAGAGAGAGAGAGAGATTGAGAGAGAGAGAATGAATCCCAAGCAAGGTTCCATACTGTCAGCACAGAGCCCGATGTGGGGCTCGAGCCACAAACTACAAGATCATGACCTGAGCCAAAGTCGAACACTTAACTGACTGAGCCACCCAGGCACCCCCAAAATTTCAGTTTTCTTAATCGAGAGGAAGCAAGGCCACTTGCTGAGTGTGACAGGGAAGACAGCAGGGCCGGAGCCTGACAGAAACAGTAATGGTTTGAAAATGCTCCTGTGGGAACCAGGAAAGAGCTGCCTGGAGAATGAAGAAGGACCCACGGCGGCGCAGAGGCCCAGCTTGCAGGGACGCGCTTACACTGCGTATCCTGTGTACACTGCAGGCGCTCAGAGTTGGGCTGAGCCGTGGCTGTGGTTTTGCCAGGCTGGAGTGATGGAAGGATGGGGAGCTGGGAAGTTGAGAACACTGCCAAGGGTCTAGGCCCGAGACAGGGAAGGAAGGCAGCCTCCCACAGGTCTCACCATCTGAGAGAAACACAGAGGGGGAAGGGGCTGCAGGGCCTGATGAAGTTGAAGATCAAGTGTCATGGGACCAGTACCAGGCCCGGGCCAGATGGGACCCTGCGCTGGATGCCACCTTCTGGAAGGGCTCTGCCCTGGCCCTTCTCTGGCTACGCCCCTCTCCACATAACAGAGAATCTGCAGGATGTGCCGCCCCAGGCCCTCCCCCTCCCCCTCTGAGAGGACATTCCAGGTGCCGGGGACCCTAGGATCGACTCCCTTCCCTAACGGCCCTAGGCCCACGTTCAGTGCCTGTGTAGGCCTCTTCCTGAGGGCCTCCTCAAAGGGTGGCTGTTTGTAAGAGAGGCGGACGAAGCTCGGAGTGAGGGCCGGTGCCCACACAATCGTATGAGACCCCTTGCCGCTGGGAGCAGAGCCAGGGGACAGGGGCCACCGAGGTCCCACGTGGACCTTCAAGGACTTGATGGTTTCTAAATCAAACCTTTGCCTTCTAGCTTGTTAGTAAAGCACATTTGTCAAGGTAGGAAGAGAAAACAAGTTTAATAGCTTACTTTGCTTTATAACATACAGATAGATACACTCTATAGATAGATATACGCACACACATAACGCGTGGGATTCCAGTGGACCCTTGTCCCAGGCACGCAAACATCAGGGGTGTGCCTGAACGAGGGACTCATCTGGGTAAGAGGTTGAAGTAGGGATTCTCAGATTTCTGAGTCAACCTGGCAGAGTCAACACTCGCTGAGAATTCTCAGTCTGAGGCAACATGCAGAAATAACCGGTAAAATATTTTTTAAAATCACATAAGCCTTGTTCTGTTTCATTTCTATTTGCATTCTCTGCTTTGCCCTGTGCCCCTCCGGATCACGTGACTTGGGCTCCCCTGTTGGCTGCCTTCCAGTTGGGTTCGGCAGGCATAAGGTTCCAGCAAGAGAGAGGCGGGTGGGAAGAGACAGGACGGGATGTTTCTTTCCTGCTCCCTCCCTGCTCCGGGGCACCTTCTATTTCCCTCCAAACTCCGCTTCTACCGGGAGGTACCTTGTCCCCTTTTCACCTTGTCGTAGTGCGAGCTGTCCCTGAATGCCCACCATCACATCTCCTCCTGCGCCTCCTCAGGACCTGTGTGGTTACAGCCGTCTGCCGTTCTTAGTCTCTGGGCACCTCAGATGACCTTGTTGGATTCTTTATTCCTGCCCATACTACTGTAAACAGTGTCTTCGTCCAGAGCTCTTGAGTTTAAGTATCTGAATGAGATTCTATTTTTTGCTGGGGCCTCAACTAATTAAAACCATTTTTAAAAACAAGAAAAGAACGCCTCTGTAAATTGGAAAAGATAACGGCCGCCAGCGGTAAATAATGACTAGGACTCTGGGGCCATTGTGAAATGGGGGTGGGAGCAGGTGCTAGAAAGACTGGGGGTCTTGCGTTTCTATATCGGCAAAGGGAAAGGGACTGAATATGCCCCACAGATTTTGGGGTGGGGAGGGCGGGATGAGATTAGTTCTGTTATTTCAGCCGGGGTTAAGTCCCCAAATTACTGGTGACTAGAAATGAAGACAAGATGCCTGCACTTGACTAGCAGCTGAGTCTGTATTGCCCTTGAGCTCAGAGACTGTTACTTCCCTACAGTGGGATTCCCAAGCCATGCGTAATTTATGACTTGTTTCAGAGCTAAGGATCTCCAAACCACCCCTCAGAGGAACCCTTGTAAAACAAATCCATAGGGAAGTTATGCTCTCCAGAAAAGAAAAATTACAAAATATGTAAGGATGTGCAGTATGATTAAAGACAGTCCAATGAATGAGACAACTCACATCTGAGAAAATAGAACAGAACACTCTGAAGATGACTTTTTAAATCCTCAAAATCATAATGGAAGACTAGTAGCTATCAAATGAGATTGTAATGTGTAGAAGATTGTATATAAAATAAAATAAAAGGCCTTGGGGATGGAATACACAACGGTGACTAGTTAATAATACCATACTGCATATTTGAAAGTTGTTACAAAAGGGTATCTTGAAAGTCCTCATCACAAGAAGAAACTAATTTTTTAAATAACTGTGTAACATAAGGAATATTAACTGAACATTGTGCTGATCATTTTGCAATGTATACAAACATCTAATCATCATGTTGCATACTTGGAATGAATTTAATGTTATTTGTCAATTACACCTCAATTTAAAAAATTTAAGGTTTTGAAATAAGAGATAGAAATAAAAAGGAACCAACTGCAAATCTTGGAATGAACAAATATAACTGGCAGGTTTGACACAGCATAAGAGAGATTTAATGAACTGGAAAACAAAACTGTGGAAATCTCCCAGACTGCAGAATAGATATCTGAAAATGGAGAGGGAAAAACCAAATGGAAAATTAAGGAAACACAGATGATGTAAGGGAAAGCACAGACCTTAAACGAAAAGAACTTTCAGAGGAGAGAAAAACTGGAGGAAAAAATACTTAGTGATGCAAATATCAGATGAAGAGAGAAAAACAATATGTGCATCTCACATGTATAGGAAAAAAACATTCAAAGAAGCCCAGTGCCTATTTGTAAATAGAAAAAATTTAGCAGAGTTGGACAATAAGGGATTTTTCCTTCCAGCAAAACTCTATACAGCAACAACACACTAAATGGTGAGACTTTGGAAACACTCCTATGAAAGCCAGAAACACAATATGGATGCCACTAAATAGTCCTACTACCTAGAGGTCCTAAATCCTGGAAAACAGTTATCTGATTGTGAGATTTCAGAGATGATACATGTCCTGCGGCGATCCAGGATACGGCTAGGGGAGCAGAGAGCTGAGGTGATGGAGGTGAAGGTCACTGAACTGAGAGCGTGGAGGAACTGAAAGGCTAAAGGGCTGAGGGGCCCCCAGATGACATCATGGCACTGGGCCTGGGGAAGGCTCTGTGTGATGAGTGATGTGGAGGTTGGTGGAGGACAGTGCAAAAGAGTAGGGTTTGTCACAGGGTAGGAAATGATGGTCTCCAAACAGCATCTTGCTTCTTGAGCGTTGTTTGCTCAAAAGACCAACTGGGCAAAGCTCTTGGGACAGAGCCAAGTGTCACTTAAAGCAAGAAGGCCCATGAAGTGTTTAACCTACCCGTTAAGGATGTGGGAGAGTTCATTTATGACAGGGATAAAGGACCCCAGGGACCTCCTGTGACAGTCTGAAGGAGGGGGAAGTGAAGGTGGATCGGCACAAAGAAGATCAAAGTGGAACAGGGATGAGGCACCAGAGAGAGGGAGGGGCTTCTGTTTTAAACTCAGATAACAGGGCTGTGAGCCTGGTGGGATCAGGCGGCCTCCCGTGGCATCAAAGACAAAGCTCTCTCCATTAGCATGCGGCAGCTTCACTGACAGGACAATCCATTACATGGGTTTAGAAATGGAACATAGGCCTCTTTGAGGTTACAGTAGGAAGAAATTAAAAAAAAAAATACACTGACTTCCAGATTAGAGCCACTAAGCATTAATGGCAGATTTTTAAAAACATTTTTGAGAGAGAGCGAGAGAGAGAGAGAGAGCTGCACATGCATGTGGGAGAGGGAGAGAGAGAGTCCCAAGCAGGCTCCTGGAGCCCGACACAGAGCTCTGTCTCATGACTGCGAGATCATGACCTGAACTGAAATCAAGAGTCAGACACTTAACCTACTGAGCACCCAGGTGCCCAGCAGATTTCTCATGTAACAGTGCCCTGTGGCAGGCTACAGTCCGCACGTACACACGTCCAACACAGGCACACCCACATTTACCAACATTAGAAATCGAGGGGAATTAGGGTATGTCATTAAAGGATGTTTCTGGAACAAATACCAAAGTCATATATAATGCATATTTAATAGAGGGCGTTAGACTTAGAATCTGGAAGTAGTAGTTAGCGGGTTACCCTTCTATGGAAGCTGCTTGAGATATTTTAATTTTACAATTTCAATGAAGTTGTTTTATATTTTACATAATTAACCTCAGAGAGAGAGAGAGATTTTGGAGGCCAACCTCTTTGTGGACCACTGAGCTGCCCCCAACAAGCAACTGTCTCCACTACATCTGCCTTATCATTTTCTCTGACGCATGGCATGGCACACCCAAGTCTTAGGAAGCATCCCTTTCAATAAGGAACAAATATCCAAATAAGCGAGGATTGGCATCTGTTAGCCTGTGAATCTGGACTGTTAATTATGTAAGACAAACATGATGTATTCAAGAAAATAGTACCCATTTATCTGCTTTTTTTCAAAATGGAAAAGCACTACATTTAATTTGTAGTTCTCTGCATTTTAAATAGGCAACTCAATGAAGCAATAAATGTGTTCATAATGAATAGATTTTTCTACATAGGAAACTCTTAATGGCAGTAGCATAACTGAAGATTTAACCTGGTGAACATAAAAGTAAACAACAGAAACACATAAGGATAATTTGAATTGGCCTGAAAATGTTTCAGTTTAAAAAAATCACTACTGTTGAGAATAATTTTTAGGTTGTGATATGAAAATGCATCATTGTGTAAGAAGATAAGACTACAGTAATTAAATTACCAGTGTCTGAAATGAGATGCAGCTCTCAGCGCATCCTGCCTCTCTCCTCATAACTGCTGAGCTTGGTCACTCTGGCCTCCCAGTCTCATCTTCTTCCTCACACCTGCTGTGTTTTTTCTCCTCTCTTCTGGTCCTCTCTCTAACCTCCCACTGTTCTCCTACTCCTAAACCTTTTCACTGAGCATCATGGAATTTCCACTTCTAATTAAACTAATCTATGCTAATGCCGTCCCTACATCAAGCCTTGATTGGAACTTGGGTCCCGGTTGGAGGCATGGTTTCCGGTCCACCTGCTCTCTAAATCTTCTCCCTTCCTGACTCTTCTGGAAGCTCACTCTACTGATTTCCCCTTTCTCTCTTTTATCTTTAATCTTTAATCTTCTCTCTCTAATGGGCTCCTCCCCATAGAAATCATAATAATCTCAAATAAATCCCTCTCCATTTTCTCGCCTCCCAAACCCTCTGCAATCTTTTCCCCTCTCTCTCTTCCACCACCCCTCTCCCCTCTCTTCAAGCTACTGGAGCCTACCACTCCAGTGACATTGTTCTGGGTACAGGCAATGATTCAATAATGACTCCCTTGTTGCTAAATTGAAAAGGTACTCTTTTTTAAAAAATTTTTTGTTTCAATATTCATTTATTTTTGAGAGACAGAGACAGAGCATGAGTGGGGGTCAGGGCAGAGAGAGAGGGAGACATAGAATCCCAAGCAGGTTCCAGGATCTGAGCTGTCCGCAAAGAGCCAGATGCAGGGCTCAAACTCACGAACTGTGAGATCATGACCTGAGCCGAAGTAGGACGCTTGACCGACTGAGCCACCCAGGCGCCCCCAAAAAGACACTCTTAGTGCTCATTTTACTGACCTTTTGACAGCACTGCTCACCACTGATGCTTCCTCCCTTCTTTTTTCTTTTTTTAATTTTTAATGTTTATTATTAAGACAGAGAGAGACAGAACACAAGTAGCGGAGGGGCAGAGAGAGAGAGATACACAGAATCCAAAGTAGGCTCCAGGCTCTGAGCTGTCAGCACAGAGCCCGATGCAGGGCTCGAACCCACAAATCATGAGTTCATGACCTGAGCCAAAGTCAAACACTTAAACAACTAAGCCACTCAGGCGCCCCGCTTCCTCCCTTCTTGACACTCTTCTCCCTCGGTCTTAATGACTTCATCTGTCTCTGGATTCCCTTACTTCTTTGGGTACCTTTTATCCCCTCATTGTTGGTGTGCCCTATGGCTCTCTCTTAAGCAGTCTTCCCTCTCGTTTAAATCCTCTCTCTGAGAGATCTCATGCAGCCCCTGTCCTCAGTTACTGTTCATATCCTGATGACTCTCAAAATCTATGTCTCAAATTCAGGTTCGCCTCCCCACCAACTTCAGAACTGCAGAGTCAAGTGCTGAGTGGGCATCTCCTCTTGGATGGCCCAGAGATGGTCCCAATGGAATCCATCCTTCTCTTTAAGTTAAAAATTTTGTTTTTGTTTTTTGAGAAAGAGAGAGAGCATGTGTGGAGGAGAAGCAAAGAGAGAGGAAGAGAGAGAATCCCAACCAGGCTTCATGCTCAGTGTGGAGCCTGATGCAGGGCTCAGTCCCAGGGCCCTGGGATCATGACCTGAGCCAAAATCAGGAGTCAGATACTTAAATGACTGAACCACCCAGGTGCATCCTTCTCCTTTTTACTTATTTATTTCTTAATTTTTTAATGTTTATTTATTTTTGAGAGATAGAGATAGAGCATGAGCAAGGGAGACACAGAATCCGAAGCAGGCTTCAGGCTCTGTGCTGTCAGCACACAGCCCGACGCAGGGCTCGAACTCACAAGCCATGAGATCATGGCCTGAGCCCAAGTCGGACGCTTAACCGACTGAGCCACCCAGGCGCCCCACCTTCTCCTTTTTAAAGCTGTGCTTTTTATGTTCCCCTTTTCAGTGAACATTATCATTACTCCCAAAGGCTAAACCTGAACTCTAGCTTCAATCTTGATGCCTACCCTACTCTTCTCTAACTACAACTATTTACCTAGATCTGTAAACTTCTCCCACACAAACACCTCTTAAATCCATCCACACTTCTCCGACACCTCAGCCACATCGTATAGCCCAGACTGCATCAGCTCTCTCTGATTGCCACCATGACCCCTAACCGGTCCCCCTACCTCTAGATAGCCATTCTCTATAGTCAGGGAGCTCTGTCTAAAACGCAATCTGATGTCACTCTCCTTTCTTAAAAACCTTCCAAGGTTCTCTATTTTCCCTCAAAGGAGGCCCTCCCTCCTGATCTAACAAAGCCCCTCGTAATCTGGCTGCTGTCCTCTAGCCTGGCTTTATATCTTGCCTCCACTCTGTGCTCCAATTACACTCAACTTCATTTATTTCTGCAATGAAGCCATGGTCTCTTGCATGAGGACCTTTGTACATGCTTTTCTATATACCCAAAGCAATCAACCTCTCTTCTTTGCCTGGCTAACTCTTATTCATCCTTCAAGAATCAGTAGAGGGCACGTGGGTGGCTGAGTTGGTTGACCTCTGACTCTTGATCTGTGGCTCAGGTCATGGCAAGGTTGTGGGATCAAGCCCTGCATCAGGCTCTGTGCTGAGCATGGAGGCTGCTTGAGATTCTCTCTCTCTGCCTCTGCCCCTCCCTCCCACTTGTGTGTTCTCTCTCTAAAATAAAATATATATGTTTTAAAAGAAAATAATCAGCAGAGACATTACTTCCTGCCAAGTCTTCCTTATGCAGGGCAATGTGCCCCAAGGTCGTGTGATGCTTCTCCCAACACTGCGCCTCCCACACACCATGGGGACTACTGCTTAACTGTAGGTGACCATCAGTTCTGTGCCCAGGTTCCGCGTCTGTCCAGTACACCACACTGTCCCTGCCCGAGCCCGGCCAGGGTCCGGGAGGCACTCCATATACACTAGGTCTGTGGTTCTCAAAACTTTGTGGCTTCCGGACTCCATTACACTCTTAAAACTCGAGAACCCTGAAGAGCATCCGTTTATGTAGGCTTTATCGATATTTATCATATTTGAAATTATAGCTGAGAAAACTTCAAAATATGGCTGCATTAACGATGACAGTAACTTCACTGCAGTTTTAACAAAATCACATATTTTTAAATGAAAACTAGGTAAAGTTTCCAAAATAAAACAGGGAGAAGAGATTTTGTATTCGTGTACGTCTTTTCAATATATTGCTTGATAAATTACAGTTAGGTTCTCGTATCTGCTTCTGAATTCCCATTGTGGTGGTATGATTGTGGTATGTAAAGAAAAATACGGTTCCACACAGACATGTAGCTGAAAGGGTAGGAGTATTTTAATGGTCTTTTCAGATAATTGCAGATATTCTTTTCTGATGCTACACTGTAACTCAATATGCGGTTGCTTCTTAAAGGCTGGCTGCAATGTAGAATGTGAAACCAATATCAATTAACTTTTCATACTCGGTTACATTAAAATCCAGTGGTATATCTTGTACTTTCAATAGATCTTTTACCCAAGCACGATTTTGTAATATCGGGCATTGGTTATCTGAAAAATATTAATTCACTGAGTTACACAGATCTTCTAAATGTTAACACATTTCATTATACAATATAAAAAAAATCACATTTGTTAATATCACCATTGAATTCGCCAGAAAAGTCTTTAAGTATTGAGAAACTGTCAAGCTCACAGTGGTGGATACAAGTTTCCCAAATTCTAATTTTCACTTGAAAGCTTGAATTTTATCATTGGCAACAAACACAGTCAGTTGTTTTTCTTGAAATGACAGGCTCACATCGTTCATTTTTGAGAAAATGCTGACCAAATACTCAAGTCTGAATAGCGATAGTGTGTCAGTCATTCTTTCAAATAAAAATAGCGTTTCATTAAAACAGTGGCCGGTTCACATCTCAACTTAAAGAGCTTTTCCTGGAGACGAACCATTGTGTTTTAGCGTGTAACAGAAACGCTGTGCAAATACTTCCTAGCGTATTAAAAAGATGTGCACTTCAGGATTGAAATTTAATAAAATAATTCTTTATTTAAAATGTTAATTTATTTTTGAGAAAGAGCCAGAGTATGAGAAGAGAGAGGGGGATACACAGAACCTGAAACAGGCTCCGGGCTCTGAGCTGTCAGCACACAGCCTGACGCGGGGCTCGAACCCACAAACCATGAGATTATGACCTGAGCCAAAGTTAGACGCTTAATCGTCTGGGCCACCCAGGCGCCCCTAATAAGATAATTCTTATTCTTTCACCAAGGATTTTTTTTTAAAGGTTTATTTAATTTAGAGAGAGAGAGACAGACCATGAGAGGTGGGTGAGGGGTGCAGAGAGAAAGGGAGACACAGAATCCGAAGCAGGCTCCAGGCTTTGAGCTGTCAGCATAGAGCCTGATGTGGGGCTTGAACCCACAAACTGTGAGATCATGACCTGAACCTAAGTCGGACACTCAACCAACCGAGCCACCCAGGTGCCCCTCACCAAGGATATTCTTAAGTGAAATTGCCCATTTTTTCCTGAGGGCAAGGTGATGCAGATCACAATGATTATGAGCACAGTTTGGTGCTAGTGCCTTGGTTCATGCTACAAACCAGCAGAGCAGTTCCTGTGGGTTCACCTACCCCAGCTTTTGCAGCATCGATGCAGATGTCAACAGAGTGAACTAAGGCAAACAGTGCCTGGGCATCAGGACAATTGGTTCTACCTCACACACCCCTTCGAGCCATGGATCCTCTGTAGAGGGTCTCTGGGCCAGGTGATGCCCCGGGAAAGAGATACAAGCCAGCCTGGGGGCCCGTGATGACACTTCCCCGGGCTCGAGCCCTCCCCACCTGACCTCTGTCCTTTGACAGAGCTAATTCTTCTGCTATTTACTCTGGGGCTTCTTGATTGCTTCCTTCCACCCAACATGTGGCTTTGCCTCAACCCCAGGGAGCTGATGCCTGCGCCTTAATAAAGTCCTGGCTGCAACTCAATTTTCTGGCTGCATTCTTGTTATTATTTCTGTGACTCGGGTTTGGCTATCAGCCCTCTGGCCCCAGGCCCCATGATAACAAACAAGGTAAATCCTCCTTGGTACTTTTTCTGGACCATTCTGGGGTGGACTGTCCAGGTTCACTTCTCGCTAGCTCTGGGTCTCGCTCTGTGTGCGCACTGGAGGAGGTACAAATGGATATTATTTAGGAAGATACCTAACTTTGGAAGTAAAACAAAACTGTCTTGCTGGTTTTCTTCTTAAAAGATAAGGTGAAAGATTCTTTTACTCTTGCAGATATGGGTCAAAAAAAAAAAATCTCCACCTGGTCAATGAATATACGCGAAAAGAAATGCTCAACACAGAACAGGTTTTCAAATGTGTGCTTATCCATTTCTCTTCCATCAGTACTTTCTGGTTACGCATCAGAAGTTCATCCAAGTATGAGACTTTGGTAAATGCATCTTTTAAGTACAAAAGTTGGAGTTGGGCATGTACAGGACAAGATATCGTCTGCTGAACATAGCTCTCAGCAAATAGCAAATTAATTTGGAAGCAAATTAATATGATTTTCAAGGAGGTCCGTCCCACTGAACAAATCACTTTTTACCATTACAAAGAAATGCTTTCTTCTGCTGGCATACCTCTTGTATTGCTTTTCTGAGCATTCTTGAACTAAGGCTTCCTTATATTTTGAATAGCCAAGCTCTATCACAGTAGTGTATCTGTTGAAACAACCTTCCAATATTTCTAAGAGTCAGTGAGAGAATGAAATGCCTTTCATGTCATTCCTTGGCTCTCTTGCAGAAGGAGCCCAGAGGCTTAACTTCAAGGGGGCTTTGGGAAGACATCTCCCGCTGCCTCTGGCAGTGAGGGGCACTGTTGCGGGAAAGCAGAGATGTATGGGGTGATTGATGGCTCAAGGGCATGTGAGTTGTATTCTAGGGAGAAGCAGCTGAAGATGGAGAGACAGAGGCCAGGCGGGAGTCCTATGGGACAAGGACAAGGGGTCTCGAGGGTGGCTACTTCCCCTTCCTTCATAAACAGGAATACACTGATGTCCGCATCAAAAGGCAGTTTCTCATAGTGAGGATCTTGAGTTTTAGAGGCAGACCACCTGGGTTTGAACACTGGCTCCATCATTTATCGGCGGAGTGACCCTGGGCAAAGGAGTCTTCTAATCTGTGTTCATCTCGGAGAGCTGTTGTAAGGCTGTAACGATACCATCTACATACGGTACTTGGCGCAGGAGCTGGCATGTAGCAGGTGCTTAACAAATGACAGCTATTACTACTTACATGATTCTTCTAAAAGCGTATGCTGTGCATCCCCTAGAAGGAGAAGAAATGAACCTAGGACTTTTATATTCTTTCCCTACCAATCCCAGGAAGAAGATCCTGAGAAAAAGTACAAGATTCTATCAGGTCTCTTGGGCACTGATTAAAGAACATGTCGCTCTCCATCAGGAGTGCTTACATCTTGACTGGGAGGGACACCTCTAGACATAAACACTTGGATTACCAACAAAGAATTAAGAAAGCATGCAGTCTTGTTGGGTGAAGACTCAAGAGGAGACCAGCCAGTGTCGGGTCTCAGTCAGAACTCTAAGCCTAGAGTCCCTTGATCTGCCCAATTCTGATGAACTTCATCCTACTCTGCTTCAAAGACTGATCTTCCATGATAGACCAGGGGCCTTGTCAATGACACAGAACTTCCCTACATATGAAAATCCAATGTCAAGATCCAATTCACTGTATACAGCTCCTGCTCTTACAGCTCTACTGCTCTTTGATTCTCAAGTTCCTTTGAGCATCTTTTGAGACCCCTAGGACCCTGATCACTCTACACTCTCAGTCTTTGAGTACCTGTCTGGCTTTACTTTTTCTCTACTTGGCCATGGAAGGCATGGAAGGTGTCATGCCTTCAGTTCTACGGACCATTATCCTCAACGCTCCACCTCCTCCTTCTTGTATCCCACCTAACCTACAAAGCCCAAACGCAGTACCGATCCAGTCATAGATCCCCAACCATGCTTTGGATCCCATTCCTCCTGCCTCTTAAGAGACTTGGCTCCTTCAGTCATGTTCCTCTGCCTTCAGTTCTACTTACTATTTCCTCCTAACGCATATATGTTATGAAATATCACCCTAGAGTCCAAATTCTTCTCTAGCATCTTATTCTTCAAAAGTAGTTTTACACCAGTTCCCTCTCCTTCCTCATCATTGATTCGCTCCTTAACCCAAAGGCAAGCTGGCCCCTGTTTTCATGATCTTATCCAAACTGCTTTTGTGGCGATGGGCCATGTCACCAAATCCAAGGAATCCTCTTTAACTGGCACATCCAACTGCTGACATTGCTTCATCTTCTAAACGGTATTTGCTTTTTACATACCTGGGCTGTGTCACGTTCTTCTCACTCTAGAGACCCTTTGTAGTGTGACTGCATCCAAAGCTAAGGCTTCAACAACTCACAGGATTCATAAACTGATACCATGGACCTTAGACTTCTCTGCTGAGCAGAGACCCTAAAGGCACACTGGTTAAGAATGTAGACTCTGAACTCAGGTAAACCTGCATTCCAACTCCTGTCTCTGCACTGACCAGCCATCTGGCCACGAGAAAGTCACTCCACTTAAACCTCAGGCTCCTCAACTACAGAATGGGGGTAATTATATCGCTGGTATCCACCTCCAGAGTTCTCTTGAGGATTAAATTAAGTAATGCATGGAGAGGGGCATCTGGGCGGCTCAGTCGGTTCAGTAATGCATGGAGAAGCATATAATTAACACTCCATAATACTGTCGATTGTTGTTATTACAGGATTCTCTACCTTTAAAACTCCCGAAGGAACTCAAACTTCAACTCAAATTACAAAATCAACTTAATGCCCTCATGCTCCTCCATTACAGTAATCATCATAGTATCTTCTAGCTCTCAAGGATCCATTTTGACAACTAATCTGTAAGTTAAATATTAGTGACCCTACTTCATATTATTTAAAAAACTGAGGTTTAGAGAAGTTAATTTCTCTGCTGGAAGTGACAGGAAAATGACAGTTAGGATTCAAACCCTGGCCCTTCTGATTCCAAAGTTAATGCTGCCTTGCACTGGTAAACCACTTTAGTGTTTGAGTGCCAAGCCAAAACCCAAGACCCTTTATTTTGGACTTCTTCCTGTCTCTCTCGGCTACATCTAGTGGCGGGCGGGGGAACTGGTGTCCATGGGAGAAAATTCCCTGATTTGTAACACTCGCTGATGTCAAGCTCCCAAGGCGATGTCACTGAATGTGAGCTGGGCAAAGATGGGCAGAAGTGGCACGGGAGCCTTTGTGGGCCAGCACCAGCACGCCGCTGAATCCAGTAAGCCCCCAGATCCTGTTCATTTGGATCTAGATAGTTTGACTGAAAGCAATTTGCCAGAAACAACTTAGTCAAAATGAAGGTGGTGAAAACATCATGTTAAAACGAGGTGATTGGAAAAGAATACTGTTCAGCGACTGGCTACAGGCTTTTTCTCTGTTCTGCTCATTTCCTGAGTGACTTAATTCTGGCCAATTATTGTCCAGGATGTACAAGCAGAGGCTGTTGGTGGGAAGGTGGCAACATCTGCAGCCTCCAGGCCTCTCGGTCTTCCCTGTCTGGGCTCCAGCCTCACAGGAAACGATTTCTTCATTGGGTGCCAACGTCCCCTCGTCTCCGGGTCTCTGCTCGGGCCTGGCATGTCCTTCCGTCTAACCCATCGTCTCTGCCTAGTCAATTCCCCTTCCTCATCTTTCTGCGTAGGGAACCCCCACAGGGGATACTCAACAAACTAAATGTCAAACGATGAGAACTAAGGTGGAATTTTGCACGTGTCTGACGTTTTCACAACATATGGTCTGACCCTGTTTCAATAGGGAAGAGTGCACACGGATATAGAAAAGGATGTGGGAACTTACTCCAGGGGTTCTAAGTATTAGGTGTGATTATGTGAGGGATTTTGGGGTTTTTTTTTGGGGGGTCTATAGTTTCTGTAGTAAGTATGCATTGCTTCTGTAATAAAAAAAAAAAAGCCTGTTTCCGTAAGATACTTCTATTGTTAATATCTTTGTACTCCAGTTGTTCACCACTGTAAACAATTGTGGACAAGGATGACTGGCTGACCATTCATTGGGCAGAAAAAAGGCTTGGAAAATAATTTTAAAAATGGGTCATTTTTAAGAACATGGAAAGCGTCATATGGTGTATAAAAAAAATTACCAGAATTGAAGAAACCAGACTCCAGAGAGGTTCCCTTTCACCTGCAGTGTGATTTCAGCAAAATTATCGGGGTGACTAAATTATATTTGGCCAAATTCTATGCTATTGTTAACTCTACCTCCTTGAAATCTCCTATGAATCTTCAGGTTTTCTCATTTTCATTTCCTTGGTTACCAGGTTAAGGAAACCACCAAATTCCTCAGGGTCCCCAGACCTATTTTGATTGGAGCTTTACCTAGTTCTTGGCATCCCTCTTGCCACACGTTCCCCTGCGTCCCCTTGCCCCGATCACCCATCGGCCAGCCGTGAGCTCTTTGCTCCAGTAATGCAAACTCTGTGGCCCTGCACACGTCACGTGGTTTCGGTTCTCTATACCTCTGTGTGTGCTGCATTCCCTGAGATGCCTTAAAACACACACATGCGATGCCCATCAATGATGACTAGATCAAGAAGATGTGGTTCATCTACAACAGAATACTACATGGCAATGAGAAAGAGTGAAATCTGGCCATTTGTAGCAACATGGATGGAGCTCGAGGGTGTCACGCTACGTGGAATAAGTCAGGCGGAGAAGGACAGATACCATATGTTGTCACTCACAAGTGTAACAGGAGAAACTTAACAGAGGACCATGGGGGAGGGGAAGGGGGGAAAACAGGGAGAGGGAAGGAGGCAAATGACGAGAGACTCTTGAATACTGAAAACAAACTGAGGTCTGAAGGGGGAGGGGGAAAAGGCAAGTGGGGTGATGGGCATGGAGGAGGGCACTTGTGGGGATGAGCACTGGGTGTTTTATAGAAACCAACTTGACAATAAACTATGAAAAAAACATACATGCATGCACACCCACACAGTAATACAAAGTAGTTAATCACACGGTAAAGTATCCATGTTAATCCTGTCTGCCTTATGGACAGGGCTGTGTCTTCTTCACTTGGGCATTTTGAGGTCTCTAGACCTCTCGCACCCAAAGTATGGTTCGCACACCAGCAGTATCAATATTACTTGTGAGCTTGTTACATATGTAAATTTTTCAGGCCCCACCACACTATCCACTGAGTCAGAAACTCTGAAGATGGGCCCCAGAAAGGATGTTTAAAAGCCCTCCAGGTGTCTCTTATGCACCTAAGGCTCGAGAAGCACGGCTCGAGAGAATCGGTAATGCTGGCTGAATGAACGGATGCTTAAGAACTAGGAACACTCCTTTACATTATTTTAAAACCTACATCCATTCCAAGCTTTCGCTTTTGTTTATGTCAATGGGAGCATATATGTATATACATAAATGACCAATCTTTTCGAAATGTCCAGTGAAATTTTACTTACTTATTGGGTCACTTTGGACAATAAGCTTTCTCCTCTAAAACGAAGCAGTTGACATAGGGCTTCATTTATTATTATTAGCTATTGTTTAGTAGCTAAACTGGCATCAGGGTTCTGAATTTGGGGTGGAGGAGCGGACCCCCAGGAAGTTACAGACACAGGGTCTTGTTTAGCGCCCCATGGCCAGTTAGCGGGAGGCAGAGTTCAGACTAAGCAGCTTCAGAATTTTCACTTCGGCTGCGCCCACTGAGTCACAATGCCGCGCTTCCTTCAGGTGTGTCACAGTAATTAACTTGGTGGAGAGACCTTGGAAGGTTACAGTAAACACTTTATTTTGTGGTCAGGCAGTTAAATGTGTAGCAGTCCCTACCCTCTATCTGATCATTACTTAAAGGACATTCCTATTGGGCTCGAAGTGATTTGTTGGTGCTGTAATACAGGCAGCCTTTTCACATCACCCTCTGTAGCTGCTGGAATCTTGGCTCGCACCCAAATGCCCCACTTGGGTTTTGTTCAGGAAAGATTTCCTCCAGCTGCTTTATTTGTTCCACGATTACATGTATGAGCTTCCAGAATGTACACGATCACACGTCAAATGAAAGGCTTCAGTTCCCAATTCACCTAAAGAGATAAAATTTGAAACCAAGGAAACAACAAAACATGGCTAAATGAAGGGCTAAGCATAAATGAGGCTGAGTAGTATTCCTACTAAAATGTCAGCACACGCTGGAGCACAGAAGGAAAATAGACACGGTGGGGGTAATCGGAGGATCTTTGTGCTCCATTTACGGTCACACTCGCAAAGGGATTCAGACTTCCTCTGTACCATTTTCAACTTGAGGCGAAGCAAGCTGACAGAAACAAAAGAACTTTGTGTTTAAAAATAAAAACTTGCATGGCCATGTTCATAGCAGTGTAAGTCATAAGAGTCAAAAAGTAGAGGCAGCCCACCTGTCCATGGACAGATGGATAAACAAGTGTGCTGTCCATATACGATGGAATATTATCTAGCCTTTAAAAGGCAGGAAATGCTTGGGCATCTGGGTGGCACCCAACTACTTCGGCTCAGGTCATGATCTCATGGTTGGTGAGTTTGAGTCCCGCGTTGGGCTCTGTGCTGACGGCTCAGAGCCAGGAGCCTGCTTTGGATTCTGTGTCTCCCTCTCTCTGCCCCTCCCCTGCTTGTGCACACGTAAATGCTCGCTCGTGCGCGCTCTCTCTCTCTCAAATAAATAAACATCAAAAAAAATTTTTTTTAAGGGAAGGAAATCCCGACACAATGTGGATAAACCTTGAGGGCATTCTGTGAGGTTAAATAAGCCAGTCAAAAAAAGATAAATACTGTAGGATTTGACTTATATGGAAAGGCCTCTAATAGTCTAACTCATAGAAACAGAAAGTACAATGGTGGCTGCCAGGGGCTGGGAGAAGGGGGAAGTGGGAGTTGGTTAATGTGTATAGAGTTTCAGTTTTGCAAGATAAAAAAGTTCTATAGGTTGGTCACACAACGACGTGAATATAGTTAACACCCCTGCACTGTACGCTTAAAAATGCTAAAGATCATCAGGGCGTCTGGGGGGCTCCGGAGGGTAAGTGTCTGGCTCTTGATTTCAGCTCCTGTCAAGATCTCAGCAGTTAGTGAGATGCAGCCCCGCAGCGGGCTCTGTGCGGACAGGGGCAGAGCCTGCCTGGGATTCTCTCTCTCTCCCTCTCTCTGCCCCTCCCCTGTTAGCATTCTCACTCTCTCAAAATAAATAAACATTTTTTTAAAAGCGGTTAAGAGCATTAAAAAATAAACAAGAACAACTCCATGAGCTGTCTTACGCACTGGAAGAGGACATTTAGAAATGACAGTTAGGCAGCCTGGAAATTGGCCATCATTTACATTGCGAGCCTGGGGATCAAGATAAAGAGATGCAGGTCTAAGGGGAAAATGCTAAAGTAAAAGGAACAAGGGTGGACAGTCACTTGTGGCAGATGGAGGAGTAACTCGAGGCTATGCAGATAAAGACCTAGAGGTCATAGGGCTGGAAAGGAAGATGACCTTTAGCATAAAAATAGGGTCTGACCCCCCCACCCCCCAAATCATCAAATGCTAAAGACATCTGGAAACGTCAGAAGCAAAACCTGAGGTTTCATAAATCTCGGAATATATACTGGAAAGTATTTAGAAGTCCACAGGGCGCAGACATCAGTGCAGCTTCAGACACATCACACACACTTGTCAGTGTCGTTAAGCCACACAGTCTCACGGCATCGCCAACAGGACAGCTGGTGAATGTAAAGGAGACCAAACACGGTGAGACCTTCAGAATATCGCCCCTCATCAGTGAAGATGCTCTTATCCGAAGCTATCTGGACTAAGAGCCAATCAGCTGATTTTTAACAGTCTGTTGAAAGGGGGGAAATGCATAAACAACGGACACTCAGGCTGTGGATGCTGCTGGTGTCGCCAGCAGACGCCCCAGCTGCTGGACGTGTCACCTGCTTAGAGTTCTGGCCTCACCCCCCAACCCGAGGAAGGTCCCCCCACCCGAGGAAGGCTGACGGCCCCCCACCCCCGGGGGCAGCCCCACCCACGGCCTGCTCAGCGCAGGAGGACAAGTACCAATCTCTCTGCCACATCTCTGCAGGGTGGTGGGCTCAGCACTCCCTGCGGCATTGGCCCAGGCCGGAGGTACAATTCGCTGTCTGTTTCCCCTGCCTGCCCGGCTCCCATACAGGCCTGGGTCCAGGAGCACCTTCAACACACGTTCTGAGCACCTCTCTCCACCTCAGGGTCTGTTTCCCAGGGCCCAATCTATACACATCCATAACTTAAGTGTTTAGTTTAAATGTGAAATATAAGCCTGCATTTATTCCCTGAAATGGTGATTTATGTCAAAGCCTGCAATCTTTGAGACCAGGTCCATGGTTCAGCATGCCTTTTTCTCTTTCTTACATAAACTACACTGAATATGAATTACCTATGATTTCCGGTTTTGGTTTCCTGAAAGTATACAAACTGAAAGACCACTAGAAAACAATCTAGATGTGGAATTCCTCTAAAAATATTTTTTTACCACCTCCCCAATCTAACAGTTATCGCGCCCATAGTTAATGTGACAGCTTTTTTTAAAAATTTAAAAACTAATAAAATTCACATTATATAATATTTACCTTCTTAGACATCTCCTTTTTAAAATTTTTTTAAAATGTCTATTTATTTTTGAGAGCAAGAGAGAGACAGAGTGTGAACAGGGGAGGGGCAAAGAGAGAGGGAGACACAGGACCCAAAGCAGGCCCCAGGCTCTGTGCTACAGCTCAGAGCCTGATGTGGGGCTTAACCAAAAACTGTAAGATCGTGAGCTGAGCTGAAGTCAGACGCTTAACTGAGCCACACAGGCGCCCCCTTTCCTAGCCATTTCTAGGTGTACCCGTTCGGTCGTAGTAAGTACATTCACACTGTTGTGCAACCTTCACCACCATTCAGCTCCAGAACTCCTTCCTTCTCCCAGAGTTGAAACCCTGTACCCATTAAACCCTCATGCCCCGCCCCTTCCTGGCCCTTGGCACTCACCATTCTACGTTATGTCTCTATGAAAATAACTACTCTATGGACCTCAGATCTTTTTTTTTAGTTTAGTGATTTTTAGTATGTCTTTCCAAACTGAATTCTTATAGAAAAAGCAGCTGTCTTTTGTATTTCTGTCTGCCTAATATTTAATTAAATCACATAATCACAATAATAAGTTCAACTGGCATAGATAGGTTTTTTTTTTAATGTTTATTTGTTTTTGAAGGAGAGAGAAACAAGGAGTGAGTGGAGGAGGGGTAGACACACACACACGCACACGCACACACACACAATCTGAAGCAAACTCCAGGCTGTCAGCACAGAGTTCAACGCGGGGCTCGAACTCCTGAACCATGAGATCATGACCTGAGTCAAAGTGACCTGCTTAACTGACTGAGCCACCCCGGTGTCCCTGGCATAGATAGGTTTGAGAACAAACAACACGAACAGGTTTGGGAACAAATACAACTCAGTGTGAGCAGAAGCCCAGGAGTGAACCAGAGACAAGCCTCCCGGTGCCCAGCAGTCAGCACATGTGGCCGCCTGCAGGACTGCTTTGCACAGGGACCGGAAGCTCCATTTAAGCCGGTGGACTCGATAAGACTTCTATTGTATAAAAACAGATATTGCTAGCACTGATTGAGCACCTACTATGTGATAGGTACTGTCTAACTTGCAGGGTATCCTCGAGCTTCATAATCCGTGAGGCAAATATTCTTTATTTTATATACGGGAAAGGAAGGCGCAGAAAAGTGCTCTAGCAATTTATCCAAAGTCACACCACTAAGAAGTAGCAGGACTGACATTTTCAAGTTGGTGTGAATCAAAGCCTGTCCTCACCTCCACCGGCCACATTGGCTCTCCAAATGAATATTAAATAAAAGGGGTAACAAGTTTAAAAATACAAGAAGTGATCCGTCATTTTCTGCTGGCATTGTACAAAATGACAAAATACATCACATTTAGCTTGTTTTTAAAGAGTATAATTAAACCAGGAATGTGCTTAGATCCTCATAAGAAAGGAGCGAAGGCAGTGCAATCTACAATTGTCATTTGTTTACGTAGGAATGATTTCGGTTAATGGAAGACGGAAGTGTTAGCCAGCCTTTGTAAGGAAAAGAGCTGAAGTCAGACATTTTAATTGTGCTCTCAGATTAACACATACACAAAATAAAATGGAAAATTTATAGACTATAATAAAAGCTAAGTGTGTTACATCTCAAGATAACTCTGAATTAAAAACAAAACAAAACAGAGAGCCAGCACATCTAAAATAATTCAGAGTCAGCTAGTAAGTGACTAATCAAAGATGTCTCATTACGACCAATTGCACCAACACCCACATAGAAAAACCAAGCTACAGTTTTTTATTTGGAAGTATTTTCCCAAGAAAATAAAGCATGAATTTACGGTTGTCTTTTAAAAAGAAAAACGAGTGACATTTCAAAACAGATACAGACAACATTGTAAGCCAACACCCCCCACCCACAAGGGGGTATGTGAGGTTGCCAAACCGTAATGAGCAGAAGCAAGCTCCGTGTACAAGCCTGCGGGACACAGGCAGGTAGAAGGGCGCCCGCCTTCCGGGGCCCTGTGGCCCATGTTGGGAGCTACATGCAGAACTACAGCTCCACGGCCACCAGCAGGAGGTCCTCCTTGCTCCGCAGTGCGTCCAGGACACTGACACACAAAGACAGCAGAGGACATTGCCGATAGCACAGCACACCGAGCAAGGCTACCTGTGCCCTTCGGCTCTTGTCTTACCAACAATCCATGAAATGGGACGTCAGCAGACACACATCCAAGATGCAGGCACTCTCCCAGACATCCTGGGACAACTTCTTTTTCATGGAACTATGTGACTTTGGTGCCCATTTCTAGATGAACATCCTCCGAACATCAGTCCCAAATTGATGCGATCATCAGCCCCACACTTGCTCTGCCCTTGTGTCTGTCTCCTGTCACACTGAATGGAGCCACCGTTCACTGAGACTACCAGGACAGAGGGCTGGGAGCCTGGAGTCCCCTCCACTGTACATCCTATCACTAGGGTCCTATGGATTTAGATGCAAAGCTCCATTTCATGCACCGGCTCATCTACCATTCCCATAGCTTAGGCCCTGAACTCTTGCAAGAAGTCCTCTTCTTAGTACTGACCAGTTTGGCCAAGGGCTCTGGTACATAATCTTCTTATTTACTGAGCTCCCACTTTTATATATGGGCCTTTGGTCAAGTTGCACAATTTTTCAGAAAAAAAAGAAGATAATGGTACTTACGATAAATATGGCTTGTTAAGTTGAAAAACAATAAACACTGGCTAAGGGCCCTGCCTCCAGCACCAGGGAGCCGAAGATGAAAGTTCCAGCTCTACCATGGAGTTTCAGTCTAGTGGGGCAGAGAGTCCAAGAAGGAGGAAAGACTGACTGGGGACAATGGACAAGAATTGAAAGAGAACTCATTGAAAATGAGGTAATTAGGTAAAAACCCAATGCCTGAACCTGGCTCACTTAATAAATGCATTTTGGGTGATTTTTAACCCCTCCTCCCCCACTAGGGTTTATAACTGTTTCTGACCTAACTTTTATCTTTCTGAAAGTTCATATATATAAAATCACCAACGAAATGCCTGAGGGTCACTGGCTCGTTTTTTGGAGAAGCTCTCATTTCCCGTTAACATGCTCCTCTCTGAAGGCTTGTTAGTTTTGGCACCTTCTCTTACAATCATCCATGTTTACTATGTAACCGATGCTCACTGGTTCACTGGGAAACAGGTTTCTTAAACTTCCTCCCACCTCCGTTAAGAAGGTTCCTTGGAGGAGATACGTTCCGAATCAACTTCTAGACAGGAAAAGCGTGTAGTCTGGAACGCAGAGAGGAAAGGACATCTTTTGATTCTAACACTTTGTGATTTTTACCACCGTACCTCATTATCTTACATCAACTGTTATCTTCTATAAGAGAATAAAAAGGAAGAAGACGCCGGAAATAATAAGGCGAAAACCAGAAATTCTGATATCCCACTTCTGTCCATGGATAAGAAATGAAATGAATAACTTGGCTCACAGTTGCGTCCACATTCCGGACAGTATCACAGGCAGCAAAGAGAGTTTTATGTTATAAGCTGTGGTGGTTTTAAGGCACATCTGCAAATTCTCTGCGGCCTAACAGCCCTTCCGTTACGTGTGGACACTGGGGCTTCCTCCATGCTCTCCTCTCCTGGATCACTCACGCGGCCCTGAGGAGAGAGCCCCCTGGAAACAGCAGGCACTAAGTCACCAGGTGCCTGAGTGAGCCACCCCGGAAGTGAATCCTCCAGCCCCAGTCAAGCCTTCAAATGACTGTGGCTCGGGCCAGCATCTTGAACGCAGCCTCAGGAGAGGATAGGAGCCAGAACCCTCGGCTGAGCCACGCCCAGATTCCTGACCCACAGGCACCGAGATACTGAATGTTTATGGCTTTAATCTGCTAAGTGTCAGGGTCAGTGGCAGCGCAAAAATAAAGAGCCAAGACTCAGGTCAATTGGGTATTAGGGATAGGGTTTTTGTAATCAGGATAGCATAATTTCCTTCATTAAAAAACAATTCCCTCCATTTCTTTTCTCAGGAGCACAGAACTGTGAGAGGTAAGGCAACACAGAGTTAATGCTGGTTCTGCTCCTTCCCTGCTTCAAGTCCTCCACCCCCAAAAAGAAACTACTGTTTCGAATACTGGAACTAGAGAACAAAAAGACAAGGTGGGTTGTCTTCTTAAAAAAAAATTTTTTTTTAGAAAGGTATGTGGCAAGGCAGTCATAATGAAAGCAAATGACTCATCACTAAATTGTAAGAATTGGGCAAATAGAGCAAAGTCCTCCTAGATACAAAGCATGGGGTTTGAGTGTTATCAGAACTCGTGATCTGGGCATTCAAATAATTTCATTTATTTAAAAATATAATTGCTTATGGGTAGTGGGAATTAGTATTTAAAGTTTCAAGGTTTCATACATGCAACCAAAAAAAAGGACATTTTATTATTTACCTCAAAATTGGGGTTCCTTTTTTCACAAACATTTACACCTGATTTCTCCCAGAAACTACCCTGGGGCTTGGGAATCAACTGACAGAAACTATAGTCTCTGACATCCAGGAACTCACAGAAGGTAGACAAGTATGTCTCACGTGAACAAGACCTATGGGGACATTTTAAAATATGGACACACATTTCTAGAAACTCAAATACCAAAGGCGAAAGAGTGGGACCCGGAGATCTCCATGTTTTAAAACTCATAATCGATTCCAATGCTTAGGCTGGTGTTTCTCCTTCGCAAGGGTGGACAGTCATAGAGCTCAAACCCAAGTCATGCGGATGAAAGGTGCCGCACAGGGAACAGAGTTAATGATACTGTAATCATGTTATATGGTGAGAGACAGCAGATTCATTTGTGGGGGGCACAGCATAACACCTAGAGCGGTTGAATCACTATACTGTATGCCTGAAACTCATATAACATTGTGTCAACTATATTCCAATTAAAAAAATACAATATAACCCATTTACTCGATCATCAAATATTTACTGAAAACCTGATCTGTACTGGAGGTGCTTGATGCTGGGGGGAGGGGTGCTACTGAATATGAGAAAATAGGCACCAGGAGTCCGAAGGGTTAGGGTTGGCCACGTGAAGGGGGAGATGATGGTCCCTCATTGGCAGAGGATGCACCACCTCTAGGGAACAGGGAAGGGAGAGCACACAGGAGCCTGACCACATCTTCAGATGTGGAACCATACTACATGGTAGGCTTGAGGACTAAGTGAAAGAATAAAGGAGTATATTCATGCGTTCTGAGATTTTTCCAATGGAAAGAGACCTAATTGATCCTCTAGTACAATTCTCTCACTTCAAAGATAAAAAACTCCAGATGTTGACCCAAGGTCATGTAACAAAGACAGACACAGAACCTAGTCCCTGTGACTCCAGTTCTAATGTATTTTTTTCTTAACTGGCTCCTCTGAGGAGTAAACGGTGTCTTCAAGAACCAGAATGAGGCCAAAGTATATTTCCCAATTCTAAAAAGCTGTGTCATTATTATAGCATACTATCTCAGAAGCTATCAATCTGGGTCATTTTTGAAAAGATACAATCAAGAAAGAAGAAGTAAGGTGGATGTAAAAACCATCTTTGAAGCTATTTTGGTTGTGACTGTCGGAAAATGTCTGAATTTAACCTCTAGTAGGCATAAAATGAGCTTATAGAAAATACTAGTTTTGGAATCTGAATCAATGACCTAGAAATAAGTCTCAGAGAGGGATAAGCAAAATTCTGAAAGAGAAGAATCAAAGAAAATAAAAACGTTATTTCCAAACGGTTTGTAAAAATAATGTTTTTGAGTTACGATGTGAAAATAGGTACATTTTAAATCTACAGGTATTAATAACGGGCTAGCATTTTGTTACTAGTTGGGTAAGGAGTGGATTTCCTTCAAAGGGGTTGCCTACTGGAAATAACTGAAGGACCTTGTAGTGCAGCCGCACCAAGAACACCACCTTTTCTTCCTTTTCAGGGTCTTTGCCATCTAGCGTCCCTTTCCACCACTCTTCTGAAGTCACTGAAAGGTCAACACTTTGTCCTTCTCCTGTACAAAATCAAACTCAGACTCTTATTTCTTGACCTCTCTGTTCACTCTGCCTTCCTGAAACAGTGTCTTCTCTTTGTTTCCATGATCCAGTTTCCTGGGTCTCCTCTGACCGTTCCTTGTCTGGCTTCCCTCCTCACAATGGGCATGCTCTCAATGCTCTGCCTGGTCCACTCTCTTTCTAATCCTCCATTTATGCTAATGTAACACCATGATTGTTCCACTTGCCTAGGCCCCCAGCCCTTGGAGCTAACCTCTTTGTATTGCTTCCCAATATTCAATCTGTTCTTGACGCTATCAGCTTCTTTCTGGGTAACATTTCTAAGACTTGACTTCCTTCCTTTCACATGCCCATCTCCTTTTCCCTTGAAGCAGGGCCTCATCAATGAGGCCCCATTGACAGTGGCTTCCTGTGGACCAGCCACACCTCTTCATTCTTGGAACCGCCTGCAGCCAGACGAAGACCTTGCTCATCATGTCCCTTCCTTGTTCAAGAACCACTACATGCCCTACTGAACCCAACCTCGGCACCCCTAACATGGAAAGACTTTCCCTTTTGCAAGCCAAAACTAATACATTCTTACGGTCCACCATCTTGGATGCTTTCAAAACCTAACCTACTTCCATAGTGAAGTTTATTTTCCCCAGCAGCCACATCTGGAATGCTCACATCTCACACTCAATTATTATAACAGAAATGCAGGTCTGGTAGACACCACAGTAATGGGGAGCCAGCAAAAGGGTTTCCATAGATATATTTGCTAAATTGAACTAAATTATATTGCAGCTATGCCAAAGCCTAATTTTAATCATGTAAAGATTGAGGGAGAATGGAAAGCACATCTTGCTTTAATTTAACGGTTATTACTTTGATTTCTTAAAGTTTAATAACAGAAATAGATACACATTGAAAGCTTTTTTAATTCCAAAAATCACGGGGACAAAACCTTTAAATATTTTTCTTAGTTTTCTCTCCTATGATATTTTGGATAGATTTTATGGCTCTGAATAAAAAGGGGTCTTTTTATTAATGACAATGGGTAGACTCAAATTTGTGAAGGAAGAATTGTGTCCAAAACACTGTGGGTCAGAGAGAGATTTTCCAAATGGGAAATGAATTCTGACAGGAAGCTGCCTGCTGGGAAATGCAGGAAGGCTTTGAAAAGCCAGTAATCACGATCACATTTTTGTTGTGTTGACTGGTCTGAAACACATATGTGAAATCTATAATATATACGTTGTTCTGAAAAGAACTTAATTACACAGAAGAGGAAGCCAAAGATCTTTTAAAAATCTGAGCATCCATGTCACCAGTGTGTTAATATGTCACAGTTAACAGGTCTGCCTTATGAAATAACTGCTGTCCAAGCATTCTCTGCAAGACTTACAAATCTCACTGCCTTCACATCAAGGTTAGCTCCTGGTTAGGTAAAACTAGCAGGAAGTTGCTATGACAAGATAGATTGTTCAAAATCATGTGTGAAAATTAAATCATAATATGTACTTGTACCTAATTTCCTCGGCATTATTTCTTTCTACTCTCGTGTGAAATGTTTTCATTCATTCCCTGAGCGCTCGCTGAGCACTATCCAAAGCTCCAGGGATTCAACCATCTCAATCCAAAAAGGAATTCACAGCCAAATAGGGGAGCTCACAGGTTTGGTGGTAAGAAATGAACCGTAAAGGACAGGAAAGAACTTAAAAGGAAAGACATACACTAAATGGAAACTTTTAGCTTTACTTCTAGATTTATTAATTGAAGAATAATACAACTCAATGTTAAATAAAGGTAGCTAAGAACTCTGCCAACTTGGTTATAGTCAGATTCCGTTTTCTGAAATTCTCATGTCTTTTGAAATTCTCATGAATATGTCAGGCCGAGATACCCATGAGCAACAGCTCCGAACCTATTCAGACGCTATGAAATGGTGACTGTGTGTCTGCGACACTTTTTAACACCTATGGATAAGTAATTATCCCTACATTTATTTCATGAGAAATGTAACTGTTGATACTTTTATTTCCTAGTTTGCTTGTGACAATAATTTCCTCATTATTGTGTAAAAGAAATTCAGAATTATATTATGATATCGTTACCAAACAATTCTGAAAGGATCACAGGGAATCATTACAGAAATGTTAGAAAATACACAAACGATTGGAAGGGATCCATAATGACCCAATCTAACAATTCTGCGGAAAATATCAATACAGCAAAGAAAACCTTGGAATCGAGCAATGCTGTCATAAGTTTAGGGAAAATGGAATAAAGCCAACTGCAAAAGTAAACTTATCTGGCCTGAGATGTTCTCCCCTTCCTTTCCAGCACCCACACCTCCCCCTCCCCCCGCACCCCTGCGGGGCTGCCCTCTCACTCCAGCCATTGTTCCTCATCTTATCTCACTCGGCGGCACTAGGCTGGGAATAACCTGCTACTATCTATTTTCCATGTTTTTGCCTTTCTTCCCAGACAGAACATGGGATGTTCCCTGAGGATAGAAAGTGTGCCTTTTATGTATCTGTATCCCTGGGAACTAGGAGGCATCCTGTATATCAACCTTGTCGGTGAAAATGTGTGTGCTTCCTTCCAATTTAATATCTATGTGAATATTAACAGCATGTAGCTGGTCAGGAAGAAGAGCGCTGGGATTAAAATTTTTAAATATATATATATTTTTTCCTTATTTGGGAATATTTCTGAAAAATCAATATAGCCTTGTAGTATCTAGACAAGTAAATGTTATAAGAAATGACACTATTCCTGTTTTTAAAAAACCCTGAAAATTCATTTATTCTGAATTTAAAAATCTCTTTTAACTTAGATAAAATAGAGAACAAAGATCGTCAAACCTTTCACTAAGCAATAGCCCTTATTTGTACCTTCCTCCCCTCCTGACAAACTCTAGTTTATAAAGTTATTCTAATACATCCAAGAAGGAATACTGTAATTTTTAAAATTAATAGTTTAAAATAATGCAAAATTGTCCTGAACAGACGGGGTCTGCATCTTTTTTGAATTCCACCTACCAGAGCCACACCCCTGGGCTCAAGGCTTACAGCGCAGGAATATCAGGGACAATGACTGGATAATCTGAGCCGTCCCAGCAGGTTGGTGACTGAACGTCAGGACGAAGGACCCTGAGATGGTCCCAGTGCCCGCTCTGGAAACAATTTCCTTCCCATCTGCTTGCTGATGCCCACATTTCTCTAACATTCTACAAGCAGACAAAACGTTTGAGGTGGAAATACCTCTGGGCCGTCAGCTTTGCCTGGTGGTTCCCCAGACCTGCGCCCTGCCCCTCCGGCTGGTGTGGGGCAGTCCCGGGATTTGCGAGGGAAGCCCCGCAGCTCCAGGGGGCCGCCAATCAGCAGGATGCTGCCCCCTGGCTCACAGTGACTGGTTCTCAGATCGGCAAACACTCCTGGTCCTCATAATTGGTTCGAGGGTGTCCCACCACCTTAGGGAGATGCCCAGGACTTCTGACCCTAATGAGGAGGGCAGCTCTCAGCTGAGGCTGGTGAGCTGGGGGCGGTGAGGGCTGGAGATGCTGCAGTCAGTAGAAGGGTGTCAGACCAATCACGGTGGACTCTGGAGGGGGCGGGGGGAGGCCGAAGACTACCAGAGATCCAGAGTGGAGCCCCAGCCTCCATAAAATTACACCCAAGGCCATCTCACCTCTCCTGGGCTCCGTTGTGTGAACCAACAGATTTCACTTATCACTTAAGGCAGTTTGAGTCACAATGGGTCATAGATTTACATCCTAGCGGAAGGCAACAGACTGATTCAAAATTGCATCATAAAGTTCCGGTAAGTCTTATCAGGTCCTTTCCTGAAATCCGGTGTTGACGGACAGACTGACAGATGAGCCCTGGGCATTTGAAGGAGGAGGAGATGTCACAGGGAGAAGGAAAAGGCACTTTATAAAAAGATCACTGGGGTTCTGAACAATTTTTTTTAAATGTCACCCTATGCCTAAGCCTTGGTTGGTAGGGGACCTGAGTTTTAAATTCCAGGATTTTAGACACCGTGTCAGGAGTGATGAGAAAGACATTCTGAAGCAGGGGCCTTCGTGGGCACCTCTCAAATCACAAACCACACAGAAGAGGCAACGGCAGCATGTCCTGTGCTCCCTTCGATTTTAATTTTAATCCATGAATAGATTTCCCTTCTTTAAACCTCAGTTACATGTAGAGTCAGGCCCACATGGTCTAGGTTGTCGCTCTTTTGCTCAAGGTCAAACCCCAGACCTTTGAGAGGCCAAGCCCCGGACGCGGCTACAGCACTTGGCAACCAGCGCTGCGTCTCTGTCGGGGCCCCTGACCCACGGCCCTGCCTCGCCAAGCCTCCCCGGCAGCTCCTCACGCGGACTATGGATCTCTTCCTCCCCTGGGTCTTATGCTCCCTGTGATTCTGCCTGAGATGCTCTCCACATGGCCTGGCCGTCCCCACCCTCCTCATGTGGCTGACCTGACCTGACCCCAAGTCCTTCCTGAAACACCCGTCTCCCCCGAGAAACCACCACAGCCCCCACGTCCATCAGGGCCCCCACTTACAGGCAGTCATGAGAGCCTTTGCTTTATCTAATGTAGCAGGGGGAGATGTGTGATGGTCTGGTTTTCGTGTGATCATTTACCTAAGGTCGACTTTCCTGAATGGACCGTCCCTAAATCTGAAGGCAGGAGCAGGGCCGCTTGCCCATCGCCAGTTGACAGGGCCTGACGGTGCTGAACAGTCTCATGATCTCTATTTAGTGTGATTCTTCAGTCTCTTTCCTGAGGCCAGCGTCCATGCCTTACACATAATTCCTACCTACAATCACTCGGTCATTAGCATCCTAAGCCAGAGCTCAGCCCTCCCCAGCCCACCCTCCAAACCTCATCTCCAGCAATGCAGCGTCTACTGCTGCCTTACCACATATTAACACTTGGCCTTTTCTGGAAATGTTGAGTTCAGAAGCAGCACAAAGAAAGAAGAGATAAAAAAGCAGGACGGGCTTAGGGAAGCTAGGCCCCAGGGAGCAAAGTCCATGCTGAGCTGTTCTTCCCTTGTTTTATCCCAACATAACTTCCCTTGCTCTGCCTTAATCTTTCATTTCACTTTGTTTTAGGTCATGAATAATTTATACTTGTTTAATTTGATAAGCATTTTCTCTTAACAACACAAATGCCTTTGGAAGGAATAAGGGGCTATCAGTCATGCACACTTTAGTGTGAATTAGCTTAAGCAAAATACATCCCTATTATCATCCAGCTAAAATCAGCTATAATGAGGAAATTAAGAGTTTTGATGGTGTGGGGAGTGGGGAACAAGTAGCTGGGGATTTTGGAACAGCAAGATACAAGGACACTGGTGATCTCTGAAGTATGAGGACAACGAAGAAAGGGTGACCCGAGAGCCCAGAAAGGCAGAGAGACTGTGCCTTTTTCTTTCTGTATTTTAGTTAAAACAATTTTTAAAAATGTTTGTTTACTTTTGAGAGAGAGAGAGAGAGACAGAATGTGAGGGGGTGAGGGGCAGAGAAAGGGAAACAGAGAATCCGAAGCAGGCTCCAGGGTCCAAGCTGTCAGCATAGAGCCCAATGCGGGGCTCGAACTCACAAACTGCAAGATCATGACCTGAGCCGAAGTCGAACGTTCAACTGACTGAGCCCCCCAGGCGCCCCTTTCATCCCAACAGGACACAAAGGCTTAGGGTACGGGTCAACCATATGAGGAATTAAAGATGCCCGGGAAATTAAGCATCATTTTATCACATTCTCTGGGTATTACATTCCAGGTTCCAGATTCAACTTCCCAAACTTTGGGAACCAATCCATTCTTAGCTGGGGACTAAACTTTGTTTCTTCCAAAGGAGAAACTAAGCTATGCCCCTTACCAGTGTGCCATAAACAACTGTTTAGCTGGTGGGTCAACAGTATGCGATCTGATCACTGAACTGAAGAGCTGGCCGTGAGGAGAAGCCCCGGAGGACTGAACAAGAATAAAAAGTTTTTTCTGATCACCTCCCAAGGCCTTCGTGTATTTGTAGGATGGTGTGGCCTGCCCTTCAAATTATGCATCGTAATTCAACCACGGCTGCGTGTGAGACTGTGTGGTCCTCAGGAAGAGCTTATGACATGAAATATTCTTACTACGAGGGAAGATACTTTGACTTCGTATCAAGCCCTACCAAAATGAGGCCGGTATAAGTACACATCAAGAGAAAATTATTCCCCCGCATTAGGTAGTGAGCCGTCTTCTGTGAAGTGCTCTCCTGAATCTACTGTAACTGGGGGCTCTCTCCCCGGGTTCTCAGGCTCCGAGCACTCATCTTCGACAATGCTGCCAGTCCGGGGGACCTCCTGGGGGGGCGCACTCCTGCTTTCTTTCACTGTGGCGCCTTGTTTCCAGTGTTCTGTAAGTCAGTTTAAAGTCTTTATTTTTTTTCCTGTAGCCAAATAAAGACAGATCTGCAAGCCAAGGATAAAGATACTTTCAACTCTGCCTTTGACACCCATTTCACGTTAAGTAATTGAGTTCCCTCATCAGGATCGGGAGGAAAACGACATTCACGCCACTCATGAGAGTATCAGAAACCAAGCACTGTTAAATTCTGCTGGCTTTCTTACAGAAACAATGTGGACACTTGGTCTCATTCCAGCACGGTAAAGAAATAAAGCCACACTAGCTAAATAAAAATATCTCTAATGTGCTGTTCCCTCCCCCGCCGCTCACACTTTAGGAATGTTAAATCCAGCTTATCTCAAAACATTAACCATCCAGATACTGATGACATTGTTTTGATGAGAAGGAAATGAATGTAATGGAATTCATTAAAAAGACGGGTGATAGGATCTCGACAACCCCCCACGTGGCCTCCCTCCTGCCCAGAGGCCACAGAGCTTGGCCCAGTTGTCCTTACCACACCACTTTCGACCGACCGACACACCTTATGGCATTCTGGTTTCCATCAGATAAAAGAAAAGAAAAGTCTATACACTCACATGATATTATTAGAATCAGCGGATTAAATGAAAAGGCTCCACATTGTTAAAAGCATGCGCTTTACAATTCACAAGACCCAGTTCGCATTCTGGTTAGGAGAACACGAAAAGTCACCTCGTCTGTCTCCAAGCTTTCTCCCTCTGGGGCACCTGGGTGGCTCAGTCGGTTGAGCGTCCATCTTCAGCTCAGGTCATGATTTCATGGTCCATGAGTTTGAGCCCCGCATCAGGCTCTGTGCTGACAGCTCAGAGCCTGGAGCCTGCTTTGAATCCTGTGTTTCCCTCTCTCTCTGCCTCTCCCCCAATCATGCTCTGTCTGTCTCTCTCTCAAAAATAAACATTAAAAAAAAATTTTTTTTTAAAGAGTAAATGAAACAAAGTGCCAATAGCCATTTGGTCTATAGAAGGTGATAAAAATATTCAGCTCATAGTATGATGACAACATCCTAAAGGTGACCTCACAAAGAATGTAGTGTCTTGACCCTCAAGGTCAGCAAGACCAAGGGGGGTGCTGTCCTACCACACGTGGTAAGGGATGAAGTGCCCCAAAGCCTCGTTCTAGGCGACGCTGTCGGCAAGGAGCCGCACTCATTCTCGGAGGACACAAGAAGCACAAAATTCTCCTTAGAGTTTAGCTTCCTGAGAAGATTCGAAGAACCCTCCTCTCTCCTGACTACATAGAAGAGAGACTTGGGAAGGGAGACAAGATGGGCTTCCCCAATCCCCAAGGCCAGAGAAGCTGGAATAGTACACATGATGCTTCCCGATTTCTCACATGCCTGGGCGATGTCCCCTCCGCACCACAAATAGAGAAAGCATTCACAAGCTGTTTTTAGGAATGATGAAAATGAACTGTATCTCGAATTAGACTTCAAACTAAAATAATTTCCAGTTAGTCTTAGCTTACACAAATATGAGAGCACTTAATTTGCGACACAACAGTCCCTCTTTTCCCATAGGGGACGCGTTCCAAGACCCCAACGCGTGTCTAAATCAGCAGATAATACCAAATCCTTACGCACGCTATTCTTCCTTATACATACATACCTAGGACAATGTTTAATTGATAAAGCAGGCCCAGCAAGAGATCACAGGCATACCTCGGAGATATTGGGGGTTTGGTTCCAAACCACGGCTTATAAAGCCAATATCACAGTAAAGCAAGGGAAATGAACTCTGGCTTCCCGGCGCACACAAAAGTTACACGTGCACTCCACTTGTAGTTCATGAAGGGTGGAATAGCATTACACCTAAAAAAAAAAAAAAAACCAATGTCTACACCTAAATTTTAAAATGCTTATTACTAAAAATGCTAACCCTCAGCTGAGCTTTCAGCAAGTTGTAATCACTGATTGCAGATCACCATAGCAATAAAAATGGAAAAGTTTGAAATAGTACGAGAATTACCAAAACGAAGTGAGTAAATGCTGTTGGAAAAAAGGCGCCGATAGACTTGCTTGAGGCAGGGTTGCCGCAGACCTTCAATTTATAAAAAGAATGCAATACCTGCACAGTGCAATACAGCAAGGTGCAGTCAGCTGGGGCATGACATTTGCAACAACACCTAATAAAATAGAAAATGATAACATTTTAATGAAAGTTGGGCGAACGTGGTCTCTCTCTCAGAACACCTGATTGTGCTGTAATAGAGCTTCTTGTGACGACGGGAGATGACAAAATGCCTACGGTGAGTGTGAGTGGCCTCGGCGCTGAGATGTGGTGTGAGGCTCCTACCGCCCTTCTGAAGACACATCAGAAGGGTCCTCTGCTTGTGGACCGCGGGGGAGTGCTGGTCGCTGAGACCGTGAACGAAGCCACTGTAACCTCAGGACCTATCTGATATCCGAAAAAGGTAAAAACCCCTGAACCTCTCCAGAATTTCTCCCACAAAGGTATGTAGATATATCCTTTTCCTGTTGGATGCTGTAGGGATCTTATGGAAAGACACTACCCTCCACCCTACTAAAATCCACACCAAAATCGAACAGCTGTTACGTAATCCATAGAAATCCAGTAATTCTAATTATAAACTAAATTTCCCTCAGCTTATTGCAAAAGTATATTATATAATACATGAAACAAAGAGTATATATATATATATGTGTGTGTGTGTAACAAATAACTGCATTAGGAGGCACGATAATAAAACCCCAACTTGCAAACTCATCCCCAACTTAACTAGAAAGTGACCAACACTATTGTAGCTACGTGTGTGGTCCTTCCTGATCTCAGCCCTGCGCCTCGCCTTCCGAAGGAATCGCTCTCCTGAGTTTTGAATGTATCATTCCCTCGCTTTTCAAAATAATTATTTTCCAAATATAGACCTTTAAATATATGTTAATTATTTGGCTAAACAATGCAAAAACTTTGAGATGTTTTCTCCCAGTGGATCTCCGTTTGCAGCAGAGAACGCAGGAGAAGCTGAGCTTGAGTATGGCTTGGCTGTTGTCATCCTTCCTTAACAGGCATTTTGTGCCTTCCTCCTCATCTCCCGAGAGAACCAGCCGAAGTTCTGGGGCTACTCGTGGTCTCTGCCCATAGGACTCACAAATTTCCCTTCATTCTCACTCAGTCTATACAGCTGTTGTCTGAAATGGGGGTAGCACTTGCTGTCCACCCAATATGAATCTTCGTACTAGTCGTCACCCAGAGCAGACTCAAGGCTGCCTGCCATGTTGGTGAGGAAGTCTTCTTGCAACAACCCAGATGCTGTCTGGGCAGCTTCTCCATAACGTACCACAACCACCTCCCCAAGTCCCCTTCATTAACAAGTAACAAAGCAGAGGATCGTTATCGTCTGGTTGACCATCTAATTTGGTCAACAAATTGCTGCTAATCCCCATGGACTTGCCTCAAATCCCATCAGGGACCATGATTTCCTCATCCTTCTTCCAGAAAGCCACGTCACTGTAAGCCGCCCATCCTTGTTGATAAAACTGTTAAAAACTGTGAAGGACCTGGGAGTTCAGCCTCCCTGCAGGCTAGCAAGGTAGCCCGCCACAGATTCATGGACACCGGCCGTGGACCCAGGTCTGCTGGCTCACAAAGGACTCCGTTACCCACACGGCACGGCCAGCGGCATGACAGCCGGCACATTTATGTCAGTTCCCTTTACCCCAAGTCCTATGGGGATGCAGATGGGCCCAGATTGGCGCCTATGCATATGGAGGGCTGCGTTATGGAAGGGGAAGCCTGAGTTTAGGGAACCCGATTCTTTTAAAATGGTTGATAAGCAATGTCTGCCTTTTGTTCTGGAGAGACCCTAACTCTAACTTCTAAGCCTGTTCACCAGCCAAACATCTTTGGAAAGATATTCTGGAACAAAGGAAAGTCAGTGTCTCGCTCACAAGATCTTTAGAAACAAGAGAGGTCCACTGAAAACCGTCTCTATCTGTTATACTTTAGAACTGTTCTTTAAAGGTTTTGTTGTATGATTGTTTTAAATTCTATCTTGAACCCAGAAGTGACGGTCCTGTTTGTAGAGTCTCTTGGAGGAATGTGTGTCTGTGTGCAGCAAAGGGTTCCCCCCAGAGGGGTGCGTTTATTAGGGTTGACAAATACGAGGTTCACAGGTTCAGGCATTCAGAAGTTTGGAGGGAATCTTTCTGTTTTTTCCTCTATTGGGCAAGAGTAATGATTTTGCTCTGTAACGTTAGCTTGGAGTTTAGTCAAGAATTCTAAAAGACATAGAGCTCTGCTGTAAGAAGGAACGATGAAAACACCAGAAGCTCTAGCCCGTGGCTGCACGGCCAGCAGGCTCCTTCGGATGATGGAAGCGCTCGGTTGCAGTGAAGCCGCTAGCTCACATTATCCTACAATTTGCACGTTTTCCTCCCAAGTCTGCCGGTTTCCCCATGTTACTAATGCATTGACCTCTTCCTTCCGTGACCCTGTCATTTATTCCTATTCTTTGAGTCCATCATGTTCCTTGCATTACGAACAGACTGACCCCCCCCTTTATGTTATCCTGCAATTTACACCTCTCCCCCCGACTCCATCAGGTCTCTCACGTCCTCCTAATGTACTGACATCTCCCAATTTGGACTGCATTTCTGCAATTTGTGCTCATATTTTCAGAAAAGCCGGGGGAGTGCTGCATTGTTACTGCGTGTCTAGACCTAAAGAACAGAGACTGCTGAGAGGGAGGGCTCTGAACTTCACCATGACCCCTTGGATGGGGCTCTGGATTTAGGAAGGCGTCAGGAAGTGATTAAATATGATGAGGGTCCTGAGCGGATGGCTAAGTACATGATAAAAAGGAAGACGGACGCTTCCTAATCTGTCCTTCAGGAAAGCTCCAGGGGCTCTACAGAATGAGAAAAGTCTATAACAACTAGCTTAATTTACATTTAACATACTCTTTTTTATTACATTCATATCAAAGAGATGCTTTTTCATATATTAACATTTTCTCTCAGTTTGTACTATTGCTATTTGCCGTATCTCTTTCTGGTGACTCTACGGCAGGATTTCCCACGGAATGTGCTACCTGCATGGAGTCTTAAAGGAGTTGGAGGGGGACGTAGGTGACTCAGTGAGTTAAGCATCCAACTTCCGGTCAGGTCATAACCTCGTGGTTCGTGGGTTCAAGCTCCACCTCAGGCTCTGTGCTGACAGCTCAGAGCCTGGAGCCTGCTTCAGATCTGTGTCTCCCTCTCTCTCTGCCCCACCCCTGCTCATGCTCTGGCTCTCTCTCTCAGGAATAAACATTAAAAAAAGAAAATTTAAAAAAAAAATGAGTTGGAGATGGCCAAAGGGAGATAAGGTTAAGACTATTCCAGATACAGAGTGCGGTATGTGCAAAGGCAGAGGCGCAGGTCCAAAGCCTTTAGAGAACTTGAAATATTTCAGAGGGGTTGGAGCACTGCACGAATAGTGCAGTGGCTGAACCAGATCATGGAAGAATGCCCTTTGAAGGAATCTAGAGGTTACACTCAAGGTTAACTGGGAGCCATGAAAGAGTGTGAAGCAAGGAGAGTCAAGTGCTCACATCTGAAATCAGAATAATCTTTCCGATGGCGGTATGGAGCTTATATCAGAAGGGAGAGGACACTGGAAGTAGGGAAACTAATTAAGAGAGCACATATTAGCTGGAAAGGACACGATGGGGGCATGTGTTATGGGCTGAACTGTGTCCCCTACAATTCATGTTGAAGTCTTCAATGTCAGTGTCTCAGAACGTGACTCTGTTTGGAGATAGGCTCTTTGAAGGGTTAATTAGCTAAAAGTGAGATCACTAGGGTGGCCCTGATCCATTATGACTGGTGTCCTGAGAAGAGGAAAACAGGACACATACACAGAGAAGACCAGGAGAAGACACAGAGAGAAGACAGCACACAGGCCTCAGAAAAAACCCAACTCCGCTGATACCTTGATCTCAGACTTCTAACCTCCAGAATTGTAAGATGATGAATTTTGATTGCTTACGCCACCCAGTCTGTGGTGTTTGTTACAGCAAGTGAGCACTGCATGGGTCAAGGATGGCGGGGAGAAAAATAACCTGAGATGGACCTGGGTGGTAGAATGGACTGAGTCTGGTGACCAGTTGGTTATAAGTGGTCAAGAGAAGACACTGGTTTAGAGGATGCTGGTGTGGGTAACTGGGTAGATGGTGATACTGTGAACCAAGAAGAGTAGTGTAAGAAAAGATCAGCAGGTCTGTCGGGAAGGACAACATAAAGCATTTAGAAGGTGTGGAGTTTGAGGGGTTGATGGAGACATCCAGAGACAGAGATGTTTAGCAGGATAGAAAGCTATAGGCCTGGAATTTAGAAAACAGGACTGAGATAAAGGCACGGAACTAGGGAGTCCTCCACATGGAAGGGAAGACTGTGAGTGAAATCTCCCAGAGGACGGAGGTAGGTAAAGGGGAGAAAATTGGAAGGTCATGCGGGCAGAGGCCCAGCCTCTGAAGGAGCTGTTAAAGGTAGGACCAGGCCCAGGACCGAGCACTGTCACGTGTCAGTGGAAAAGGCTGTTCCAGGAAGGGAGTACTCACCAGGGCTGAAGACTGAAAAGAGGTCGGAGATTAGAGAGTATTCCTTGAATTTGATAATTAGGAGATTACTGGTGAAACCGAGCAAAACCATTCGGCAGAGCTCTCTCCGGTGGAAGTCATGCTGTACTGAGTTGAGGAACGGAGAGACTGGGGAAAATGAGCACAGCAAGCACGGACGGCTCTTGGCTGAGTTGGACTTGGAGGCGACCCGGGTGTAGAGGGGGTTCTAGTGTCATCACCGGCAGCGGTGGTGCCGGCGCTGGAGGAAGAATCGGGGTGGGACTACCAAGCAGATGGGGGCTGCAGAGGTCACACACGAAGATCAGAGGGCGCTGGGCCTCTCTGACGTGTTACTTCTCCGGGCCTTCCAACGTTGTCCTTACAATGACTTGTTCCTACTCCTGTCTAGGGTGGCTGATTTGAATGAGGGCAAATTCCTGTTCAGAGTGTGTTTACGGGTGTAGGTGGCCCACTTGCGGATTACTCCGCACAGGCTTCTCTGCAGTGTGAAGACGAGCACACCATCTGATGGGAAGGGGCAAGCTGGGTCAGGGGACCCGAAGAGGGGGCGGTAAATCAAGGAGGAGGAGAAGAGGAACTTTATGCCCTAGCGGTGCTGCTCCTCATGGCTAAAACTGGGTGAATTCTAGTTGCTTTCTGTGCATTCACTCTCCTGCCAGCCTGGAAATTCCTTGCCTGCAGTGACCTGCCAGTGCTGTAGCCTCGCCCAGCTGCACAGCGCCAGGCACTTAGAGGGAGCGCAACCAGTACCGAACGGAAGTTCCCCCACGGCCGTGTACAGAGCACGGCCCTGGGTCTTCACCCCTCCCCCTCCATGCCCAGGTTCTGCTCACAGGGCAGGAAGGAGCCCGGAGCCCAGTGAGCCTCCACGGGGCACGTCTACACCCTCTAATGAGGCTAAGGCTCAAGGCTGTGTGACTGAAGGGTTAGAGACCAACTCTCCAGGTAGGTGACCAAAACTATTTGAGCGAAGTCAGTTACATCCAGGGAAATACGGTAACGAGGCTGTGAAGAGGGTCTTAAAGGGCAGAGTAAAGTGAACTGGGTGGAGATGATATTTAACACACAAAAGCTGAAAACGATTCAGAACCAGGGGGCTATGAAATGTTTGTTTGGGCTTAAGGTGCATAATTATCTTATTCCATTGATTCTCAGGACACTTTTCCCACAATTTAACAATCTCTAAAATTACGATTCATTTTACAATCATTGGTATCTTATCATTGTGTCATAGTTTAATGGGCAGGATTTTTTCTTTCATTAGTGGTACATAATATGATGGTGCCCGAGAATTAATGTGTCTCAGACTTAATGATACGGTATTTTACTCTTATGAAAGGGTGTAGCAGTTGTTTTGATCTGCCGCTTTAATTACAAGTACTCAGCTTTAGCAATGGGTAAATTTTGAGTACTATCTCAAAAACAGAGTGTCTCAAAAGGCACCCCTTCATGTATTAAGACACTGAGTAACTATTTTGAGAGCTAACTGTGCACTTTAATTTACTGCTCTCCAAACAGTGAGCAGTAAGGACTCTAATTGGCAGAAAGGGCTGTTATGCTATATCATGAGTGATGACATTCAGGTCCCAAAACTCGATAATAAAAAGAGCCTGATTATTACCATTTTTTTTTTTTGTGCAATAGTTTGTATGTCTGTAATTAAGTCTGTGCCTTCTCTCCAACACTCCGGAATGCTGATCACTTACTTCATGGGTGGGGAAGAAAAAGACTGGAGACTCTGCTCTTTCAAAAGTCAGAAGAGAAATTCTAGCTTGCAGTTGGGACAGACGAAAAGAGAGCTCCGAAGAATACTTTGAGACCAAAGCTTTCACCAGATGGACGCTGTGGTAACTGTGGTCTTTGGGTTTGTATTGCTTTCAGTGTTTGCAGGTCAAATCTAAATTCATATACTGGAAGTGTGTTCAACTTTCACTGCTGAATATGGGATGGATGGATTTATTTGCTTATTTTTAAATGCGGCTACTGGCCTTTAGAAGCTATTATTTACATAAAGGTACTTTTGAACTTTACAAACATGTTGGATGCTACCTCCTGTCCAAATATTTTAAATAAGGTAGTAGATATATACAAAGCAACAATCCATATCTTAAATAATGAAATGAAAAATGGAAATCATTGCCAAATGCCTTCCTAAATGATATTTTTAAAATAATCATTTTCACACATTAGCTTTTGTCTTACTAAATTAAAATTTGCTTTCTTAAAATATTAAACCATACGAACATCTAAATGTGTCTTCAATGTTTTACGCAAAGAATATGGAGTATACTCCATACGTCTACTTTAGGGAGCTATTTTAATGATTATTACCATTCAGTGTCTAACATTGTTAACTGATCCAAGAGACAATTAACAAATGTGAATATTTATTTTAACTTTCTTCGAGGTCTAAATTCACTTTTCATCTTGGTTTTTCTCATTTTCATCTTGTACCTGATTACTTTACAAGGCATATGCCTCTTTTCTTCCCTTAATTGCTTTCTGCACTTCCTTTTTCATTCTTTTTTTCAATTGCTTGTTGCTAAGCGATGCGCACAACAGTAGGATATACATTCATTACCTTTGGACGTGGCCCACTTGGTATTATTTTCCTCTACTCCATTACCTCATTTGAATTGACCTCAACTGCACTTTCCGCTTTCTTCTGACCTTTCTTTTTGCCAAAACACCCATCTTCCGGTCCTTTGATCATGACTCAGGGCTACTGTTTTCAATACTTATCCCCATTTTGTCTGTGCTCTATTGTTTTTGTTAAGCTCTGGTCCACAGACTCATTTCACATGACTATTTTTCTTGTTAGTCTCTCCTCTTTGTCTTACTACTTTCATTTATATTTAAAGACATTAGAAAGACAGCTCTTCTTTGATGAAATTTAGGTCATTTCTTATTATTTTCCTTTGATCACTTCTGTTGTTTCACATGTTGGCTTGTCCAGTACCACAGCACCTGTTACTCTTCCTGGTATCACCTATTTACTTTAGTGATTGTTATATCAACTACAGTATAATCCGATAAAACCACATCACTTCCTCAACGTAAATTTGTTCTATCTTTCAATAACCTATAATGTATTTAATTTACTTAGCCAAAGTAAGCTGTCAAAAAAAAAAGCTTCCCTATCCAAGCCAAGCAACCAAACAAAAACCTGAACACCTCAATTGCTTACAAACATGTACCATAATTTTCTTTTCCTTTATGTACATGTGTGAATAAGTATTTTTGAAGAATGCAAAGAATATGCATTACATTTACCAAACCAAGCTAACTTATACTGTTGGGCTCATACAGGCTCTTGGTCCTATTACTATTCTTGGAGACAATTATTTCTTTCAAAAAATTTTTTTAATGTTTTTATTTATTTTTGAGAGAGACAGAGAGACAGAGAAAGAGACAGAGCACAAGCAGGGGAGGGGCAAACAGAGAGAGGAAGACACAGAATCTGAAGCAGGCTCCAGGCTCTGAGCTATCACCACAGAACCTGACACGGGGCTCAAACTCACAAATCATGACATCATGACCTGAGCTGAAGTGGGATGCTCAACTGACGGGGCCACCCAGGCACCCCGACAATGATTTCTAAGTAGGGTGTGGATGGGTTAATGATTCAGGATTCCCTAGTATTCAGCTTGACTCAGTCTGGCCATTACCTTACAAGGCCTTGATATTCTAATTCTAAAATTTTTTTCCAATGTTTGTTTATTTTTGAGAGAGAGAGAGATGGTGCAAGCTGGGGAGGAACAGAGAGAGGGGGAGGCCGAGGATCTGAAGCAGGCTCTGCACTGACAGTGCAGAGCCCAACATGAGGCTCGAACTCACAACTGTGAAATCATGACCTGAGCCAGAGTCAGACACTTTAACCAACTAAGCCACTCAGGCGACCCTTGCTATTCTAATTCTAAAAAGAGACAAGTGATGCTTCTTTTCCTGTCATAACCCGGGGAAGTCACAGAGTTACAGAAGAACTTTAAACAAGATTCAATACGCACAAACTCCCTGGAACAAACTTGTTCTATCAGAAATGTCAGACGTGTATGGTGTACATGTTACTACTAGTATATTCTGTTTCACATCTGGCCTATTAATAATTATTTTTATCTCTGTTTTTTCTAAATTTTCCAAGAATACCTTTCTTAATATTTATTGTAGGATTCCTTCCTCTTGAATACTGGATTGCATAACCAAGTGAAAGGGCTCGAATTATTAATTGGCCTCATAATCAAAGATTGCCATATTTCAAATTGGTCCTAAACAGAGAATTTACTTCCATTCTTTTCTTTTGAAGGGGGTTTAGGATAAGTTAAAAGTGATAATAAAAACTAATAAAATAGGAAAAAATGTTAACTGCTTAAAGGGAAACAAATGATAAAAACATGGCATAAACTGTACAGCTTACTGGGAGGCAGTCAGTGTAAAGAGACAGGCTTCGGGGTGGTCGGCGTGGTTATCTTGGCTATTTCACTAAAACAAAAACTAGTATTACTTAGGAGACAATAGAACATAGTGGTTAAGAATGTGAGCTTGAAAATTTATACAATGAGTTGAGAACAGTCAAGACAACTGCAAGAAATGACAAAGCTCTAAAACTTATGCCAGGTTAGCAAGACTTATTAAAAAGCTATCTAACTAGGAGAGTGTGCTATTGGCAAGAGGACAGACAAACAGACCAGTATAAAATAACAAGTCCGGGGAAGAGCTGATGTTACAGTCTCTAAAGTCCAAATGCAGTCTAGAGGCAGAAACCCTTCTTCCTTGGAAGACGTCAGTCTTTTTTCTTATGTCCCTCAACTGATTAGATAAGGCCCACTCACAGTGTGAAGGGTATCTGCTTGACTCAAAGTCTAATGATTTAAATGTTTATTTTTATTTTTTAAATTTATTTTTTTTATTTTTAGAGAGAGAGAGAGAGAGAGAATGTGAACAGGAGAAAAAGGCAGAAGAAGAGGGAGAGGGAGAATCTTAAGCAAGCCCCATGCTCAGTGTGGAGCCCAACACAGGGCTCAACCCCTGGGATCATGACCTGAGTCAAAATCTAGAGTCAGACACTTACCCGACAGAGGCACCCAGGTGACCTCTAATGACTTAAATGGGAATCATGTCTTACAAGTATCTTTGCAGCAACATCTGGACTGCTGTTTGAGCCAACGCCGGGTACTATGGCCTACCCAGGTTCTAACTGTCACAGAGGAACTTTAAACACGCTCCTTTGCATGAGGCAAAGATTTCTAAAATAAGACCAAAAACATCATGAATCATTTGAAGACTGATAACTTGGACTTCAAAATAAAAGACTTTTGTCTTTCAGGGGTACCTGAGTGGGTTCAGGGACATAAAAATAAAAGTCATAGACTGAGCCTCTATAAAAATCTCTTACAACCTAGTACTTAAAATTTTTTCTTCAATATGGGCAATAGATTTGAACATCTGCTTCATTACAAGAGGTCTGGATGACAAACAAAAACAAGGAAAATTGTTAAAGTCATCAGGGAAGTGTAAATTAAGAGTTCACAGAGATACCACTATACATCTATTAGAAATGGCTGAAAAAAAATTAACAATTCCAAGTGCCAGCAACAATGAGGAACACCTGGCAATCTTGTATCTTGCTAGTGAGAATACAAAATGGTTTGCCAGTTCCTTATGAAATTAAAACATAATCCTATCATGCGACTCCAAATGGCCTTAGTTAACCCAGAGAAATGAAGACAACTATCCAAACAAAAACTGAAACACAAACAGTCACAGCAGCATTATTCACAAATGCCCCAAACCAGAAACAACCCAATGTCAAACTGTAGTAGAATTCATACAACAGCACATGACTCCGCAGTTATGAGGGACCAACCACTGACACCTGCAACGATGTGGGTGAATTTCAAATGCGTTATGCAAAGTGAGAGAAACCAATGCAAGAGATTACATACTGTGTGATTCCATTTATGTGACAGTCTGGAAAAGGCAATAATACAGGGACGGAAATAAGATTGGGGGTGTCAGAGTTTGGGAGCAGACGTGGGGAACTCAAAGGAATAGAAATATTTCACAGGTCGATTGTGGGGCTGGTCACACAGCTATATGCATTTGTCAAAGCTCATATGACTGCACACCTATTAGTAGAATTCTATGATATGGAAATTATACCTTAATCAGCCTGATTTTTAAAAATCAAAAAATCAAAAAAGAAAGCCAAAACGATGAAAAAAATTTTACATTAGGGTAAAATTTAGTGGGAGAAAAAAAAACAGAAATAAGAGTTCAAAAAGGAGAATCTAAATCTTCAGATTGTTAACGAAGAATCTGTTCACATCTTTTAAACGCTTGTTCACATATTTTTGAAGGAAAAATGATGAGTATCAAATCACAATGATATTTAGATTCCACTGGATACATTTAAGAGTGATACAACAGGTTTATTTTTGAATGTCAATATTTACAGTACACTGGAAGTCACATGCTTTGCAAACATTTAAAAAGTTCTGGCCGTCAATCTAAAAATGTGCAAGGAAGTACATGTTTTTAAGAATTCTTTTAGAGAAATGCAAAGACCACTGCCTCAAACACTTCATCCCAAAACTCTGCTAGAGACGGTTTACAGGTGTGACAAGATATTGAGCCCCAAAACCTCTTGGGCAGGCAGGCAGTCTGCCTTCAGTCACAGAAACTTGTCTTTTTACCCAAATGTGCTTTATAAATACTCTTATTGTCTATGAGGGCAAGAAGGTGAAAAAGATTGTAAAAGCACAGCCCTTGAGAAATTCTTCTACACGTGAACAAGTGGAAAAGTACAAGAACGCTAAACTGTCGCGTTTAGTTGAAACAGCGAATCCCTAAAAACAATGTCAATGTAGAATTATCTCTCAACGAGCTTTTATATGGCAATGAAAATGCATGAACTCCAAGGGCTACATGTATTATTGATGAGTCTCAAAAACTTAACGTTGAGTGAAAAGAATCAAGATCTTGGCTATGAACAATACAATACCATGTATATTACACTGGAAAACGTGAAAAACAAGATAACATTGTTTATGTATAAATATCTATGCAGTTGTATTAAACATGCACAAGATTGATATAGACCAAAATAGAGAGTATCACAGTTCCCTCCCTAGAGGGAAGAGCTAATGGGGCACCTGGGTGACTCAGTCGGTTAAGCATCCGACTTCGGCTCAGGTCATGATCTCATGGTTTGTGGGTTAGAGCCCCGCATTGGGCTCTGTGCTGACAGCTCAGAGCCTGGAGCCTGCTTCAGATTCTGTGTCTCCTCTCTCTCTGCCCCTCCCCTGCTTGCACTCTGTCTCTCAAAACAAAACAAAACAAAAAACATAGAGGGAAAAGGTAAGGAATTAGGGAAAGATGCATAGGGGTTTTCAACTCTACATGTACAATTTTATTTCTTTAAAAATCTGAAGTACACATGGCAAATGTTAAGACTGGATAAAGCCAGGGAGCTGAAGCACAAAATTACATTATATTACTATCTATACCTTTCTCTGTTTAATATATTCATAATGAACACACACAAAAAAGAAAGTATGCATTTGGTATCTTGTAATTTGGTAGGACTCTAGTTTATCATAGATTTGATAATTTATGGCAAATACACAATCCTCAGAGTCCAAAGCATTAGAAAACTTAACCAAGTGTACAGATTAAATAGAACCATTATTTATTTTTTCATCAGCTACTTTTTGAAACCCAAATCCAAGGTCAGTCTGGATACCCTCGTCGAGTTCTAGGAAACCCAAAGAAAATCTAACATGTTTGAATGATAAAGATCACACACCATATCTAACATACGTAACTTATTTTTCTGTAGTCTTTAACAAATTCATTGACTCATTCAACAAGAACCACGCCACCATGTGTTTTGTGCTAACTTGAACATCCAAGGGTAATCAAGACATTTTATAGTCACGTGTGCTAAGCAAACAAAGACAAAATATAGTGTCAGAGAGTGGCAAGTGCTGTGAATGCTATAGAACCAGTAGTAGAGAATTAGTGGGGAGGAGACGAGGTAGGTGAAGTCACTTTGGACAGGGAAGGCCTTTCTGTTGATGCAATGTTTAAACAGGGGACCCCAACTGCAAAGAACCGAATAGAAGGTAGCAAATGTCTCTAGACGCCCAAGCCCACATAAGCATTAACAAAATAGACAGAAGCCTTCTGAGCCTGTAGAAATACAAAGGCATTTATCATCATGCAGTGGTTTGCAAGTTGTAGGATTCTTTTAAAAAAGCTGCAACCGGAAATAATTTGTTCCCTATCCATGAATATTTAAATAAGTACCATACCTCAGTCATATATCAAGACTTCTGATGGGATCTTTAAGTAAAAACAATTATTATGGTATGATGCTGAAACAGAATCACACTAAAAAGAAATAATCAGGAATCCTCAAGGTATTTACTGAATAACACTGGTAAAACTCAACCTTTTTTATAACATTATGTACCAACCATTTAGAAAAGACAACAGGCTGTAAATATATTCTTGGGAACAGGTGTTATGGAATAAAGCAAGCAGGCTTAGGCAGGTATCAAAACAGCAGGTGATTCTGAACGGGGAAATACTATTACGGTAGGACATTAAGCATCTGTATCATATTTCAGCACGTGTGTTAACACTCCAACTTTTCTTGAAGCTATCATGTGTTTTCCTGGGAATGGGTATAGTAAATAGTGGACCTCTTCATTTCAGTCAGAACAGAAATAATCTAAAGTACGCGTACGGAGAGGCGGGCTCCATCAGTCATGCCAGTTACCAGCTACATCCCAGATGGCCATCTAGGGGCATTTAAAGCCCATTCCCTACGTCATTCTCCAGCCTCCGGAGTAGACAGTACGGCTGGCACAATGATGAGAATTACAAGGAGGGAGATAAAATGCTGAAAATATTGCCCTGTCTTTATTCATAAACCACGGTGCAGTGATACCTTCTCTGTTTGCAGTCCTAATTGCTACAGCTCAGAAGTACCAAAAAGAGGTACAGAAAGACTAGTGGAACTAAATTAGTGGTCAAAGACCAAACAAGCAGTCTGTAGGGATATGGGGGGAAAAAAAGCCAAACGATTCAGATCCTCTAATCCAGAAACACAAAGGTTGAGAAAAAGCTTAGGAGATCAAGAAAGGTTTGCGTATGCTAATTAGGATGATTTTCCAAACCTAAAAATTAAGAGCCATGAAGCAACACTGCAGATTAAAAGAGGTTATATGAAGACAGTTTCTTTTAATCACAGTTTTCTGGAAACATATGAAACATATTATCCATGAGATGGGACAACATGAAAATTAGAAAAAACACACACAACAAAATATTGATAAGTCACAGAATCTAAAACCCAAGTTTGAATCCTGATTCAAACTCATTAGCTGTGCAATTGTGGACAAGTTTCTTAACCTCTCTGTGTCTCAGTTCCTCACCCAGGAAATGGCTGTTGTGAGGAGGAAGTGAATGAAGAACGGTACCAGCCACATGGTCAGTGCTTTAAGAACTTTAGCCGTAACTCCACGTGCAAAAAGGAGTTGATTACTATCCTGCTTATCATGATAGCCCTTGGCTGGCATCTGGGAACTTGGGTTTTTCAGAAGTGTCTCACCAGCCTGACCTCATAAGAGGGGATCGCTGTGCCTTAAACTATTTGTGCAACAATATGGTTTACGTCAAACACCTGCTTTCCTTCTGGGACTCTGGAATTTTGGGACGTGCCAGGTAGAAACTGTTTGCATAATCATCCTGAGAAAACTCCTGGATGCTGAGTCTCGAATGAGCTTCCAAGGCGGGCTCTTGACACGTGTCGTCACAACTTGGTGTTGGGAGAATCAAGCGTGTCTGGTGTGACTTCACTGAGAGAGGACCTTGGACAGCTTGCACCTGGCTTCCCCTGGACTGCACCCCACGTGCATTTCCCTTTGCTAATTCTGCTTTGTATCCTTTCCCTGTAACAAATCGTAGCCATAAATAAATTATATGCTGAGTTCTTCCAGTGAATCATCAAGCCTGGTGGCGGCGGCCTTGGAGACCATCAATAGTCAGACGTAATTATTTGATACTTGATATAAGTATAGTTAAAAATTCAATGTTAATAAATCTTGAAGACAAGTTCAAGAAAAGTGGTTTTTAGATATAATACCTTGATGAAAACAGAAAACATCATACTGTTTCTTCTCATAAAAAATAGAAAAATTAAAAAGTTGAAAGTCAGTGGCATGTTCGTTAAATTATATCACTATTTCCTGACAATATGCTTTTACATCACATGAAAATAAGTATTAGTTTATATCTTTTTTTAAGTTTTTTAAAATTTTATTTATGGGGGGAGGGGCAGAGAGAGAGAGGGAGAAAGAGAACCCAAAGCAGGCCCCATGCTCAGGGTGGAGCCCGATGTGGGGCTCGATCTCATGAACCATGAGGTCATGACCTGACACAAAATCAAGAGTCGGACACTTAACTGACTGAGCCACCCACGTGCCCCCTAGCTTACATCTTCTAAATGATATTCGAAAGAGGAACAACAGTGGTCAGAAATACTTAGGCATATCCTTTAGATAGCAATGGAAATTAGAACAAAACTGAAATGCCAGAATCCCTGAACTAGAAATGCACTACTCATTTTATATATTTACAAATAAGCTGTTAGTCTTATATGTTTACAAATAAGCTGTTAGTCTTTTCCAACACTTAGCAAACCCAAGATTCTGACCAGTAAATCAATATCTGGAAAAGAGAATTTCCAAAGAAAAGTTTGAAAGAAATAGTATTTAATAATTTATGTGAGTTTCTGTTTTTGGATTGTTCGATCAATTCCCCCACTTTACAAAAATGCTGCTGTAAGAACTAAATCAAAACTACCTTAAAGGCACTGAGTTTAAAAGCCAGGCCATGTTACTGGGGTAGCTCAAACCCAAAGTCTTTAGTGGGAATTCCCCAAGCCCTTCTGCCCTGAGAACGAGGGTCCGTATCTGCTCTTGGGCTTTGGTCTGGTGGCTTCACGGGAGAAGAGACCAGCAGTAAAGACGCAGGGCTTGCCCACCATGCACTGTCTCAAAAGGATAACTTCCCCACATCAGCTCATACCCAAAGGGCTACAGGGAAGTTGCCCTGAGTAAAGAAGCAAGAGAAAAATGAAAGGAAAAATGATAAGCCATAGCTAAGAGATTTTATGGATGTTGACTGACCCTCATGCGGACCGGCACGTTGGATCTAAGCATACCTTGAGTGCTACCGAAATTTCAATCTGCGTACTTGTTTTGACACGGTCCTGTCCTAATAGTGTACGTGTACACACACACACCCACAAACATCTTAGGTAAAATATTAGCAAACTGAATCTGTGTGTAAAAAAGGTAATAGCATGACCAAATAGGGTTTATACTAAAATACAGGTATGTCATTCACCACATTAACACGTTAAAATAAAAACCAATTATCATCTCAACAGATACAGAAAAGGCATGTAATAAAATTTAATGCCCATTCTTGCTAAAAAAAAAAAAACTCTATGTGCTAGACTAGGTGGTAACTTCTTTAATCTGACACAGAATCTAATTATAAAACTCTATCGCTGTGATCAAATTACGTGAAAAGATGTTGAAGACGTTCCCTCTGAGTTTGGGAACAAGACACTATCACCGCTGGAAGTATTCATCTTAGTGCCCAAGTCAAGAAAAAGAAATTAAAGAAAGAAAATGGTTACTATCTTCCACTGATAGTATTATCTTCATAAAAATACCCATAAAAATCTATAAATTTAACAAGCTTGCTAGGTACATCAACATACAAAAATCAATTATATTTCTATTTGTTTTTACAAGTAATCTAAAAACCATTTTCAAAAGCTACCATTTAAATAGCAACAAAAACTATAAAACACGATATTACGGACTTCAGAACGGATAAGGACCTAGACTTTGTCCTCACCATGAAGTGGAAATGATCATTATGTGATGTGACTTAAGTGTACGCTAGGGCTACCATGGTAATCCTACTGCAAAACATAAACGTATCAAATCAGCACCCTGCATAACTTAAATTTACACAATGTTGTATGTCAATTATATCTCAACAAAATATATAGGACTAAACCTAACACAAGAAGAAGAAAAATCTATTCATAATATAGATTAGTGATTGAAAAACACAAATTCTGTACCTAAACACCTTGGCTTAGATCCTGCCTCTGCCATTTACTAGCTGTTTGATCATAGGTGAGCCAATTAACCACTATGTGCCTAGGTTTCCTGTGTAAAATATCTCCTACTACTAGGACTTACCTCATAAGGTTGTTGTGAATACTAAATACAAAATCATAGAATGAGGCCTGGTAATTAGAAAACTTTATACAACTGAAAAATATAATGATTATGATGGTGATAGTGGTGGTATGATGATGTAGAGAATTATAAAAATTTTTCAAAAGGCTTAAAAATAAATGGAAAGTACACCATATTCATGGATAGGAAGGCAATATCATTAAGATATTAATTCTCTAGAAATTGATCTGTAGACTCAATGAAACGTTAATTAAAATATGAACAGGTTTTTTTTTTGGCTTTTAACAAACCAGTTCTAGAATTTATATGGAAAAGCAGAAAATGGGATCTAATCAATACACTGCAGAAGAAGAAAAGTAAAAAGGGAGACTTGCCCTACTGATCTAAGATTTTATGAGGACACTGCAGAATGGGCATAGGGTGACCAACGGAAGAGAACAGAAAACAGGCAGTGTGGCAGAGCTGTAGAGAAAAGAGGGCACAGTCAAAAAAAAAAAAAAGCTGAAAATAATGGTTATCCATGTAGAATAAGTTCCAACACACCATGCAATACTCAAAAATCAACTTCAATGTATAAAGGACTTAATTTTCAAGAGTAAAACTTTAAATTTTATGAAGAAAATATGGATGCCTCTCTGACCTTGAAATAAGAGTCTCTTAAATAAGACATAATCACCTTACTACAAAAAAAGACTCATAAATTCAATAAAATTAATTCATGTTTCAAAAGATATCTGAAGATAGTGAAAAGAGAAGCCACCATGTGGGAGAAGATATCTTTCAAGATGACAAAAATATTTGTACTGAGAACATCTCTAAAGAGCACAGTCAAACTGATAGAAAACACAACCAAAAAATAGGTACAAACCATGGACAGATATGTCAGAGAAGAGACCAATAAACATGAAGATGCATGTTAGATGATCCACTATTAAAGTCAAGCCCACAATGAGATACCGTACGCCACTGGAAAAGATTAGGAAGTCTGATAATACCAAGTGTTGGAGAGGATGCAGGTGAACAGAGTCTTTCAGACACTGATGGGACTACACATGAATGGAATGATTTGGAAATGTCATGTGGCATTATAAAACATTGGCACTATCTAAGTAAACATTAGCATGCCTTATAACCTAGGGACTCCACTCCTAAGAGAATCACTTGCCCATGGGCACAAGGAATTATGGTACAAGACTGTCCATAGAGGGAGCCCCAGGGTGGCTTAGTCAGTTGAGTGTCCAATGCTTGATTTCAGCTCAGGTCATGATCCCAGGGTGTTGGGATTGAGCCCTACGTTAGGCTTTGTGCTGAGCGTGGAGCCCACCTGAGATTCTCACTCTCTCTCGCTCTCTCTTCCTGTGCCCCTCTCCCCTGCCCACGCTCTCTCTCTAAAATAAAATAAAAAATAAAAAACCATCCATACAGTATAACTAGTAATAGCAAAAACAAGCAAACCTAGGGGGAAAAGCAAAATGCCCATCAATAGAAAAATAGATAAATTATGATAAATTCATACAATGGAACACTATACACTATAAGTCTCAAAAATATAATAATTAGAGAAAAAGCAACCTGCATTTATGTAAGTTTAAAAAATAAAACAATACTGTATATTACTTAAAATAGAAAAATCTGTGTTACAAAATATAAAGGTGCACATGAATGACTTTAAAAATTCAGGATAGCGACTATCCTGGGGCAGAGGAAGGGAAAAGCCAGCAGTCAGGGCTACCCGCGGGGGCTTCCGCCATGTTTGAAATGGAATGTTTTGTTTCTTAAGCTGGGAGGAACATATATGCATTTTTTCTGCCTCAATTATTTTACATGTATGTGACACGCCGACATACCACATGTACAGCGACAAGAGAATGAGGAGTGGAGCTGAAAACACTATGCCCTGTCACCGTGAGGTCCCGTCAGCTCCTTTCCAGAGCCCCTGGAACAAAGTCAGAGAGAAGACACATTGGCCATGCCTAGAGACAGATACTAAATGTGGCACTGGCTTCTACCATTTTATTCTGAACAGGGGGAAAATCTATTAAGCCACACAATGAGAGTCAGAAAGAATAAAGCCAAGCAATCATCCAAGGAGTAGAATTACCAGTAGCAAGCCATGGAAACTTCTAGAACTTACCTTTGCCAGAATGAACCCTAAACTGCTACCTTTGATTACAAAATCTTTTTATTAATTATCTCTGAAGGAAGACTCGGGAAGTGGTCTTAGTAATGCATTTCAATGTCTTGTAAATCACTAGAAAGTTTAATTCAGTGGAAATTTTAAGTCATTATATTGTGACTAATATGGTCTGAAGACGCACAGAAAAGAGATGGTCTGTATTGTTTCCTGATTCCCTAGTCTGAGGCAGACACCCTGAATCATAAGCATAATAGAACAGAGTCTACAAATCTGTGTGCTTCACTTAGAAGTGTACAGACTTTTTAAACTTTCATGTACTGTATTAAGTCGTTAATTTTTTAAAATTTCTTTTTAATGTTTGTTTATTTTTGAGAGACAGAGCCCAAGCAGGGGAGGGGCAGAGAGAGAGGGAGAATTTGAAGAATCTCCAGGCTCTGAGTTGTCAGCACAAAGCCTGACATGGGGCTTGAACCCACAAACTGTGAGATCATGACCTGAGCCGAAGTCAGATGCTCAAGTGACTGAGCCACCCAGGTGCTCCAAGTTGTTACTTTTTAAAATAAAGTTTATTTGAGAGAGAGTATGCTCTTGCACAAATGGGGGAGGGCCGGACGGAGAGGGAGAGAGAGGGAGAGAAAGATACCCAAGCAGGCTCCATGCTGTCAGTGCAGAGCCCGACACAAAGCTCGATCTCACAAACCATGAGATCATGACCTGAGCCCAAACCAAGTGTTGGACCTTTAACTGACTGAGCCACTCAATGCCCCTAAATTGTTAATTTTTAACAGGTTCCTTCCTCGAGAAGAGAGGTAATTCAAGTGATAAACCCTTTGAGGACTGATGCCCATGCAGGTCTCAAAAATCATTTTTCCAAGTCTCGCGTCTCCAGTGAAGAGGAACAAATGGAGACTACATTAACATTACAAATCACTGACATTTAGATTAGATATTTGGTCCTTCAAACCATTTTACGATTTGTAACCTAAGGATAAATAAGATGTTATAAGAGGTAGCTGACCACGGGCTGAAATGAAAGCTACAATCTAGGAAAGTTGCTTTCCAGTGAGGGTCTACCACAGTTTCTGCCACGTTCATCTGTAACAGCCCAGGAGACTCAGTCACCTGTGCCCAGCACGGACTCTGGGTGTTCACTGAACTGAACTTCACTGATAACTAGAAACAAATGTGGGAAGGGGGGGTGGGTACAAAAAAGGATAGTACAGCCCACTGGTGTGACTTTGCGTACTGGGAGTGCTCAGAAAACCTATATTTCCTGAGGACTCTTGACACCTTTCTTTAACCTTTCGATCTCTGTTTACACAGTTTATAACTTTAGAGAAGGTTACAAACATAGGTAATAGCAATATGATATACACAATATGATAGGATATATAATAAGACACAGAATATGATAAGATATGATAAAATATAGCAAGAGCAGGATCTAATAACACCCTGTGGAGAGGCACCCATGAACGGTGTGTCACTGGGCCCCCAGTCTTCCTCTTACTCACTGTAATCCAACCACTCTGGTTGTCTTTTGCTTTCTCTATCCTGCCGAGTTTACAGGCGCTTCAGAGCCTTTTCAATTTTTTTTAACGTTTATTGATTTTTGAGCAGGGTGGGGCAGAGAGAGAAGGAGACACCCTCTGAGCTGTCAGCACAGAGCCTGACACGGGCTCAAACCCATGAATCGCGAGATCACGGCCTGATCCGAAGTTGGACGCTTAACTGACTGAGCCACGCAGTCACCCAGAAAGAGCCTTTTCAACTGATCTTCCTGTTTCTGGGTGGTTCTTCTCCCAGTCAGCTTTTCGTCATTTATGTCTGACTCAAACATCACCCCTCAAAAAGGCCTTTCTTAGACTCGCAGTCCAAAACTACACACCTGCCCCTCAGTCATTCTTGCAAGTATTGTTTTACCTTCCTCATAGCACATTACAGGTGTCTGAGGTTAACTTGTTTGCTCAGTTTCTATCTGTTGTCTTACAACTAAACTGAGTTCCTTGTTTGCTTTGCTCATGGCTCTACCCCCAAGCACCCTGAAAGGGACTAGGTGCGTAGTAGGTGCTAAAAAACCATTTCCTAAATGGATGAGTGAATCCCTCCATCTTAAGGCTTTGAAGCATGTAACAAATGCATTCCCTGTTTTATCACATTCAAAGTCTTGAATCCTGGGTTTACTGAGAAATGGGGGAGGGGAGAAGAAAATGGACTCATATGACACATACTAGGGAGAGAACAGCACGGAAATGAATGCTGTTATTTAATTTACATATTTTAATCACATTCATCTGATCCATTAAAAACTAAAAATAAATCCTTTCACTATTTTTACACTAGGCGCTAATTTAATTATATTCTGTGACTACAGCTATTACATGACGTATTTTCTATCCAAATTACCTTGTACTTTGCTAGCGATGATATGAGCTATCTCAATATGTTGCGGGTATTCTTTAGTCTGGGAAATCGTATGGGGCAAAACGCAATATGAACATGTTACTGAATAAAATGCTGATACATGAGATCCCTTCTGTCAGCCAGGAAAAGGAGACACAACACATTAGGTCAGTCATCAGGAGTCAAAGCCCCACGAATAGTGCTATGTCTGCGCTATGCTGAATCTGGCGGTCCTACACACCGACCACACTTTGAGTAACTGTGTTTTACCAAATACACGTTTAAAGGAGAAAACTATCCCTTAAAAAAACAAATGTAAGAATCATTTAAACATGATTCTACTGGCACGGTTTCAGAATCTCTCGTGAGGTATTTTTGTCTAAGTTAAATTTAAAACTCCTCATTTTTCAAGCTGACCTGTTACAACTAATAGGTTTTAAAATGATGAACAGCTACAGAACTGTAAAAAATATTCCACTTTCATAAAACCAAGGATCATTCTGTCTGAAATGAAGTTTCATTTTTAAAACTTCATGCATGTGGGGAAAAAAAACCCAATCATATACTCTTGGAAGAAACGGTCATTTTCCGAAAGAAAATGTTAGTGGGATTCAACGGCGGCACAGAAGTAAAACATACGCTGTCAAATAAAGGCTGTTCTGCTATTTGGCAAATACAAAGCTTGTTTCCATAGAATGGGGAGGAGAGAAGGGAGGAGAAATTCCAGGTGTTTGCAAACCAAGAACACAAGGTGTTAGCATTTTGAAAATCAATGTTAGCTTTGGATTACATTTAGGAAATTAGAAAGAGACAACATAGAATTTATAGTATTAGAGTGTGTAAATAATCATAATTTATTATCTACTTTTAAGACCCTTTCTATAGGAATGCAGAACTTTAAAACGCACTGTCATTAAAGAAGCCTCTCAGGCCACATCTGTGTGCACACAGCGGGACAAAACCTCAGGGGCTGATGGAGCTAAGTCATGACTTCCAACAGCATCCTTTGAGAGGAGGATTCCCAAGATCACCCTCGGGTTTGGTGGTTTGCTACTTTTTGCCACGTCCTTTGGTCAAATTAAGTCACAAAGTCAGCTCAGATTCAGATAGTGGAGAAAAACCCCACCTCTTGGTGGGAGGAAAGCCAAGGCACTCTGCAAAGGAGTGTGCCCCCAGGGAATGGCGGAGGTGTGACCGCCATCTTAGCAGGCAACTGACCACCACGTGAACGCCTGTGGTCCTTTTCCAGTGAACTGGGTCTCTGAGTAATAAGGGTTGGGGGATTAATGGGAGAGCTGTTAGCTCAGTGAGTTACCACACAGTTACCATAAAAGCTGCTGTCCTCATACATACGTGTGGGGCCTGGAAACTTGCACTTGCGGGCAGACAGCCATGTTCCAGACGTTCATGAGGGGTCTTAAGCAACCCCCGGGGGAGAGGCAGAGCAAGCCAGGTGCACATGCTCAGTGCACTATGAGATAAAGAGCTCCCATCACAAGCACTGAGAAGAGGGGACAGTTGCTGAGGAATGGATGCATCAGGACACGTAACAGAGGAGGGAAGCCAACCTCCCCGGCAGGGCTCACAGAGCAGGGTGCAGAGGAGGGGACATCCCAGAAAGGAGTCGTGTGCACGATGAGTGAAGGTAATGGCTCATCAGGGGAGAAGTTAGAAGAACCGAGTTGGGGCGGAGGAGGCCGTTAGCAGGCACACTTATGTGTGGGGCCCTGACACTACACCAGGGGCACGGGAGGAGGGGCTGACAGCAGAAAGACACTGCACGAGCAAAGGGACCAGTGGGCGAACGAATGTAGAGCCAGGGCAGAAAAGGAAAAGAATCAATGCTGACTGCACGAGCGAGGCTGGGAAAATGCCGCCATCATTGACAGAAACAGAAAGAAAGAGCTGACTTGAGGACAAGGATAATGGCTCTCCCTTTTTAAATACGACGAACGGAAGGTGACAACAAGCAACTTAGAACACTGCCACCTGTTTATTACCCGTGTGACTTTGGGAACATTATCTAACCTCTCTAAGCTCAGTTTTCTTATCTGTGAAATAGGAATCAGAATATTGGTGTGCACCTCACAAGGTCATCGGGAGGAGTGAACGGCATATTGGCAATGCCCGGCACTCAGACTGACAGGCGCTGGGGCCATCATCCAGCTGAGCATTTGACACGCAGCCCAGTAGCGGGTTTTCTGCCGTGTGAACTTCCGGTTACCTGATACACCTCCTACCAGGTTGTTGCTTTTTCCCCCAGTACAACTGAGGTAACGTAAAACATTCTCTTCTAATGGCGGTCCTTGTACATTTCCCATAGCATTTGAGTCTGAGCAATTTATAACCCCGAGGAGGCTCCGATTCTATGACAAATGTATCACTGCAAACCGTTAAATCTAGTATGTCAGCTGACCCACCTGGATTAGCTGTGAACGTCTGATGGCTACGGTTTTTCGTTAAGAAGCATAACCCAGTAGGTTTTAATGGGGCTTCTTTACACCAAAAAAGGGTGGGGGGAGAGAATAGGATTTAATAATAATTTGCAACATGCTAAGGATCCCTTTGAGATTTGTGTTTTCAGTTTGGCTCTGTTTGGTTGGGACATAAGAAAATAAGATTAAATAAGGAGTATAAGAGTCTATAGTATATAATGCAGACCTGAGCAATGGGGAAACAGAGAAAGTAAATCCCAAGGAAACCTGAGACCTTAACATTGTAATTACTGGTAATGCTGGGCAGTGAAACACATATTTATCTTGTACATAGTAGGTGCCTAATAAACATTTGTTAAATAATGCTGACATTGATGACTGACGACACAAGACAGATGAGTGAATGATTTGCATTTTTTCTTTTCTTGCCAAAGACATTAGAATCACCATTTTCTTTAAAGAGAAAGCCAACAAAATGAAAACAGAGAATCAAGGAACTTAAAGCTAGAAGGGGAGGATACCGAAGTATAGAAAGGCTAACAGACGTGCCTGATCAGCCCCCCACATCATGCGCGCGGAGCCTGAACGAGGGACTGACGGCCCGTGCACACCCCACGACCCCACCACCGAGCAGACAGGGGGACGGAAACTCAAGCCAGTCACTTTTGTGATTTATCTGAAGGTCCAACAAAAGGTTGAGAGTAGATGGATTCTGAGAAACATGGACTTCAATTATTTCAGCCATAAACGTTTCCCATTACGATGTTTAAACAGTTCGTGACAGTCTAAAATACAGAATTTTTTTTTTTTTTTGGCCATTAACGCAGTCACATTTTATAGTTTTGCAGTATGAGGTTTTTGAGATTTGTATCAAAAGGTTTTATATGACCAAATTGTCAGAAATCAGGGAATTTTATAAAAAGGATGTACAATTCAGCTCAAGTGTTTTCATATATCCACAGCCTTAGGTCTATGAAAAGGGTGATAGCCATAGATTACATAGCTCTACTTTTGACTGTGAAAATTTATATGCTGTCCAGATCTTTATTCCATTGAAATTGAACTGGAAAAAGCCCTTAAATAAAATGACTCCTTCAAAAATCTGTAAACTGTAGTAGACCTGACTGATAAAGAGACTCAAAATCCCTTTCAAGGGGGCACATGGGGAGAGATATAAAAGGGAAAGACAGAAAGGTCCCCCCCCCGCGCATGACGGATGTGCTTCTTTGTGCTTCTAGTCTGGGGTCGGGCTGTCTGGGGCAAAGCCAATTTCTGGCAGCTCCTGTGATCTTCACCAAGTCACTCAGCAGCTCTGCCGCCTTAGCTTCCTCATCTGTGAAATGGGGGTAATGACAGTGCTGCTGTGAGGAGCAAAGGAGTTACAGACACGCAAATGATCCGGAACAGGGCTTGGCACCGGATGTGTGTTCACCACCTTATCACTTCCTCACGACCCCTGCCTCCCTCGTCTTGTTCTGCCCCCCTCTCTCCTCCTTCATCCACTCGCGGTCTGTGCTGTTCTCTCTCTCTCTGGATGCCTTTCCTCCCAGGGTTTCTCAGACCCCAACTCGGTTGCTAAATTAGGGGCCTGCCCTGGCTGGAATTGAATCTTCTCACCTCTTTGGGCTCCTAGGGTAGGTACCATCTTCCACCTTACCTCACAGTCACTCTGTGAGAGACCGTCCCCGTCTGATGTGCTCTCGCAGATCGCAAGGTGCCCGCCTTAGTGCCTTTCTCACGGAACTCCCCCACAAGATTTGTGGAATAAATCGATAGAGAGTTGTCATCTCCTCTCCGATCAACTAGTGGCTGTTACTAGCACTCTTATGTAGCAAGAAAGGCTGGTTCTCAGAGGCTCAGACTATAAAGTTGAGACAAACATCATCAGGACTGCCTTTTGAAATAAAGCACCACTTATGAAAAGCAAAGATGATTTAGTTTCGTGAAAACGCAGAGAATCTCTGGAACAAAATCAACACAGAATAAAATCTCTGATTTGAAATGAGGTCAACTTGGTCAGTACTCCTGACTGGGCGGGGCATAGTATTACTGTCATCTCTCCATTATCCATAGTGAGGAGGAGGAGGCGGCCTTTCAGGATTAATATCCATTTGGCTGTGGCAAATCATTCCTGAACTCAAGAACCTTTTATGTTCTCCTGTCTCTTGATCTACAGTAGTCTGGACATCTTCACTAAAACATTAATTAACAGTGGGCACCTACTTGGGGCCAGGCACGGTGCTCCCCCTTGTCTTCACGCATACAATCCCCCAAACAGCTCTGTGATCTATGTTCTCTCATACGTGCATTTTACAGACGAGATGACTGAGACACGGGGAAGCAAAGTAACTTTCCCAAAGTCTACTGGCTGGTTCAGTTCATCTCATTTCAATCCCTCTTCTCAGTTTTACTGTCCTACATGGGCCTGTAATGGAAACGAGTGTGGAACAGCTAGTGAAACAAGAGGCTACAGGAATTCTCTCAGGTCAAGGCTGACCTGGTCTGGCTGGCCAGGAAAGGCCAAGTGTGTGAACTGCAATGAATTTCAGGAGTCAAAGCTCAAGTTAGATCCAAGTTGGCCTCCCCATCCCCAGGGATCCAAGCTGTCAGCAAAGTAATGGCCTCTCTGGGCCATGATAATCATCTAGTGGATGTCCCAGATGACTCATTTGTTTTCGCCCAAGTGCGGCCAGAAGCTTAGGAGAAGGCAGAGTTCTTGCTTTCAAGAAGGGAAGCTAGAAAAGAGTTTAGAGTTTAGGGCAAGTCTTTGGGCTAGTCAGGAACACGCAAGAAGCTGGACATGCTGAGCAGGACACACAGTGGGGTTAAGGAGGGGAGGAGTGTGGGAAGGGGGTCCCTGGGCTCAAGCCAGACAAGCTACTTCCTGCCACATTTGAATCCATTCTCCACACTGCAAGCCACAAATCCGATCATGTCACTTCCCTACTTTTTCAGTGATTTTCCATTATCCTCAGGACACAGTCCAAACTGCCTGAAATGTACAAGCTCTCCATGATTTGTCCCGTGCCTACCTTTCCAGTCCTATCACTGTTATCCTTCTGGCCCCAGCCACCCGCCCAGACAAAATGAAAGCAGGTGGATTCAATAGCAGACCAGCTGTACGGAGGAACTCTCGGTTGCTAGAACTGCGTGCTTTCCTGCTGACCTCTGCAGATGCACGCTGCGTAGGACACTCTCCCTCTCTGCTGATTTCCATCCTTCACTCTCACATTGGCCATCACTCCCTCTGAAGCCAGCCTCATGTCTGCTCCTCAGCCCCCATTAGGCATCCTTCATGTACATTCCCATAATGCTTTGCAATCATCTTTCAGCATTAACCCTCTTGGATACCAACTACCTCTCTCGTCCGCTGGACTACAAGCCCCTGGAGGGCAGGGCAGTGTTTGTCTGGTTTCTTTTCATATACTCCCGGTGTCTGCAAGGCAGTAGATGATAACACATATTTATTTCCAAGACGGAAAAAGATATAAGCCTGAGGACAGAAGTGCACAGGACAGAAACACCTCCTAAAGGGACCGGGGGCAAGGAGAAAACAGAAATCATGTTGCACATTAAGTACAAGGTGAGGCCTACATACACAATCGGACGTCCAGGGAGGATCTGGACACATTACCAAGTATCCACAGAGGGTCCAAACTTCAGACGCCAATTTGAAAGCTATACACACCGTGTCCAATGCAGTCATCCCACCCAGCACAGTACCAGTGTTCCGGGATACCGTCGGACGTTTACATTTTTGCTCATGTGGTAGGTGTGAGATTGTACGTCCTTGTGTTTGCACATCTCTTCAGGCTTCCTTTTCTACAAACTGCCTGTTTGGGGTGGTGGGGTGTGGTGTATAGCATGCTGCTGCTTCTTCATTTTTTTTTTTTTTTACAATCGTAGTAGTTCTTTACAAAAAAAAAAAATATATATATATATATATATATAGGTGTCTTCTGAGGACCCATGTCACTTTGAGTGTTGAGAGCTTCACCTTCACAGGGGAGACATGAGAGTCTGACTTCCAGAGTTTTCGTCCTGTGGGGAGAAGCAGGAAGAACACCGGCGCAGGGAGAACACGGGATTCAAAAGAATCTCTTTTTTCGGAACCGACATGAGCCCACTGGCTGGGGGACAGAAAACAACAAAGGGCAAAAGAAAGAGAACGGGAGACGTTGTGGTATAGTGCTCGGATGTGGCAAAGGGGAGACCACAAAGGCCGTTTTGTTTGTTTGTTTTTAAGATTTTTTTTAACATTTATTTTTGAGAGAGAGAGAGAGAAAGCATGAGTGGGGGAGGAGCAGAGAGGGAAGGAAACACGGAATCTGAAGCAGGCTCCAGGCTCTGAGCTGTCAGCACAGAGCCCGACACAGGGCTCGAACCCACAAACTGTGAGATCATGGCCTGAGCTGAAGGTGGACGCGTAACCGACTGAGTCACCCAGGCGCCCCGTATTATGTTCTTATCATTAACAAAAGTGCACTACTTCCCATGCTATGAATCAGCCTTGTGAGAGAAAAGACCGATGAATCTAAGGCTACTCGTTTTCTGATCGCTTAGAGCAAACAACTTTCAGCAATACTATGAAGCCAGCCAGCAAAATAAATAGAAATGAGGTCCAAGGAATCGAAACATGAAAATTTGGAGAGAAAAAGATCTGCACAAAGCAAAACAGACCAAATACAAGGCTAACCAAACAAAAGCTAAATCAAATAAATAGGCATTGCCGTGTGCCCTGGAGGACTGCCAAGGAGAGTGAATTTCAACAAAGAACGCGTCTGCCACTCGTTCGGCAAACTTCGATTCTAGAAGGGTTGACATAGGGCTGCGGCCGCTGCAAAGCAACACGGGAGCTTTCGGGTGGAGAGGCGGCAGATCAGAGGCTATTTCAGGTTCTGCAGACAAACACTAGAACCTTCGCCTAACAAGACAGGAGTGGGTAACCCACTCCCTCCCCTTCGCCCCAACACAGCCCTTTGTAAGAAACAAGTCCAGTCACAGAACCTTGCGGAATTGAGGATGGATGGCCCGACTTGCAGATAAAGAGCCCACTGTCAATATCTCTTGGCCAAAATCCTAGGAGACAAAGTGTTGAGATGAAAGGAGTCCATACAAGCCAAGTAACAGCACTGGCAATCACCTGCGAACTTGGACCCTTAAAGACAAAGTCCGGGGCTGTGGGGATGAAATCAAGGGAGTCTCAGTCCACGTGTTAGCACTGAGCCCTGGCCTGGCATAGTTAGAGCAGTGAGAGCGGTAATCTTACCATAATAACCATCACCACTACCACCTCCACTATCCCTGTTGGAGCACTCGGATTGTGCCAGGCAAGGAGCAAGGCGCTCTGCATGAATTAATCCTCCCAACAACCCATTATTATCTTAATGTAGAGCTGTTCACTCTACAGTTAAAGGAACCAAGGTAAATTGAGATGTTTCTGAAAGGTCTCCCCGACAACAAGTGAAGGAACAGTTATTCCAAACATACTCTCTTAACCAAGAGACTTGGCCAGAAGCTCCATGAAAGAAGGCAGATAATCAGCAAATATTTACTAACTGTTGGCATGGTATGTACTATGAACTATGTTAGGTGAAATTGGGGCAAAACAAACGAGAAAGACTAACTGGAATTCCTTTTACTTACTCTGTAGGAAAAAATCTTGAACTTCATTAGCCTTTAGAGAAAAAAGCTTTCCTGCTCTTTAAAAAAAAACCTACCGTAATCCATCCAGCAAATGTTCGGGTTGTTCAAACTCATAAGGAGACTAACAAAACAAAAGCAGAGGTGATTATATACAGCTCAAGGGCTGGTTTTGGTGGGCATTACCCATAATGCAGACTTATTTAGTTCCGAGCGCTGGGAGGCCCGAGAGTCTGAAGCTCCTTAAAGATTTCCTGAGCATAGCATTGCTTTTTGCTCAGATTTTCTCTATTGCTCTCTTGATTGAAATTTCTGTACATTAATATGTGTGCCTTTTTTTCTCCTACATGACCTATTTTCCAATGGGATTGAGGGGGAAATCACAAATGCATATTTAAAGCCACAAGGATATTTAAATTCTCCCTATTTTTGTCATACATTTTTAGTACTTTCTATTTGAGATGAAAGATAAAAACTTGCGTGCATGATTAATTGTAATGATGAAAGAACGCAAGGCAGTTGCTTAAGAAACGAGAACAACAAAGGAATAAACTACTGCGGGCATCACCAGGACTGGAATGACACTGCTCTGTGTACTTGATTTCCATGGCAACCAGCAATGGGAAGATGAATGTTTCATAGTCACTCCGCTCTGCAGTACACGTCTATAAATCAAACTTGCATAAAGAGCACAAGATTTCTGCTGTGGGCTGTACTCGGAGCTGGTTTATTTTCCTGTTGCTGTATAAGTATGGAAAAGAAGCACAAAACAATGAGGTCATTTTTAGTGGGGAACAAACTCAGAAATTACTAATACACCTGCGGCAGGGGGTGTCATTCATCTAGCAAGAGACGAGGGGCTGGCGAGGCAGGCGGCGTCTGCAGGGGTAGCAGACACAGGCACTTGCTTGCTCTGAGAACTGTGTGTTAGGATGTGCCTCCCTGTCCCTCCCCTCCCCCTGCTCCAAAATGTATGTCGGAGCGTCTTAATTAGCTGTCTTAGATACAAAGTTTTCTCTTTGATAACTGGGCAGAAATGATGCTCTGTGTTTAGTATGAAAGTTTAGGAAGGCTGAACACACACATACTTGTTTTGATTTACACTGAAAATAACTCCTTGTGTAGAAGTTAGGACAGAAAAATAAGGTGCTGGCATTGAATTGGGAGTCAGGAGACCGGAGTTTTGATCCAGGTCAGTGTAACCTTGGGCAGGCCATTAAGTTCGCTGACTTCCATTTTCTTAGCCATAAGAGAGATGGTGCACATGATGTCTCAAGTCTCTGCCACCATCTGATGCCACAATTCTGTAATCTTTAAACCTCAAAGATCCGAATCAATGAGCTCTAACCAACGATGTTAGCTGTGCCATTTCTAAACACTACATGCCTTACACAGCCATACTATTAATTAATAGTGTTTACTGATTCTACCATCACAATAAAGCCTCTGCCAACAAACTGCTAAACACAGAATGCACCGTGGAAAATTTTTTATTATCAGCGTTTTAAAAAGTTTTAAAAATTTTACAATCCTACCGTTTTTTATAACATTATAAAAAATGTTTTTCAAGTTTGTTTATTTTGAGAGAGAGTGTGTGAGCAGTGGAGGGGCAGAGAGAGAGAGAGAGAGAGAGAGAGAGAGAGAGAGAATCCCAAGCAGGCTCTGCACCACCAGCACTTAGCCCAATGTGGGGCTCGTTCTCACAAACCCATGAGAATATGACCTGAGCTGAAATCGAGAGTTGGACATTTAATCAACTGAGCCGCCCAGGCGCCCCTAACAGTATAAAGAACGTTTAAATAATCTTCCTGTTACATAGATAAGGGTGCCTATCAGTTCTGCGAAGCAGGCAGCATCCTGCTTCTTGAAGTCGCAGCTCTTAGAGATATTCTGAAGCTTTTCTGGAGTTCACCTTTGGAACAGTAATGCTCAATAAGAGTTTGAGAAACAAATAAATGAATGGATAAACCAACTATGAGGAACCACCTTTGCTACCGCTCTCAGCAATCTTGTGTTCCCTTCCCCAGTCTTCACTGTTTAGGCAGATTTTGACCTACAGGTAAGTATCCCCAGGACAGAGAGGCAAATAGCTGAAACCCAGATAAACTCTCTCTTCTGTGAGTCTGTGAGCCTATAAAATCCTTGTGGATCTTTACAACCTAGAAATATCTTTTCATTAGTGGAGCACAAGGCATTATCAGACCCGAAGAGGACCTTGCCGTCCTCAGGCTTGGCTAAGTCCATGGGGAGAGCAGAAGCTCAGAAGATTGAATCCCAGCCTCTGCCTCAAATGAGGGCAGCGCAGGGAAAAACACCCCAGGGGCACGCATTATCTCATTTAATGCTTACGCCAACTCTGGGGAAAAGATGTCGTTTACAGCTGGGCTGTAAAGAACGCATGTAAGTGACGACAGGAAGGCAGTTATGAAGCGCGTGGGGAAATTCAAAACCTGCTCTCCCAAGGTCCACGGCCTCTCTGTTCTTCAAACTGCATCTCAGGACACATTCAAGGGACAGACTCTTGCTCTACTGGACTTCTTTGGCCTTAAAACACAAGCAGTTAAAAAGAGCAAACAAACCTAGCCCTAAGAAGCCCATTGATAGTAAAAAATAATAATCAATATTTCTTAAATCTAAATTGGTCATAAATAGGACCAGGTACGCCGCTCTGGCCTGCATTACTGCCCATACTACAGTTCCCCCAGACAGCAGGCCAAAGGCTCTTTCCAGGAAGAAGCCAGATGTTACACAGTGATGTAATTTCCAATATGTGACTACTGTGGGAGCCAATGACATTTTTTACAAGAGTTTACTAGAAATGTATTCTGGGGCACTGGGTGGCTCGGTCAGTTAAGCATCCAACTTCGGTTCATGTCATGACCTCGTGGTTCATGGGTTCAAGCCCCACCTCAGGCTCTGTGCTGACAGCTCGGAGCCCGGAGCCTGCTTCAGATTCTGTGTCTCCCTCTCTCTCTGCCCCTCCCCTGCTCGTGCTCTCTCTTTCTCAAAAGTAAACAAACATTAAAAAAAAATTTTTTTTTTACATATTCTGCTGTCTATCAAAGAGATTTGGTTTGCTTCCTAAGCTTAGAAGATGTAATACTTAGGTACTAATGCATATACTTTTGGTACTAATTTTTCGAAAACTAATAAAATAACATTTATTAAGGAAGGCTCCACATGAACCTCCTCTTTCCAATTAGTTTCTTACCAGAGTTTTTAGCACCACCAGCTGGCTAAAGAGATCTACTACAAGTGTGTTTGGCTCTCCACCTGCTTTGTTCATTTAGAGAGGATCATACATTTATTTCACATTTAATTTGTGGTAAAGTAATTGACTTCGGCTACTAACGAAAATTAGAAATGCCTTTCCTCGTCAGTCAAATAATAGTAGTCTGCTTTGACTTGTTCACATAAGAAGCAGGTATATATTGGTGAGTAAGTCATTAGAGAAAACTGCATCTACCCACTAACGCTAATTTGATTTCGTAGACCATAAGCTCACCCTCAGAACACAAAGACCAAGAACTACAATGAAAATCAGAAAATGGAGAGAGAGAGGAAACTAAGTGGCACTAAATACTACATCGGCCTCGAGTGCTTACATCAAGCATTAATTTAATTGGGAATAAAAAAATTGAGGAGGTAACTTCACTTTGAAAAACTTTTGAGTTTAGGGGCGCCTGGGTGGCTCAGTCAGTTAAGCATCTGACTTCAGCTCAGGTCAAGATCTCACAGTTGGTGAGTTCAAGCCCCGCGTAGTCTGTGCTGACAGCTCAGAGCCCCGAGTCTGCTTCAGGTTCTAGGTTTCCCTCTCTCTCTGCCCCAATCCCACTTGTCCTCTCTCTCTCTAAAATAAACTTAAAAAAATTATTTAAAAAAATAAAAACTTTTGAGTTTTCCACCAAGATGCCTGATTCAAAGATGAGTGCTGCCATCTGACATGCTTATATACACACAACACTATTTCTCTTTCCATTATCTCTCCTTCCTGTTTAGCTGAACCACATCCAGCAATGGGTAACCAGCACAAAGGGAGCACAACTAAGCCCTTAGTGTTCAAATCTGATCTCCGTACAATGAAATCAGTCAGTGAAAATCAATATTCCTGAAGAACTAAGTCTGAGGATTTCCCCCAAACAACCAATTTGTGAATACAAGTTGTCCATGAAAAGGACCTCCAGCCACTTGTTGTCAGGACCAACTTGAAACTTGCAGAAGGAAGGGCACTAACATTATAACAAGTTTGGTCATTACAGAAACTTTTCTACTACTCTCTTTGGCGATGCATAAGAGAGAAAGAAAAAGATGGTTCTGTCCAATTAACACAATTTGACTCTGATGGCAGAGTTCCATTAAAAGCCTTCTGACAGAGTTGGAAACTACTGTAATAATTTTATGACAATAGCAGTTTAAATATCCATACAAATGTGTGGTCAAGTTCATATTTTTTAAACCCTCTGCATCTAAATCTGTAACTGAAAGTCCAGGGAAGAAGACAATCTGTAATAGTCCCAGATAAAATTAAGGACCAGCAGATGCTCTACCCAATTTTTTAAAGTCATCTCTCTATCCAACATGGGGCTCAAACTCATGACCCTGAGATCAAGAGTCACATGCTCTACCCACTGAGCCAGCCAGGTGCCCCTGATGTTCTACCCAATTCAACACCTAACTTGAAGATGCAAACTTTGATCAATTTCGTTCTATTCCTTTGCTCATTTGTTTACTCATTCATTCATTTGTTCATGTATTCATTGAATCCTCTCTCCATCAAACACAGTTAAATTTCTGCAAAAAGGGAGTAAGAGTGTGACTCTTCTACTGCTTTCTCCTCTCCTTGGGTTAGAGCCTTGATAAGTCATCTCCAAGGCAGAGAAGATTTCTGTTTGAAGTCATGACTGGATTACAAGAAACCTCAACAATAATACTGACTTGGATTGAGAAATACATTTTGTAACTTTTATTTTTGTTTCTACATAGGTTCTTTAACATAATTCCTGAATGATACTTAAGGCTAGGTGTGTTCAGGTTTTTATTTTAACTGTAAATTCAGCCTACTCTACCATTATTAGGTAGTAGTATTCTTAAATCAAAAGATATAATTTTGAGGTGTAAGAAAAACATGTGACCATTAATAAGTACCAGCAACATGACTGTCATCAGATAAAATGTTTTTATTACTTGTGAGTTTCCCATGTCAGTTTTCTTCTAAAAATTTTTAATGTTAATTTTTGAGAGAGAGAGAGAGAGAGAGAGAGAGAGAGAGAGAGAATGAGACAGAGCATGAGGGGGGAAGGAACAGAGAGAGAGGGAGACACAGAATCTGAAGCAGGCTCCAGGCTCCCAACTGTCAGCATAGAGCCTGAAGCAGGGCTTGACCCCATGAGCTGTAAGATCATGACCTGAGCCCAAGTCAGACGTTTAACCGACTGAGCCACCCAGGCACCCGGTCAGTTTTCTTCTTTAACCAAAGGATAAAATAATTGAGAATTAGGTCCAGTATGGCTTGAAATTAGCAATAGAGAAGCTCAGTATCTGTAGAACAGGCATGAGAACGAGCTGATGTGTGGGATCACTGCACGGATTCAGTAAGATGACACCAGCAGGTGTTTAATGAGTGGGAGCTGCCGTCACCAGCACTGGATGGATAAAGGCCAAGAGAGCTGGAGGGGAGGGGGGCTGAGCATCAAGGACAGGGTTCCCTGGGAAGATGCTCAACACCCTGAGAAGCTGACAAGGATGAAACCTAAGAAAAAGAACAGAGGGAGCTACCTGGAGGGACTTAGGTGGTGGGGGTAGCTTTCTAGGCTCGGAGATTAGAGTATGTGCATTGACAGCTATGGAAGTTCTACGCAGGACCGGAATGGAGGTCTTAGATCAGGAAAAGGGGAGAGGGTGAGATCAGAACAAAGGAGAGGAATTAGAAAAAAAAAAGAAGATTCCTATTCCTTAAAACAAGAATTGAAAGAAAATTGAGAACTTTGGGGGTGAAGAGGAGGCAGTAAAGAAAACCCGGGCAGAGGCCATGGCTGGATCCATGAAGCAGAAAGGCAAGCTCACCTGCAGAGCAGAAGGAAAGGTTTGGTACAACAATGGCAGAGAGCAAGGTGATCTGATCGTGTGTGACAATGCTAGTGAGCCAGCTTGGGGTGTGAGGCCAAGACTTCTGAGGCCCCTCAGACAGTACGGGCCATGGGTATAGGAGGAGACGACTCTCCGGCCAACAATTTGCTATCCCTGAAACAAGAAATCCAGGATAGATGAGACAAAGTTCTCCTGGACAACAGTAAGGGCACGAATTTGAGTGACAGTTATCCCAAACCTGAGCACGGAAAGGAAAGCATTCTGGAATTACACAGAACCAGGGCTGGGAAACTGCGCACAGAAGATGGATTCAGGTCGTCCAAACACTATGGTCAAGCAGGTGCAGCAATTTCTGCCTGAACTTTCTGCCTGAACTGAATGTGGTCCCTTTCTGGGACAGGCTGTCAGAGGACCGAAGCAGGCAGCAGGGGGTCTAAGGAACTGGGATCCAGAAAGGTGGACAAAGAGTTCACAGATCTCTCAGACATTGCTCTTGATGGGAGAGAGACAGGGAAAGGGTAAGGTACCATAGTGTGTTTGGGGGAGGGGGTAGAAGCATTGGACACAGAAGACCAATGGTAAGCCACTCCAGGTCACAGATTGGCAAGGAGCAGGACCAACTACCAAGGCCACTTGAGAGCATGGGTTCTGCAATACAGGGTTATGGGCAGGTCAGAACCAAAGCCTTCAACAGAGGCTCAGCCTGAGACTAAATTACAAGTAAAGATAAGGAGGGGAAAGTGGTGTAAACATTCCTGGGGCTTAGTTGCAGCTAAAAACAACTGAGGCGGGAGATGTAGATACACTGGGGGAGAAGGAATGATGGAGACCAGCACAAGATTCCAGCAGCCATGCTCAGCCACCAGTAACTGGTTCTGGGATCCTAAAATCCTAAGTTCCATAGGTAGAGGTGATTGGTAAGCAGGAGAGAGGAGTGGGAAAAGTAAAGGTTATCTGAATAGACATTTTTCCAGAGAAGACATACAGATGGCCAACAGACACATAAAAAGATACTCAACATGACTCATCATCAGGGAAATGCATATTAAAATCACCATGATATAGCAACTTACACCTGTCAGGATGATAAAATCAAAAACACAAGAAATAACAAGTGTTGGCAAGGATGTGGAGAAAAAAGAAATCTCGTGCACTGTCAGTGGAAACACAAATTGGTGCAGCCACTGTGGAAAACAGTATGGAGGGTCCTTGAAAACTTAAAAATAGAATTACCATATGATCCAATAATTCCAATACTGGGTCTTTTCCCCACAAAAATAAAAACACTAATTCTAGAAATTATATGCACCCCTATTTTACTGCAGCATTATATACAATAGTTAAGATATGGAAGCAACCCAACTTCATAGATGAATGGATAAAAAAAATGTGGTAGCAAACAGTAAAGTACCTAGAAATAAACCTAACTAACAAGGTAAAAGATCTGCACTCTGAAAACTATCAAACACTTATGGAAGAAACTGAGGATACAAAGAAATGGAAAAGCATTCCATGCTCATGGATTGGAAGAACAAATGTTTAAATGTCTGTAGTACCCAAAGTGATCCATAAATTTAATGCACATCCCTATCAAAATACTACCACCATTTCTCACAGAGCTAGAACAAATAATCCCAAAATTTGTACGGAACCAGAGAGGGCTCCGAATAGCCAAAGAAATCCTGAAAAACAAAACAAAACTGGGGGCATCATAATTCTGGATTTCAGGCTACATGAACAGACACAGAAAAGATGCACAACATCGCTCAGCATCAGGGAAATACATATCAAAACCACAGTGAGATACCACCTCACACCTGTCAGAATGGCTAAAATTAACAACACAAGAAACAGCAGGTGTTGGCAAGTGCAGAGAAAGGGGAACCGTCCTGCACCGTCAGTGGGAATGCAAACTGGTGCAGCCGCTCCGGAGAACAGTATGGAGTTTCTTCAAAAAACTAAAATTAGAACTACCCTATGACCCAGCAATTGCACTCTTAGGTATTTACCCAAAGGATACAATAATACAGAGTTGGATACACGCACACCAAATTTTATAGAAGCATTATCAACAAGACCCAAACTACGGAGGGAGCCCAAATGTCCATCAAACGATGAATGGATAAAGAAGATGTGGTAGATGTATGTGATGGAATATTACTCAGCCATCAAAAAGAATGAAATCTTGCCATTTGCAATCATGTGGATTGAGCTAGAGTATGACTTCACTCATATGTAGAGTTTAAGAAACAAAACATAAACATACAGGAAGGAAACCAAAAGGGGGAGAGGCAACAAACCATAAGAGAATAAGAGACTCTTAATGATAAAGAACAAAATGAGTGTTGATGGCAGGACGTGGGTGGGAAACGGGCCTGATGGTAATGGGTACTAAAGCAGACACTAACTGTGATGAGCACTGGGTGTTGTATTTAAGTGATGGGTCACTGAATTCTACTCCTATGACCAATATTGCACTGTACGTTCACTAAAATTGAAATTGAAAAGAAAGATGTGGTATATACATACAATGGAGTATTACTCAGCAGTAAAAAAGAATCAGATCTTGCCATTTACAACAACATGGATGGATCTAGAGAGTATAATGCTAAGTCAGTCAGGGGCGCCTGGGTGGCTCAGGTCATGATCTCGCGGATCGTGGGTTTGAGCCCCACATTGGGCTCTGTGCTGACAGCTAGCTCAGAGCCTGGAGCCTACTTCGCATTCTGTGTCTCCCTCTCTCTGTGACCCTCCCCTGCTCGCGCTGTCTCTCTCTGTCTCTCAAAAATAAATAAAAAAACAGAAAAAAATTTAATGCTAAGTCAGTCAGAGAAAGACAAATGCCATAGGATTTCACTCAATGTGGAGCTTAAGGAACAAAGAAAAAAGAGAAACAAATAGACTCTCCTTTTTTACTTTTTAAGAGAAAGTGTGATTAGGGCAGAGGGGAAGAGGGAGAGAGAGAATCTTAAGCAGGCTCCACGCTCAGTGCAGAGCCCAACGTGGGGTTCAATTTCCCCATCCTAGGATCATGATCTGAGCCAAAATCAAGAGTTGGATGCTCAATTCTTAAACACGAAAAAACAAACTAATGGCTACCACAGGGAAGGTGAGTGGGGGGCGGTGAAATAGATAAAGGGGGTTAGAGTATGTTTTCATGATGAGCACCTAGTAACGTACAGAATTGCTGAATCATATTGTATACCTGAAACTAATCTAATGTATGTTAATTACACTGCAATTTTTTTAAAAAGGTAAAGTTTTATCAGTATTAGGGCCTACCCTGCCTCTCCTGAGGTCAACTTAGGTACTGGGACAGGCAGAGGCGAAGGAAGGAACAGGATCTAAGAGGCGCCCCACGAAGTCGCTGGTACATTTAATTACCACTTCGCCCTGATTTTCTCTAGCAGCAGACTGCAGCCAAGCAGACAACGTGGGCCAGCCAGAAATGATGAAACACAATACTGAACTCACAGCTACTGATGAGAAGGGTCTTCCAAGTGAGCAAAAGCAGAATCCTACCTTATGAAGAGACAATCATGGATTTAAATTAGCACCCCAACCCCGGTTAAAATGATAAAAACCCTTATGTCAATTTTTTTTTTTTTTTGCTTTCACAGCTTATTTGGCAAAACACTATTAGGATATCATTCCAAAGGCAAAGTGGATAACATGGGGGTTCCTATCCAAGCAACCTGATTCGGGATGAATGAGACAGCTTCGTATGACAAAACACTACATCAGCTTCCTTTTGTATATTTTTGTCAACAATTCCTTTTCGTTTATAGTGCAGATAACCACATGAAATCTCAAGTATAACCATCCAAACCAAGCCAATTCATATTAACAGAGAAAAGCTATTTAATTATGCAAATGATTTAACAAGAACATTTCCGGGCAGAGTAACTGTGCCTTGCTTCCTCATGTTTATGTTTGGTATTGTGGGCATAAAAGGCATGGTTTCCGCCCTCGGAACAATTATACTGTTAAAAGAAGAGAGAAGGGAATGGAACAATGACGAACAGCACAAGCTTGGTCGTCAACCTGCCTTGGATCCATTACTCACCAGCCAGTGACCTTGAAGAAGGCCTGTGACTTCTCCAAACTTTTCCCTCTGTAAAATGAAGGCCTAACCCATGAGGATCCTGCAGGGACTCATTCAACACAGTGCCCGGGACGCAGTAAATACTCAGTAAATATTAGCGGCCGGTGTCATCATGTTAACTATTATTAGATTCCTTAATGCAGCAAGTGGTACAGGAGTTCTAAGGGAGGGTAAAGACATTTTCTGGGCTGGAGTGATCAGGGAAGGCTACACAGAAGAGAGAGTTCAGCTCAGCTCTAAGGAACGGATGCTATTTAGGTATGTGGATGAGGGCGTCAGAGGAGAGAGGGCAGTGAACCTGGAATCAGCAAAAATGCCAGGAGAGAAATGATAGGATCAGTACATGGCAGGCAGATCGGAATGGTGGAGAATTTCCGATTTGAGTAAATGATGAGAGACATGCTAAAAAGACACACGAGGACTCTGTGTGTGTGTGTGTGTAGGGACTTTACCCATCAGGCCGAGGACCCTAGGGGTTACCTGGTAGGCAATGAATAACTACTGAATTCAAAAAGTAAAGTTAGAAAATAATGGTAAACGAACACACAAAAAAAGAAATGCTAATCTTCCTCATCCAAAATCTAACTGGAAAGGTAGACCGGTGATTTTCCAACTGTAATGTGCATATCCATCACTTGAGGATCACATTAAAGTACACGTGTTTGACTCAGTAGGTTTGGAGTGGGCCCTGAGACTAGGCATTGCTAATAAGCTCCCTGGTGCTGACGCTGTTGGTCCTTGGAAGGCTCTTCAAATGGCAAGTGTGCATCTATTCAAGGTAGCCTGATGGAGGAAAATGACTGGGTAGGAGGCACGTAGACAAGATGGCTAGACATGAGGTGGCAAATCACGGGTCATATGTCACAGGTAAAAACATAGTACTGGAAGTTTTTTATTCTCATTGTAGGATATAGGTAAGAAGGACAACCAAAACTCTTAAGTGGAACTCCTAGTCCTGGGCCTATTTTTTTTTCATACCTTAAAATAATATTAATTGAAATATCTCATATAAAATACGCATTTTATTATGTATGAGCTTTTCTTATTTTACTAACACAACACGCAACATCATCAGGGTTATTTTACCCAGAAGTTAGCTATCTGCTGCGAAAGAAAAGCCTAAGAAATGGATTCCTCTTTCTATAAAGGAAAATGGCATGAATACATTCATGATGTGTGGCTATTAATAACCTCAGGGATGACTGAAAGGGTTAGCGACATTTGGTCATAAGGAAGAAACCATGGCAGCAGTACCTTATGTGACAGTTGGAGTAAAAGAAAAATAGCCCTCCTGCTATTACAGCAAGAACAACGGATCCGACCACATATGTAGATGAGGAATTAGATACATTGGCCATAACACTTGTTACAGTGACATCTCAAAAACCAAACCCAGGGTTGGAAAGCTGTCAAACCCAGTAATTTCCTCTTGAGAGCGGTCTTTGTCACAATGACAGACCACATCTGTATTCATGCGGTGGTAGCTTCTGAATAATATCTGTGATACACAGAGAAAATAAAGAAGGCTGCCAGGCCGCTCTCCATGATAGATGACCCCCCCAGCGAGTTCAGGAACTAGAAGAAGCCTGCCGGATAATATAACACAGCACCCGCATTTCTGTGAGGTTCGGTGATTTGTGGCAGAACTGGGACCAGAACTCAAGTCTTCCTGCTTCCCAGCCCTGGGGCTTACTGCTCCACGTGACCTTAATATAGCGCCGGTGTGGCATTTAGAGACTGAAACAAAAAATATGTAATAGAGAGCCCATGTGCTACATAAGCCATCATTTACATAAAATGGAGTCATCTGTTCAACACGTACAAATCGGCGCTGTCTCCAGTGCGGATGGTGAACATTTCCCTGTGCCTGTGCACATTAAGCTCGTGCCCTAATACTGGACTGTCTGTATACAAATAACTATGAATAAGCATTAAAGAAGAAAGATATTTATGACAGATGAGGGAGTTTAAGGCAGAAGGTGAAGGCAATTTCTTTTTGGGTGTTAGAAAGTGGTGGAGAGGGGGTAGGGTAGGGCCAGCTTTCCGGAAAAGAACTTTTTTAAAAAATTTAGTTCTTTTAGGAGAAAGAGAGACAGAGCATGTGAGCCGGGGAGGGGCAGAGAGAGAGGGAGATACAGAATCCTAAGCAGGCTCCACAGTGCCAGCACGGAGCCCGACACAAGTCTCGAACCCACGAGCCATGATCTACCAATGAGATCATGATCTGAGCTGAAGTCAAGAGCTGGGCGCTCAATGGACTGAGCCACCCAAGTGCGCCCTTAATAGCTGGGCCTCCAAGGTGAGTGCAATTCGCATGTGAATGGGTTTAACATAAAACAGGACTACAAAATCTGGGTATCTGAAATGTAAAACGGATTGAATATTCCTACCAATCAAATACTATATCCTTGATAATATAAATGAAGTTAACTTAACAGAAATAGCCAAAATAACACGTTCTATTTGAAAATCTATGTAATGAGGTCATCGCTCTTCTCTACTTGTATCCTGTCTAGATTCTGAGCTTCGATTCCTATGGCACAAGTTCTGAAGTTGATACTGGGAAATAGACAATCTGCAAATGCAAGGATATAATTCTTTCTCCCCACCCACCCGCTTTGCTTTACTGCCGAGCACTTCAGATACAAGCACGGACTCCCGCCTAACCACGAAGTCCCCGGGCGGATGATGATTCACATTCACGGTCTCCACCCAGGTCAGTGACCACCCTCGGTGCATGGTGTCCACTCAAGAAAAGTCCCCAAGCCGGCGTTCGATCCCCAAGGATATAATTTTTCTCCATGGTGCAAAAAATCAATGAAAAATCCTTGAAAAAGCTGGCATTTGAGTCTATTTCTATAGTTGGATTTTTAAAGTAGCTTTTATTCAATATATGATATGTGACCTCCCCAGAGAGAGTAAATTCTGAGGTCAGCCTGAAATGCTCACACACATTAATACAGGAGCCATATCCATGAGAATAATCAGAAAAGGAAATCTCTGGCAATAAGATTTTGAAACAAAAGAGTGAAATAAAAACTCAGGCATTACCACTGCTGAGAAGAGACAAAAATTTGTAAAATAAAAATCAGAAACTCAGGAAGTCTACTTCTTTGGCCATTATACTTACACACCAGGTACAGCCGGTAATGACTATGAAATATGATTTCGAGGCTTTTTAAAATACTTTTCTATGCACAGAAGCATGCAGACACTGCTGTGTCAATAATCATATTCATCACGGTAGGTACTCACTGTAAGACCTGTGCGCTTGTTGAGGTCACATGACTATATTTATAAGGGAATCGTTCTGAGAAATGACTGAGAAATTTTTTCTTGTCCAAGAAAATGATATGCAACAAGTATACTATCAGCAGGAAGGAATTATAGAAAGCTAAAGAACATAGTGAGGAATATTACTTCAAATGAGATGCAAATAAATTGAAAAATAAATGCTATCTTCGATGACTTTCCTTTAGGCCCCCGGGCTCTGTAAGACTCTCATACACTTACTTTAACAGAACTGTCTGTTAGTCTATTTTACCCAAGTTCCTAACAATCCCTTCCTCTGTAATGGTCATGGTAGGAGACATATATGATCTTTTTGCCAGGAGAATAGCCATCACTCCTAATCCCCTACCCCCACTGAAACTTTGACATTGAGAATATACTAATCAACGAGTCATGATGCTCTTATTCTTGACCAATGTTTAATATCCAGAAAAGGAGAGTTAGATGTTTTTTGTTTCTTGACTTCCCCACGTAATATGAAGAATGGGATTCTTATACCAAAATTATCAGATATAACTTTAAATGTCTCCAGTCATGATTAGAGAACATTTTGGTGCCTCGATATTTCCAACAGGACATTAGTACCTGGCAATTTGCCTCCACGCTCAGAACCTGAGACAGTGGGGCAGGGAGTGAGCCTTCTGCACATCCACATTTCATTTCATGGCTGGAAAGCAGAAGCTTCCCAGAGCTTTTTGCCAATTGACAGGTGGTGGGAAAGTGCAAATCTCAGTGCTTACAATGAGATGGAGAAGGCTCCTAGGCATGGAGGAGTAAATATACCCATGCAGAGAAAAATGCCTGCCAGAAATATCACAGGGCGCTGGTGGCGGGCAAAGTCAGGAAAGAACATTAAGCCAGTTCCTTGGTAACAGCTGAGGCTAAATTGTGAGTTGCAAGCGACCACAATATAAAGCAAAGAGAGGCCATCAGAGATTAATTTGTGAAAACCACATGCAAAAAGAGAAAAATGGAAGGCAAAGCCACATGTGGTTACAAAGCTCCTGATTGCATTTTAAAGTACTTTTTCCTACTTTGGAAGAAGTAAATTAAGCCATAAAAAAAATACCCATAAGTGAGAATTTCACCATCACTGGATATTCAGAGTAAGTGACAATGAACCAACAATTATTTATTAAGTAACTACAATGCATGAGGCAACGTGCTGGGGCCAGTAGGTTACGGATAAGCTCATAAACTCAAAGAGCTTGTAGGATCTTATGAAGATAATCCTCAACGCTGCATTTATGTTTATCAAGTAAGTGAAAAAAATATACAACCATAAATACTACCAAAATTTAGTGAAAGGAGACAAGACTATTCAATATAAAGAAAAATAAACTTTAATTGAGCAGGACCTTGAAGGACAGGTGTAACCCAGGCAGGTCTGAAGTAGAGAAAGGCACTGCCAACAGGGGAAACAGAATGAAGTTTACATACACCTCACACATTCAAAGGAGCAAGCATGACGCCAAGGGAAACACAGGAATTTGGAGCTAATGAAACAGGAGTTTGAAAAGGAATCAGATGTTGGAGAGCCAGGTTAAATAGCTTTAACCTTACCTGTTAGAGGCACTGAAGATTGCTGAATGTTAAAATGACAATAACAAGACAAAACAAAAAACACCACTATAAAACTTTCTGTCTACCAGGATGAAAGAGGAAAGATATTTTTTGTTTTAACCTTTTAGTGCTAGAAACAGCCTATTATCTCATATCTCACATTCATTCCATTGTACAAACACTACTATCCATTTCTCAAACTCTTCTGCCATTTGTAGCGGGTAGGAAAAAAAAAGATCTTCAAGAAAAGAATTCCTTAAGAACTTCTGAATAATGAAACAACCCCTCTGATATAGCCTCAGTTATTTCAGTACACAAATCCTAATAGTCAGTTCTAAGCAGAGAGCAGTTTCAAATACTGAAAGGATTCCCAAGTTTTGAAATCCACATATTAAACATTTTATGATATCTTTAGAGATAAGATAAACTAGTACCAATTTTTGTCTTTGTTTATTTGTAAAACATATCATCTCTTGGTTTAAGAAAGTAATCTGCTCTTCAAAACCCTTTCCTTGGTAGAAAACTTGTTTCTTTAACTTATACGAAAAAGCTGTACTTAGCGGCCCCCAAGCAATCACTAATTAAAAATAAAATCTCAGGGTGCCTGGGTGGCTCAGTCAGTTAAGTGTCTGGCTCTTGGTGTTAGCTTAGGTCATGATCTCACAGTTCTTGAGTTTGAACCCCGCACTGGGCTCTGTGCTGACAGTGTGGAGCCTGCTTGGAAATCTCTCTCTTCCTCTCTCTGCTCCTCCTTCTCTCCCTCTCTCTCTCTCTCTCAAAATAAATAAACTGAAAAAATAAAAACAAAATCTCAAAAACCATTGTTTCCTCTAATAAAACAAATACCTCTATAAAATGAGAATTGAGGGGTGCCCGGGTGGCTCAGTTGGTTAAGTGTCCAACTTCAGCTCAGGTCATGATCTTGTGGTTTGTGACTTCGAGCCCCGCATCTGTGCTGACAGCTCAGAGCCTGGAGCCTGCTTTAGATTCTGTATCTCCCTCTCTCTGCCCATCTCCTGCTCATTCTCTGTCTCTGTCTCTGTCTCTCTCTCAAAATAATAAACACTAAAAATTTTTTTAAATGATAAAATAAAGATAAAACAAGAATTGAAAGTAGATACAGAAAGGCTTAGGGAAGATGCTATAAAACAATATGATACAGCAAAATAACCAAAGGAAATTAAACATCAGTGAATATAGCTTAAGAAAGAAATGTAAAAGAAAAATAAAACCATAGCAAAGAAAAAAAGAAAAAATAAAAGCCATACTGTTCACAGCACAAAGAACAGACTTTGCTGAAAATATGTGGTGAGCTATAGTGAGCAAAACAAGCCAATGAAACTGACACTAATAGAAAATTAAAAGGACTTCCAACATAAGCATAATCAGCTTTCTCAAAGAAAAATAAGTGACTCAGAAATGTCAATGTTCAATCCACTATGTATTTTTACTTAAGGGCAATACCCCAGATACCAACATTTTGAAACATGAAAGACACCAGAGAATACAGTTCTTATGATCCCGACTAGAGGACAGACTTTGACTGAGCATCGACTAAGCACAAGGCTGGGAGGTGAGCTTTGCATCCACATAACTGCAGAACTAAGACTGAAACAAAAAGGGTTATGAAGGCTAATCATAAATGTTATACTATATATGCCCATTAAAAAGGTGAGTGTTATAAACCCTGACAATACGTATTTTTTAAAACCACATTGCTTTGAGGTGTCTGGGTGGCTCAGTCAGTTAAGCATCCAACTGCAGCTCAGGTCATGATCTCACGGTTCGTGAGTTCGAGCCCCGCATCGGGCTCTGTGCTGACAGCTCAGAGCCTGGAGCCTGCTTCAGATTCTGTGCCTCCATCTCTCTCTGCCCCTCCCCCACTCATGTTCTGCCCCTCTCTCTCTCAAAATTAAACAAACATTAAAAATTTTTTTAAAAAAGAAAACACATTGCTTTTATTTATGGTAATATCAATAATGTAAACATTCCCAGAATAGGCAGCAATTCACAAACCTTCTACAAGTATCTCATTTAGCTCTTATGACGCTTTAATGAGTGATCCATCAACTTATAAAGCAAAATGATTCTTTGATGCCTTATGCCTCAAGTCTGCCTTTTTGAATTGGCTGCTTGGCTGGTGTTATTGTTGTGGTTCGTCGGTCAGGCTTAAAAAATGAAGGTATGATTTGGACACCTACTTCTGAAAGAGACCATTCTTGATCTTTAGATGTTTCTTCAGGGAAAATACGGCAGTAAATATATTGAAGGTAATGAAAATTTCTTCAGTTATTCACACCACAGATGACTCTAATCAGGATTCTCCCTCTCTGGCTGTCATCTTCTAGGATCTTTGGATATCAGCTTTATTTTGGGTAACTGTCGACCTGGGCAATGAACTCCATTCACGGTGGTCAACGAAGTAAAACTCTCGTCCAGTTGTGCAAAAACTGGGTGTCCAACCTTAGAAATACTATGTAATTTTGTACTACTAACAGCCTCAGCAGCTGATTCTTTCCTTATTCTTGAAAATTGCTGGGGCACCCGGGTGGCTCAGTTGGTTAAGCATCTGACTCTTGATACTGCCTCTCGTCATGATCTCATGGTTCCTGAGATTGAGCCCCAGGTCGGGCTCATGGAGCCTGGTTGGGATTCTCTCTCTCTCTCTCTCTCTCTCTCTCTCTCTCTCTCTCTGCAGCTCCCCTCCAACCCTCCTCCCCCACCCATGTGCACTCCCTCCCCCCCAAAAAACACATTAAAAAAAAAAAAAGAAAATTGTTGTCACCACCGAAACAGAGTTGCGTGGAAGACAGACATCTCAGGGTCTTTGGCCAACTTCGATCTACACTTAGAGGAACGATTTTCCTCTCCTTATTTGGCTTCACAACTTAATGCTTATTATGCATCATTTATTCTGGTTTAGAGTCTGTGGTGCTAAAAATAATAAAAATGAGAGCTCAAAATGGGCACGTTCAATTAACCAAAATGTCTTGTTTGGCTACTGTCTCCACACTGTTTCGATCCATAATCCTAGGAAGCATAAGATCTGTGGGCATGTGATGTATTTATTTACAGGTTATATGCACATATGCTGCTATATTAAAATAGCATGTACATTATAAGGTATAACATAGAAATTCCAAAGAATTAAAGATAAAAGTATTTACTTATTAATGGCAAATGATTTTTTTGCTGTCACTACAAATTGTTAACAACACTAATAAGAACAATGTGATTTAATATACTTTATTATTTCTGAACTTTTCAGTTTAATCTTTTGTGATTGAGCAATTTAATACTTGGTTTTAATGGCCGTCAGGGCTACATCATGAAGATACGCAGACCCAAACAGGACAGGGGCCTTATGACACGGGGTCCCTTGATTTACAATTCCATCCTCCAGTAAGGAGAGGGTTTAGGAGTGTTTTGTGGTGTTTTTCTTTTTAATTAGTATTTTGTTATTATTGCTAACTGAAATTCAGCTAGTCAATGTCCATCTCTCCTGTATTAGTTGCTCTTGAAAGCTTATTAAGGTTATTGAATTTTTATCTCTTTAGGAATTGTGTTCTAAAACCACTGAAACTTTATAGGTTTTTTTCCCCCCACTGGGTTAGGACGTTCCAATTCCAACTTATTGAATGTGCAGATGTGAAGGGTTTCAATAGGTGACACACATCATTTTTTAAAATAGAATCACATTTCCAAACACTCGTTTTCAAAAATACGGTTCCAGAAGCACAGATTTCTTTTGAGAAGCGGTTTCTGCCTCACGGTTCAAACTCTACTTCTATGTATGGGGAAGGGCTGTATTTCAGTGTGTTTTTCAAAAACACACTTAAGGTATGAGGTTGCACCTACTGAGACTGTTTAACACATAAAGGTCAGCAAACATGGGCACTTGTCTTTTTGTAAAAGAAAACCGAAATAATAACTCTGTGTTCCCTGTGTAGACATACACTGAGGCTCATTAGTCATCTCATCGCAAAGTGTATACAAAGATGCTACTGTATTTCTAAGGTCTTGCTGTTCTAGAATCAACTAAGTAACACTGCCCTATAGCATCTGTCTATGTGTGGCTTTAACGCCTTTGCTCTACTTCGTTGCAGTAAAAGAGCTTCGTACAGGTCAACGTTCATGACAGTGAGAGCAAATCCTTCCGTCAGATAACCTGCTTGCTAATTCCTATGGAGCAGGGCTGGTGTCTGGTCGGGTTTCATGAAATGTGTTTTATCCCAAATGGGGACACCTGCCGTATGTTCCTCCTGTCCACTCTCTCCTTCTTCCTCTCTGTCAGAAACTCAGAGGGCACATGACTTACCCAGGACAAAGACTACATTCTTCAGTCCCTTCCCTGTTGCAGCTACACATGGCCTTGGAACAAAGTTTGGGTCATTGAGAGGTGCGTGGAAACAAGGGGTGGCCTTAAGAGGAAGGGGATATGGTTTGCTCCCTTTCCTCTGACCTAGCTGGAGTTCAGATGTGATGGCTGGAATCTAAGCAACTATGTTGCAGCAAGAGGGGGAAGCCTGGTGTGGAGGCAGCAGGAACAGTAAGAGAAAAGGAGTCAGGGTCCTTCATGCCTGCGGTGCCATCGAGTCACCCTGGACAGCCTGTGCTCCTGTGGGAGAAGGACACGCCTGTCTTTGCTGAGTTTTGTGATTCTGGGCTTTCTGGCTCCTGCTGCAGTGTTGACCCCCAGCTAACACACCTGTAACATGGACGCGAAGCTCACGCAAAGACTCAGAGAAGACTCAGCTCTGCCATCTTGTCATGTCGGCACGCGTCTGCACTGTTCACGCCAGCTTCACTCTGCAGCTCCCTAACAGAAACTGCGTATCAGCGAGTCTACACAGCAACGACGTGATATAACCATTATGTCTACTCTATCGGGGACACGTGAACTGAAACGCGTGTCAACAACTTTGAAAGCAAATGAACGAGGGGCATCAAGACACCTCCACTCCGCTCTCCTCTTGAGACGACTCAAGACCCACGTGGGGTCCATGTCTGATGAAACAGACCACGGGGGCTCAACAGCATCCATGTCAAACATTAATAAAGATTCTTTCTTTTTTCTTGGTCAACACACACTTCCACAAAGACGTTCTACTTTCCCCTGTCCTTCTCCTGCCTTACTAACAAATGCCTCTGTACACCCCCTCGCGTGCAAGCACTCCACTGTGAAGGGTACAGATAGGAAGAATCTGCATAAATACGTGGCCTCCGTAAGACTGAAAGCTTGTTAAAGCAAATGGTAAATCAAGGGGTAGGTGTCCATAAAGAGTTTGCTGCCTTACCTGAATACCTCCAGAACAGTCCTTTCAGATAACTTGGGAGCCACCTGCTTAAATGCTTTCTTGAAATCATCCAAAGTTAAATATCCACGATCTATTTGAAATCAAAATATAAAACATTCACTTACTTCTATAAACTCTATGCAATGTTACCTCCACCAAATTTGCATGAAACTTTATTAGGAAAAACAATAAATATAAGGCAATCTGAGACTGTTTCACTGGAAGAATGTAAGCATCTGGTAACACTCTCCTTCCACGCAGTCCCCCCTGATCTCACAGGTCACTTCTAGCCCATCATGTGCTGATTCTCTAAGGGCCAGGGAACGGCAGACATGCGTGGCAATATTGGCGCATTAGGCTTCAAGTCTTTGTGAACAGCCAAAACAATTTATTCTTCAAAATTCATTTTTTTTCTTGCGTGGTGTTAGGATTATATGAATTTTTAGAGGGAAATCATCATAACAGTGAAGATGCTGACCCTGGACCCCATGAGTCTTTCCATCCTGTGTGTGGTCTGTGAGGTTCAAAGCCACTTCTCCTGGCCATAACAAGTGTGAGAAAACAATTCCTCCAATCATGTGTGGGTCAAGGTAGGAGTCAAATGAAAAAGGCCATATGGTCCCCCCATAACTCTGTAGGTGGCTCATGTGGCCTCATACCTCCCCATGTGGCCAGCCCTTTTGCTGTTGTCATTACAAAGTAGGCAAACCCTGAGTACAATCACATCACTGTAAATATTATTTTATCCATGGAAAATGTCATGAATTTAAGATAGTGATAGAGAAAAAAATCCACCCCAACATCTAGATAATAGCTAATGAATACAGTAATATAATCTTCCAGGTCTATCAATCATTTTATTTAGCAAAATAATCTTCCAAGTATATTGCTTATTTTATTTACAGAGAGTACAGGCCAAGTTTTCTTAATAGCACTTTTCTAATATCAAAATGATTTAAGAATACTTACAGTGTCTGTCAAAAGCTGTGAAGATGTGTCTTATTTCACTCTGATGGAGTTGAACTTCCTTCTTTTTTCTTACAATACTTAAAAACTCCTCGAGCGATAGGCCTAAAAGTTACGAAACACAATTTGCCAAAAATGACCATCTTCCTCTTTAAGAACGAACATAAATGAAAAGTGATATGTATCATGAATAAATTTTATCTTAGTTTTAATGAACAGCATATTCCTAAAGCTCTCTAAGGATGAAGAGATATTTTGCTAAATAGACCCGACCCTACCAATCAATACCAACAATGACAGGCACGGTAGGAGTTCACGGAGATTTTCCAGGGAGTAAAGGAATGGTGACCTCAAAAAAATGTAACACTCTTCCCTCTAAAAGATGTAACAGACAGGCCTGAAACTACTTATTAAACAAGGTGTCCTAATTTTTCTCTCCTTACAGTTCTTTGATCCCTTTTCTCCTAGCCAGATGTCATTATGGCAGTTCCCCCCCGCACCACCCCCAACCTGGGAGATTAGGGTGAAGAAGTAGTTTCTCAACACTCAGTATCAATTGCACACCAGAGATAAAGGTGGAGAGAATGTTCCATAAACAATAGAGCTGGCGCCATCCCCAGTCTTGGGCACACCCCACCACTACTCTGCAGCCTCAGGCTCTGCTTCCTGTGATTCTCATAATAAAAGAGCCCAGCAGGATCATATGAGGTTGGATACTGTGCTTACAATGTCTATTAAAATGAATTCTAATGTGATCTTTGTAGTAGGTTTAAAGAATAGAGCGAAGAATTTAAACACTGTAGTGAACTGAGCCCTAAATATATAAAAAGAGCAGTTCATTTTGGTAACTCAGAATTTCCATTACAAAATGTATCACTATTTTAAAAGTAGCCCCAAATCATACAATAACCAGGTGCTAATTTCTAAGAACTTGCACTTTTGGTGAGGTAATACTGGGCTGTATACCTTTCCGAAAATAGTTCCAGTGATTAAAAAACAAAACAAAACACAGAAAATAGTCTTCTTAAGGGAACCTTCAGGCAATGCTGGTAAGAATGTAAATTGGCACAAACACTACGGAAAACAGTATGGCGGTTCCTCAGAGAATTAATAGAACTACCATATGATCCAGCAATCCCCCTTCTGGGTATTTACCCAAAGAAAACAAAAACACTAATTTGAAAAGATACCTGTATCCTCATGTGGGCTGCAGCATGATCTACACTAGCCAAGGCATGGAAGCAACCTAAGTGTCCACTGACGGATGAATGGATACAGAAAATGTGGTTTATATACACAGATAATGGAATATTACTCAGTCATAAAAAATGAGATCTTGCCATTCTCCACAACATGGTTGGAACTGGAGGATATTAGGCAGAGACAAATAACATATGATTCCACTTATACACGGAATCTAAAAAATACAAATGACTAAACAAAACTTGAAAGATACAGAGAACATATCAGTAATTATCAGAGGGGTGGGGAAAGGGAACAGGAAAAATGGATGAAAGGAATCAAAAGGTACAAACCTGAAGTTATAAAATAAATAAGTATGGAAATGCAATACACAGCATAGTGATTATAGTCAATAATTTTGTATTACATATTTTTGGCTGTTTATTTTTGAGAGAGAGAGACCGAGACAGAGCCCAAGTGGGAGAGGGACAACGAGAGAGGGAGACACAGAAACTGAAGCAGGGTCCAGGCTCTGAGCTGTCAGTGCAGAGCTCAACACGGGGCTCAATCCAACTCACAAACCGTGAGATCATGACCTGAGCTGAAGTCGGGTGCTTAACGGACTGAGCCACCCAGGCACCCCTTGTATTACATATTTTAAAGTCACTAAGAGAAAAGATCTTGAAAGTTCTCATCTTAAGAAAAAAAATTTTGTAACTCCGTATGGTCACAGGTGATAACTAGACTCAGTGTAGAGATCATTTCACTGCACGTACTGAATCATTATATTAAATACTGCAAACTAATAATATGATGTTATATGTCAATTATACTTTATTAAAAAAAGTTTTATTTTCCACACTTTTCTTATTTGTAGTTAAAGGTTTAGAAACTTAAAAAGTCAACCTATCTTTATGTTTAAACGCTCTTCTTACAACTCTTTAGGGCCCCCTGTGTGACACACAGTGTTAAGCTCTGAAAATAGAGGGTAAAGAGAGCACACAATGATCATAGTTCCAAGGAAGTTACTGGTCTGGGGGGGGAGACAGTGATTGTCGATTATACAGGTTCAAATGCACATGTATACATAATCATAATCGTGGCAAGTGAATGAGGGGGAAAACAGGAAGTTATAAAAGATCACAGGACTCCTCCTGCAGAGGAGATTCCGATGAAGGAGGGCTCTCTAAGTGGAAGGAATATTTAAGATAATAGCTATGATGAGAAGGTACCAACTGGGTAAAGGCCAGGAGGAAGAGCATTCCAGGAAATGGAAATGGCATGTGCCAAGGCCACGCGGTGGGAAGTGGGAGACCCAAACAGCCACTGTGGCTGGAATGTGGTGGGAGAGGGCAGGGCTGGCAGGGCAGGCGGGGCCAGAGCGCACAGGTCCTCACGGGCCACAGGAAATAATTTGGGTTCTATTTGGGGTACAATAGGAAGTCAGTGAAAGGTGTGAATTGGGAAGTGACACGACGTGATTTAAATTTTTTAAGGATCTTCACGGCCATTTTCTCGAAAAAGGAGTAGGGGGCAAGCAAACGGAAAGGGGAGAGCAGCTCAGCAGCTTACTGGCCGGAGAAGAGGCTGCTGGACTGTTGGCAGTGGGAAGAGAGGAGAACGGCAAGTTTCCTGACACAGCTCGGGAAAGGTGAGCGGTGAGGTGTAGTGCGTCAGAAGGAAGGAGACACCAAGAAGAACCCCGGGTTCTGGTCTGAGGAGTCATTTAGAGATGAGAAAGATGAGGCGGAGGGCTGCGATGTGGACATGTCAATGGTTTGATGCTTCGGAGACGAAGCGCGGACAAAAGTCAAGAAGGCAGCTGCACAGACCGTAGGCAACAGGGCACAGTCCCAGCCCCTCCCAGGCGGCCTGTCACGTGCTCAGTACAGGTGTGTCGTGCAGAATCAGCAGCCTGTCCCCCATCACAGCTAAGGACACGCAGTGACGCAGCTCTGCTCTCATCTCGTCACTCTTGAGACCAGAGGGCATGTTTAGACTGCTTGCTGAGGATAAAGCTGAAGTCTAGTCATGCCACGTTCCCACCGGATCAAATCTGCTCACTTTACTTCCATGAACACCAAAAGCTAATCAATTAGCATCCAGATTAGTTGAAATTCCTGAGTAATATATTCACTGATCACAGCAAGTCCTCCAAAGCCCTTCGCAGCCTGCCCAGCCTACCTTTCTAGCCTCCCTCGCACACTTCCTGAGGCTTCCCCGAGGCAACTGGCCCGTTCATACCTTCCAAGAGCTGGGCTCATTACCTGGAATGAGCTGCTTCTCCGTTTTATCCTACTGAAGGTCTACATCTGTATGTAACTAGTGCGTTACCTCTTCCTTGAGGTCTTCCCTGATTTCTCCCAGCAGAGTCCTTTTTCTGTGACCCAAAAACACTCTGTTCATAGCACAATTGTTATTCTTTGATCCATTAGGTCCTACGATAATTATCTGATCACACATCTGTCTGAGAAGCAGTAAGAGGAAGCATTGTATGTGGTTTAAAATGTTATCCCCAGTGTTTCGCATCCCTGACACACAGTAGGCATGCATTAAATGTTTGCTGAATAAGTAAATAAACTAAGAGGAAAATGTTATTTCTAGTTTTCAGCAAAAAGCATTAAAATGTGTGTTTTAAAAGATCTCTTAAGTCTGTAAAACTAATGCCAAAAAGTAGGTTGCCTTCTATTCACCTGGCCAGCAAAATAAACCATCATTTTAGAAACCCCAATTTATTGATACCTATGGTATCGTAAAAAACAAGTGCGATTCAGACAGAAAGGAAATGCATGCATAATATTGGCTCTTTACTTGCCATTGCATATGATTTAGGAAAACAAGAAAAAAGCAGGACAATACCACTGTTCCACATGTGACTCTCACACACATACATGAGTGGTGATACTTTTAAAGTACGTATTCAGAAAACTCATTGGTACTTGGAGCTATAGTGTAGTTAGGGTCTTTATTTCATAATCTTGTAGATACAAAGCAAATGCTCTTTAGTTTCTCCTAGAAGAAAATGTGGATTTCAACTGTATGTTTACTACCACTTAGAAAAGGAAAACAATCTAATAACATAAATAATTCTCTCTATATAATTTAGTTCTTTTATAGTATTTTCCCCACAGTATCAGATACCTTTTTTCTGGTTTATTTATTTTTTGAGAGATAGAGCGTGTGTGTCAGTGCAAGGGGAGGGGCAAAGAGAGAGGTGAGCAGGGACCTGAAGTGGGCTCCACACTGCCAGCATAGAGTCTCATGCGGGGCTCAAACTCACGAACCATGAGATCATGATCTGAGCCAAAGTCAGACACTCAACCAACAGAGCCCCCGAGGTGCCCTGGATCCTTAGTCTTTAATAAGGGTCATCAAGTAATAGTAAGCCATGAAAACACATCCCCGCTGCTCCCTCCACTTCCGTGCCCTTATCTTGTCTTAATCTTTCATGGCAACATATATCCAAATGCGAGCCCCTTTTCTAACAAGGATAAAGTTCCATCCAGCTTGGATCTCATGCTGTCGTAGGACAATCGCTTTCCAAAGCCTGGGCATAATGGCTTGCTACTCCTACAGCTCTGAACTGCAAACGCATTCCTGTAAGTTTTCTATCACTTGCTGCTCTTTAAATGGCCTACAAATACAGTTTCTACTACTAGCTCCACCTGCTGTCACAATATTCAAACCTAAAATTACCTCTTCGCAAAGACTTCCAATAATTTCTATTGCCATCAGATTTCATGCTCAGTGACAAATGCATTACCTGTATTCACCCCCAGAGTAAAAGAGTACGTTCAGAATGTTCTAATTTCAAATACAACGTTGGGTCTCCTGTGTGCCTTGTTCCGCTAATAACGGTTACCTAGATTCGCTTCCCCGTAGTTACACATGAGGATCGTAACGACATCAGGAACCACAGAGACCTGTGTGTTTACCTGAGCTTATTATTACTGTCTACAAAAGGTGTTCAGAAATCACCTGGGTAGTTGGACTCTATCAATAGTTTGCAGATTTTTAAAAAATTTTTTATTTATTTACTTAGCTGTAGGAAAAGGGGGAAGCCTGAGGTGTAGAGGAAATGGAGTCAGAGCTATTGTGATTGGGGCGAGGTGGCCTCCCCACCGTTCCCAGTCTAGCAGCGTCCATGCAAGGTTCCCCCCGCCCCCCAGGACCCAGGATTAAGGACCAGGCCTTAATCTTTACAAATCCTTCTAGATGACGGGAGTCTATGCATTTTCCATCCCACTGGAAAACATGTCCTTCCATTTTATAAACTCCTCTTAGCAAAACAGACTATGTTTTATGGCACATGTATTTTACTTTGCAAACTACTTAAGACATGTGACATAGATATGTCATAGAGAGAAAAAGGCTAGGAATGTTATCTTTTCTACCTTTTAAAGTAGTTTCCTAGGAGAATAGTCATCTTTCATCACAGGGGTGGATATATTCAAAAACTCCAATAAAACTATATCAATTTTCTCCTTGGAAGTTTCATTATGTATATATTTTTTTGAGGTTCACAAAACCATTGACCCTAAGCTTTAGGGCCAGTGCACACAGAGAAATCCTCTTGAAAATGAAGGCGTCTAGTTTCTGGCTATCACAGTGAGCTTAAATTAGAAACTGCAATAAACCTGAGGCGAGTGAAGGAGAAAACAATAAAAATGCCAAGTTATTTAGACTGTAGGTCTGGTCCTAGATTTAGTAGAAAAGGAGGGTTCACACTCATTGTGCCATATATTAATTTTTCCAGGGGTTGAAAATGCCTAAAAACGAGCTTTTAAAAGGATAAAGTGGCTTTTTAAAGGTATGATGTAAGCCTTCTCTAATTTGAGAAATAAAATTCAGATTGTGACTTCTAGAGTCCATGAAGGAAAAGAAAGGACAAAATATGTTCCCATGAAGACTGTAAGGACAGGGGCGCTGGGGGGCTCAGTTAGTTGAGCGACTGACTTCAGCTCAGGTCTTGATCTCACAGTTTGTGGGTTCCAGCCTTGCATTGGGCTCTGTGCTGACAGTGGAGCCTGGAGCCTGCTTTGGATTCTGTGTCTCTCCCTCTCTTATCCCCTCCCCTGCTCATTCTCTCTCTCTCAAATAAATAAACATTAAAAAACACTTTTTTAAAGATTATAAGGACAGAAGGAGAAAGTGGCATCAACACTAATGAGCTGTCCCCTATATTCATCTGTTTTGCTTCTTAGGGGAAAGAGAGGGGCAAACCACAAAACAGACTCTTACCTACAGAGAGCAAACTGAGGGTTGTTGGAGGGGAGGTGGGCGGAGAGGGGCTTAGTGGGTGATGGGGATGAAGGCAGGCACACGTGATGAGTACTGGGTGCTGTATGTAAGTGTTAAATCACTAAAGTCTACCCCTGAAACTAATATTACACATGTGTTAACTAAGTAGAATTTAAATAAAAATTTGAAACAAACATAAAACAGTGGTGTGCTGTCACAGTAAGGTAGATAAGTCAATTCAGGGAACTAATATTTTCTTCTGGCTTCTTGAATAAGAGAAAGGGAACAAAGAGAAAGGAATCTACCTCAATGGAAGAAGTCAAGTTTTACTACATCATTGGGAGGAAATGATATAGTAGATGAAAATGAAGAGTGAAAAACAGGTTATAATGAATAGAGAAATCTGAGCCAATAAAATCTTCCTTCTATCAAACATGAACTGGAATCATTATTTCTTTTATCATGTATATCTTCTGCTCCTAAACCTTCAGAGGGTCCTTGGCTGTTATTAGTTCAAAGTCCTGACACCTTACTCTGGAATTTGAAGCTTCACTGTTCCACCAGGCAAAGTAGGCCTCAAGCCCCATTTTTCACACTGTTTCCCTCAGGGTAACTTTGCTTACACAACAGCTCATTTATAGGTAGGCACTACATCCCTTGCTGCTGCGGGAGGTAAAAATATTCCCAGGAGGGTAGATTCCATTTATGCTAGGACTCGTTACTAATAGTACGACAGTTGATAGTTTTGGATATGCAAATCTGGGGGGGGCTGGGGATGGGGGTGTCATAACCAGAGATCTGGGAGAAGTCTTGGCCTCTGAGGGTGGGTACTAGGGGAAGAAGGTCTGAGAGAGGAGGGCACAGAAGTGGACTGCAGAGAGCCCTTCCGGGGAGACAGCGCTAACCAGGCCTGGCCCGTTCCTAGCTGTGGGGCGTGAGGGACAAAGCCCTTCTCTGTACTGCAAGCGAACGCCCAGCAGTTCCATGGCATCCAGCGTTTTTATGAACAGAGTGCGGAGGGTAAGGAATCCTTGCTGAGTTCCGCATCCACACCGGCCTTGGCACAGAGAACACCGGGAGCGGGGGACAGGCCCATAGCCGGCATCCACATTCATTCCTTTCACTATGTCCTCTTCTTTGCTTCTCCACCTTTGCAAATCCCATCCACCTTTCTCCATCCAGCTCCAGCCCTCGCCTCGCATCCCCCTCCTCTAATCTCTTACAGGAGGTTTTTTTGTCTATAGTAATCATTTGACATCTGCCCATAAATGAAGTGACGATACCCTTTTATCTTCCCTATCTTAGGTCAGGGTCTGTGTCTCCTAATGCATTTCTACCCTACAATGAAACTCAGCGTCCTCTACATGAGTTATGAAATAAATTAAGTTAGGGGTGCACATCTATTGGCAATACCACAAAATGGGCCTATGATTAGGATTTCAAGATAAGGTAAACGTTATGTGTATGCATTTCCTGATCACAGGAAAAAATTAAGAGGTCAGTAAATACTACTATCCTATACTGTGGCTTTAGTTTCTTAGGTAGCATTACAAAACAAGAAAACATCCACAACCAAGAAAAAGGTGTTTACAGTAGAACTTAAAACACTAGAAAATGGACATTTAAATTTAGGAAAACAATATACATTTCAGTCAACTCTTGGGCTCCCAACAATTCAGATGAGATAGTAATAAATGAAAGTATATAAGCCAACCGCCCATTAAGCTCATCTATAAATTATTTCCCAATTGAGCTGACACCGGAGAGCATGACTGAGTGAAATAGTCCACAATCACTGTTACGTTGAATCAATTCTTTGATTTTTCCATTGTTTAAGTTGAAGGTTAAAAATAAGTTCCTGGAACGTTTTTTCTTCTTTAAGTATGAAAGTGAAATATGTTGATTGTTTTAAGAGGGTAATAAGAAAACAAAGGAGGGGCGCCTGGGTGGCTCAGTCTGTTGAGCGTCCGACTTCAGCTCAGGTCATAATCTCACAGTTTGAGTTCGAACCCCTCATGCGGCTCTGTGCTGACAACTTGGAGCCTGGAGCCTGCTTCGGATTCTTGTCTCCTTCTCTCTCTGCCCTCCCCTACTTGTAATCCGTCTCTGTCTCTCAAAAATAAAAAAAATGTTAAAAAATAAAATAAAATAAAACAAAGGGGGGAAAAAAGCTCGATCTAATCTCCTAGTGAAAAGGAAATTCTGGTGTATTTTGGTTTTTTTCCATAGGCCTACTTTCTATGGATCTGGGATAAACATGCACAGACAGCTGTGGCAGGATTCGGGGGGGCAATGTTCACGTAGTTCTTCTCACAGCATTTGGCATACTAAGCAAAAGTCCTATAAATCTGATTTTTTGTTATTCATATAAAATGCTCAGCAATTTATCACACAATGAAGTCAAATCATCTGATAGGACACGTGGTTTTTCTTTGCCCTTCGTGGGACTGCTGAGATGTGTCTGGCATTAAACCACTGGCCTCCAAGGAAGAAAGTTCAAGGAACAGCCTTACAAAATTCACTAGGGTATTTAGTGAACAGTTTGGGAACATCAATGTCCATTCATGGTCTCCTTTCCATGCGACCTTGTGAAAGAAATATCCTGTACCAGGGAAAACTCTCTCTGTAGATAAGAAGTTTCTATTGCATGGACGATGATCCCTGGATCGTCATTCCCTGTTTGTTCTGGACATTGGGTGGCTCAGAACGAAATCTGTTATCAATCTCTAATAACAGCACAGAACCTTCTGTATACTGATCCACTCTTGACTTCAACTCATTGATTAAGTTCCTGGGGGAATAAACACCGGCCTCATCTCTAATGACTAAGATGACCCATGGCACCGTTAAAATCCAGGGTGTAGCAAATGGTTGCGAGGGTAAGTTTGGGACCAGACCACTGAGGTCTGTTACTTAGATAGCTATCCCACACTTACTTAGCCTCTCTGAGCATTGGATATTTTTTTAACCTATAAAATCAGGATAATCTTGATATCATAGAGTTGTATTAAATTTAAAAATTCATGCATAGCGCTCAATCACAAGTCTGCACATGGTAAGCATTCAGAAAGTCATAGCTGTAATTATCTATGATAAATGTTATAACACATATATAAGTGTTTTGTAAACAAATAAAGAACCAACAAATGCCAGGATTGAGACATTTTACTATTTCTCTCTAGAGCCTAATCTCATTAAAATATTATTTTTAATGTTTATGTACTTTTGAGAGAGAGAGAAACAGAGACAGAACTCCAGCAGGAGAGGGGCAGAGAGAGAGAGCAGGAGACACAGAATTGGAAGCAGGCTCCAGGCTCCAAGCTGTCAGCACAAAGCCTGATGTGGGGCTCAAACCCACAAATCGCGAGATCGTGACCTGAGCCGAAGTGGGACCCTCAACCAACTGAGCTACACAGGTGCCTCCCCTAATTTCCTCTTTCTTAAAGAAAGGTAACAACAGTTTTTTAGGTCTCTTTAGTTGTAACCTCCTTTTGTTCTCCATACTGAGAGTAGGATGAAATGTATCACAGAGAATGAGCGCCGTAACAAAACACAACCCTTTAAAATAGGCAGCATTCGAATACATTAGAACCACCTCAACAGTCTTAAACAAGAGACTTGACTTTTTTTTTTTCTTTTTTTTTTTTGGTCTCCCACTCACATAATTCCTTGTTCCTGATGCCTAAACAGTTCTTGCTGATGGATACTTGCTTGTCAGGTTACAGGCATTAAAAATGCCTTCTTACTATTATTCTGGTTGCCTTCAAATTCTCCCAGGGTGATTTTCCGGGAGACAATCTAACTTCTTAAGGCTTTGACTTAACTTTTCATTCTTCTTAATTTTAACAAGGAAAATCTAAAGAAACGACTCACCTGTTAGACCAGAGGCTCCTGGAAAGTAGGACCCGAGCACCAGGTTAAGATACTGTGTGAAATGTGTGTATCACCAAGACTCTGCTGAGCCAGGGTCCATTCAGGATCCGGACCTCCCCCAGGGAGCTGGCTCTTCCTCAGTCAGGAACTGGGCCCTGAACAGAGAATCCGTTAGGGTGACGTGCTCGAGACCCTGGCTGGATGTAAAAGGAGACACAGCTATGGGGCGCCTGGGTGGCTCAATTGGTTGGGCGTCCGGCTTCAGCTCAGGTCATGTTCTCACAGTTCGTGGGTTTGAGCCCCACATCGGACTCTGTGCTGACAGCTCAGAGCCTGGAGCCTGCTTCCGATTCTGTGTGTGTCCCTCTCTCTGCCCTTCCCCTGCTCATGAACTGTCTCTCAAAAATAAATAAATGTTAAAAAAAAACTAAAAAAAAAAAAAAAAAAGAGCCACAGCTAGCTGCAGAATCCCCAAGTCAAGGTTACCAAGAAGAACTGTAGAAAAACTGATTACTTGAATAAATAGCTCCCAGAAAGCCAAGGCCACATTTCCGTTCATTTTCAAGATCAAAACATGAAAGAGAGAGATAATATATTTGACAGAACATTTAATCTCTTTCTGCAAGGAAAGTAACATCTGGAAGGTGACTCGTGTATGGAAAGGGAGAAAAGATGGAGCTGATGGTCTGAAATGTGTTCAGTTGTGGAGGGTTCTAACAGAAGAAAAGTTATGTTAGCAGCAATCAGAGGTCAGCAGTGATTTCCTGCTAGGATGACTTTATTCTTTCTTCTCGAGTGGTCTCGAGTCTCCCTTTCAAATGAACAGGAATTAAAGCTGGCTGGAAAGGGAGTACCCGGGCTACACATCTATTCCTTTAACCATGAAGAGTATGATGCTCTGCAAAAGTTAATTTGTCAATGATACCAAGACCAGGAGAGGAATTAGGGGGGGAAAAAGAGAAAAGAAAAAGAAAAAAGAAGATGGTGAAGGGCAAAGACTGGAAGTCTGTAGACTCAGCAGGGTCCCTTCACTAACTTTGGAGCAAGGTACTAAGCATCTCCACCTTGATCTCATTCCTCCCGGACCTTCCCCTAAATTTCTCAGTGGGCTGAATGATTTTGTAACCTTTTGAAACAGATCTTAAAGTTAATTATTAGAAAAAGACCCTCTGAAAAGCAGCATCCTCACAAGCTGACTGAGAAGTGGACGGGAGAACATACGTAATATCCTTGATACTAAATGCAAGAAAACGCCTGCAGGAGCAGGTGCAGGAGGACGTCATCAAAGCCAGAGAGGCCTCAGAGGGAAGACGATGTGCACTATCGAAAAACTCCGGTTTTGAAGCAATCCTTAGGCCACACGGAGTTTGAGAAAATGTTCCACATTCAGTCAGTCTTCAACGCATATGAGAGAACTCAGGCATGGAAGAGAGCAGGCGAACAAGTGACGGGAAAGAAACCCTTTCCCAAAGCATAAAGCTCCAGTGGACGTCAGAACTGGAATGAAACAGAAGCTCTGGGACGGCAGCAAATGTGAGAAATATTTCTGCCTGAAGTCAGAACTCAAACCTGTCTCAAACATCAAGGAAAAAAAATACACACACGTGCGCACACACGCACACACACACACACACACACACACGGGAGGAAACTAATGATGGCAAACGTGGAGAAGCCTTTTCCACGAAGCAGTCCTCACTTTGTACCAGAGTATACGCACACAAGAGAAATCTCTAGAAGGAATGAAGGTGGAAAACCTTCTGCCAGAATTTACCCTTCAAATTATCCATACAGAAGAGATATTATTCATATCACACGAATGTGACATAGGCAGGGAAACCTTTTTATGAAGTCAGATCTTACTAAACATGAGATAATACATATGGGGGGAATCTTCTGATATTGAATATAGGAAAACGTTCTGTCAGAAGTCAATCTTGGGTCTACATCAGCAAACCCACTTTAGCTATAAAGACTGTGGGAAATCTAGGGTGCCTCAGTGGCTCAGTTGGTTAAACGTCTGACTCTTGATTTCGACTCAGGTCATGATCTCACTGTTTGCGAGTTCGAACCCCACATTAGGCTTTAAGGTGACAGCATGGAGCCTGCTTGGGATTCTCTCTCTCCCTCTCTCACTGCCCCTCCCTGCTCACATTCTCTCCCTCCCTTTCTCTCTCTCAAAATAAACAAACATTAAAAAAAAAAAAAGAACATGGGAAATCTTTCTGCCAGAAAAACACCTCTTTCTACACCAAAGAATGGCTGCAGAAAGAAAACCTTCTGTGTAAAGGGAAATCCTTAATTCAGAGAACACACATTAGGGAGAACATCTACGAGATTAATGATCTGAGAATGACTTCAGCAGCAATAACACTTCCTTTATCAGAAAAGTTGCGAAATGGGGATGCATGTGGGGATGATCTTCACCCAGACAGAATCACTCACCATTTAGGGAACTGTTAATAGAGAGAACGCTATCAATGCAAAAAATTGTGGGAAATTCTTCTACCAAAAGACAGAAATCAGTTTAGATTAGAAAATTCATATAGAACCCCCCCCCAAAAAAACATAGCAAAGGCATTACTAAGAAGTTACAACTGGGGCACCTGGGTGGCTCAGTCAGTTGAGCATTGGACTCTTGATTTTGGCTCAGGTCATAGTCTCATATTGTGGGATCGACCCCCGAGTCCGGCTCCAAACAGGGCTGGGTGTGGAGCCTGCTTGGGATTCTCTCCCTCTCTGCCCCTCACCTGCTCACTTGTGCTTTCACTCTCTCTCTCAAAATAAATAAGTAAACTTTTTTTCTAAAAAACTTATAATGAGTTGAACATTACAGAAACAATATTTGAGCATTTTTGAGAGTGCAAAATTTTTTACATGAAATTAAAAACCTAGGGGAAATTCCATCAAGTTAGGGAGTTTGTTGAAAACACATTCTTCTAGCAATAACATGGTTCTAAGAGTCATGGTCCATATGGGGCACCAAACGTTGCATACAAAAAAGGAGTCCAGTAAACTCTTTTGTAAATCTATCACTTATAAATAAAAAGATTTGTTAAAAGAAAGAAAAAGCCTAACCAGTCAAAAGGACACAGGAGCCAACTTGAGGAAGCATTCAATGCCCAAGTCTGTGACAAAGTGAAAATGAAAATAATTAATGATAATTAATGGAATATAAACCATTAAAGGTAAGTCATTTAAAAAATGCAATTCATGAGTCTGTGCTGATAATAAACAGATGGACTGATTAAGAAGGGAGGTCTCCTGCTTACAGCCAAGGTTTAACTGAAGCGCTAGGATTATAAAATCATTATTTTGCAAATGTTATGACAAAAACTGGGTCATACAGGACTCATGAACAGCTACCAAATCTAGGGGGAAGCTTTGATAACTAGCAAAATATTTGCAATGTCTTCAACGTGTCTCTCCACAGACTGCTTGCCAGTTGCAAGGGAAGAAAAGATAAACAGAATACACTGGAGAAACTGGCCAACATCTTGCCTAGTGATAAAATTTAATATGACCTATGAGAGGCAGATGGACATTGTAGGCCTCCAGATGCAGCCCCCAGGGAGGCACAGGCCACCCAAATGGCATCCCGGCTGAGAATGCTTCACCCCAACATCAGGCACATACAACACAGGACCATTCTTATTTATTAAAGTGGTTTTTTTCCTTTTTTAATTTATTTTATTATTTTTGAGAGACAGAGAGGGACAGCACAAGCAGGGGAGGGTCAGAGAGAGAGGGAGACACAGAATCTGAAGCAGGCTCCAGGCTCTGAGCTGTCAGCACAGAGCTTGACGTGCCCACAAACTGTGAGATCATGACCTGAGCTGAAGCCGGACACTTAACCGACTGAGCCACCCAGGCGCCCCCCACTCTTAAAAAACTGATAGTGAGGGCTGGGCTAGTTCCTCAAAATTTCAATGTTATAAAAAGACAAAAAAAAAAAAAAAGTCTACAGAAGGCTCAACAGGTGGCACCAAAGACTAATTCCTGTATCAATGAGGGATGACGTTATCAAGGACATTATCATATCCAATGACAATACTGGAATATAAACAGTAAATGAGACAAAAATACAGCGTAAGTTTATGCGGTAAGCGTGCTGTGGTTTTAGGTTCAGTGCAATGAGAGGAGGAGGTAGTGGTAGAACCGGCCAAAGAGTCAGAATGTTAACAATAGGAGCATCTGGATAAAGAGCACACAGCTCTCAGTACTATTTTTTTTTGTTGTTAGATTATAAAAGTAAAGCTTTATTTAAAAATAGAGTAACTGTTTCCCTGCAGAAATTCTTAAATCTTCCCAAAATATATAAAACAAATAAAATTATATTGAATCATTTTTTATAACATATGCCTGTAAGTTGAAATACACTTTCCCTTCACAGCCACAGTGATGTTTTGGAAATATAGAAATGTAAGTGTTCTCTTACCATAAAAATATTTCAAATTTCTAAGATTTTAATTATGCATGATATTGTAAGAACCATAAAATACATGTGTTATAGTAGCAACTACAATAATGATGTGAACCCCGTTTTGCATTACTTTATGAGCATCAGATTTTTAACTTAAAATTCAACAAAAGTATGTTTCTATTTTTAAAGAAACAATGGATATCGTTCAGTATAAATCTTGTAACTACCAAAGCTAAAGATTTTGAGATTACAGTAAATAAAACTACTAAAAATGGTAAGCTGTATGAGTTTTATAACACACAATCATCCCATTACCAAATAATCAGCTCAGTAGCTCATCCCCTTTACTCTTTTAGAACTCAGAATTTTTCAAAACTATGCAAAAGTGACATTTAATAACTTAAATATACACATCTTCAAATGTGGCACATTATAAATTGTCAGTACAATTGACAATTCAACTTTAAGTGCCATTAAACCTTCACTCTTCTGGAAATCCAATTCTTTCTACTTGAAACTAGAAATAGTTTTTTATTCCTCTTTGGAGAAGTGTCTGTTCATGTCTTCTGCCCATTTCTTCACTGGGTTATTTGTTTTGTGGGTGTGAAGTTTGGTGAGTTCCTTGTAGATTTTAGATACTAGCCCTTTATCTGATATGTCATTTGCAACTATCTTTTCCCATTCTGTCGGTTGCCTATTAGTTTTCTTGATTTTCCTTTGCAGTGCAGAAGCTTTTTATCTTGATGAGGTCCCAAGAGTTCAGTTTTGCTTTCATTTCCCTTGCCTTTGGGGATGTGTCAAGTAGGAGATTGCTGCGGTGGAGGTCTAGGAGGTTTTTTCCTACTTTCTCCTTGAGGGTTTTGATGGTTTCCTGTCTCACATTCAGGTCCTTCGGCCATTTTGAGTTAATTTTTGTGTATGGTGTAAGAGAGTGGTCTAGTTTCATTCTTCTGCATGTTGCTGTCCAGTTCTCCCAGCACCACCTGCTGAAGAGGCAGTCTTTTTTCCACCGCATACTCTTTCTTACTTTGTCAAAAATTAATTGGCCATACATTTGTGGGCCCAGTTCTGGGTTCTCTATTCTATTCCATTGGTCTATGTGTCTGTTTTTGTGCCGATACCATACTGTCTTGATGATGACAGCTTTGTAGAAGAGGCTAAAGTCTGGGATTGTGATGCCTCCCGTTTTGGTTTTCTTCTTCAATATAACTTTGGCTATTCGGGGTCTTTTGTGGTTCCATACGAATTTGAGGATAGTTTGTTCTAGCTTTGAGAAGAATGCTGGTGCAATTTTGATGGGGATTGCATTGAATGTGTAGATTGCTTTGGGTAGTAATGACATTTTCACAATGTTTAT
>PISW01000884.1:0-145741 GCA_004023785.1 Mungos mungo | reverse complement strand
TCGGTACTATTTTCATTTTGCGGTTTTTTGTAAGCTTTAAATTATTTCCCCAAGAAAGGTGATTTTTAAAAATCCAATCCAACATGTTCTGGCCCCCATCTCCAAAACAACAGGCATTCCTCTCCTTCTCTCGTTTTTCCTTTTCCCTCTTTACTAGAGCATTCTGCTAAGCTCAGACACATCTTCATGTGCAAAAAAACAAAAACAAAAATGAACGAACACACCCAGTCCTGATCCCCAGGCACTCCGGACCTACTGAAAGGCTGTTCTGCTTACACTGTCACACTCTCTCACGGTTGCCTTCGACGACCCCGGCCTGGCCTCTGCTGTCACCTGGTACAGAAAGGCTCCTGCACGTCGCCAACTCCAGTGGACACTCTTCCGCTGCCCTCTGCCTGACTTTCCAGTGTCGGCCACACCCTCTTCCTGGAAACACTCCCCTTCTCCTCGCTTTGGATCAGACACCCTTGACTTTCCTCCCATCCCTCCGCACCTCTAACCTCCTCTGCCGTTTCCTAGCTCTCCCCCTGACTTCAAATGATTACAGTTCCTCAGGCTCTCATGCACTCTGTCTCGCTAGGTCATCTCATCCATCCCCAGGGCTTCAGACACCATCTAAATGCAGACAACTCCCAAATTTAATTCTCCAGCCCACAGCTTCCCTCTGAATCCGTATTCACACAGCCTGAAAGCCCAGATATGGCAGGTAAGAAACTTCTCAAATGTAGCATTTTCAGACGTGAACTCTGGGTCTCCCCCAACCCCAAACCTTCTCCCCACCCCCGCCGTAAAGCGCCACTTCTGTTCGTCTAAGTCAGAAAATCCCAATTGACAGTTAGATGTTCACATTACAAAAAACATTTTTTTCTTTATGCTTCTCAGTGGTTTCAAACTTCCCTACAATAAACATATATTACACTTATGAAGACACTGAAGAACCAAAACCTTTCTTCAAAACAGAACAAGACAAAAATGGGCTTTATAGTCTCTACTTTGGTTCCTAATTTTGGCTTTATGAATGTCTAAAAATCAATGTTAACTTTCATCTTACCGGAAGTGTTTGGATTTACTGAAGACATCACAGAATCAGCTTCTATCTAGAAAAGAAGAAAGAAGAGCACATATAGTTTCATCAAATGTTTCCACAGTGGGAGTTCTTAATTCCTGGGGTGTGGAGAAGGGTTGTATTTCATGAGAAACAAACTCTATTGAGTTCAGCAGACAAGTCATATCACAGGACAGCTGTAACAGTCATTTTATTCCTCCATCCATACCTAGGGTGGGGGGATGGGTGAAACCGGTGATTGGGCATTACGGAGGGCACTTGTGATGAGCGCCGGGTATTGTATGGAACTGCTGAATCACTGTATTGTACACTTGAAACTAATATTATACTCTATGTTAACGGACTGGAATTTTTTTAAAAACTTAAAAAAATAAAATAGCATTAAAGCAAAAAATATCTATATATCTGTAAGATACGATATGCTAATCTGCTACAGAGCCTGATGGTCCCAATACTATTCCACTGACCAACATAGTCTAAGCATCTACCAATAAGTTGACTGTCACATGACCTAAAAGGTAACTTTTGTATTTTAGACAAATATAAGCAATTGTTGCAATGAGCTCTGTGGTTTCATTTTTTAACTGTTTTTCCTGATTATGAAAGTAACATGATGTAGAAAACATAAAAAATCATGAAGAGCATTTTTAAAAACAGCCATCCAATGAGAATCATTAACAACATTTTGCCTTGGTCTCCATTTTTCTTTTCCTATGGCTTTTTTTTTAAAGTTTATTTATTTTAGAGAGACAGTATGGGAGGGGGTGGAAGGGAGAGAACAGAACACCCCCAAACAGGCTCCCTGCTGTCAGCACAGAGCCTGACTTGGGGCTTGAACTCACAAACCGTGAGCCAAAATCAAGAGTCAGACACTTAACCGACTGAACCACTCAGGTACCCCTTTTCCTGTGGCTTTTTAAACATGTTTCAGAATATACTCTATAAGGGTCAGGAAACTGCTTTCACTACATATTAAAATATAAGAATTTTCTTTATCGTTACAAGGACATTATAAACATTATGGAATTAGAAACTTGGCGACACCTGACAGTTTTTCCGCCTTGGATTCCAGGCTCTGCACTTTCCTCGCTTCTCCTGCCCCTGCCCGATGGCTCCCACTGCATCTTCTTCAGGAGCATGTGCCTGCCCTTAACTCTTGGTACTCCCCGGGGGTCCGCTGCCTTTCACACTAACACTGTTCTTGGGCAACGCCACCCCATCTCATGACCACCTGTAAACTGAGGAGTCCACAATCTGCCTCCAGCCCTTACCTCTCAATTCCTCACCCAGTTCCAGATTCCTACATTTACAAGGGGCAGCACAATCTAAGAGCAGATCTTTACTGCCATAACCTCAACACCAGCCTAACAGTTAATGAGTGAATCCACTTGGGATGCTGAGCCTCCTCAAACTGAATGTGCCCCATACAGAAGCCATTGACTTTCCTCCAAGCCTACGCCTTCATTTTCCTACTTGGTAGCATCACTATTGCTTCAGTCCAGGTTTCACACCCCTCTCTTACCACCAACCCCATCGAATCATCAGGTCAGAACATCTAACAACCACCATGTGCTTCCGGACACCTCACATCAGAAGAGTCTCGCTAGCTCTTCCGGTCTAAGTGATGCCTAGACTTCTACTTTCAACTAGAATTTCAAGACCCTCTTCCTTGTCCCTTTCACTTTGAGTTCTTTCTGTCCCTCTCCATTTGATACTTATCACAGAGTTTTGTCTCTCTACACTAAACTGTGAGCTGTTTCACAACAGGGACTGTATTTTATACATCTTTGTATCTCCACCAACTGGCAAGTGTTCATTTTATTAAATAGGAACGTAATAGATTTCATTGTGTAAACAACTGCATGAGTATAAATGATTTATTACATGCCATGCATTCAATAAATATTTCATTCGCTCAAAAGCAATATTCAAAAATAAAACCCTACGGCCACCGAGCTGGCTCAGTCAGGAAGTGTGGGGCTCTTGATCTCAAGGTTCTGAGTTCAAGCCCAATGTTGGATGTACACTTGATCTTAGCCAAAAGGCCGAGAAGCGATCAATGTTGGATGTAAAGATTACTTAAAAATAAAATCTTTAAAATTAAATTAAACCCCAAACCTCAACCCACTATAAAATAAAAATCTGTTACATTTCACACAGGGTATACATAAAGTGTCATTTAACAAACGTTTACATATAAATGATTGACAAGTGTACAGGTGATTTGCTATCACTTTACTGTTTAGTGATTTACACTCAAAAGACATTTGACTAAAAGATAAATCCAAGGGGCACCTGGGTGGCTCAGTGGGTTGAGCGTCCGACTCTTGACTTCAACTCAGGTCATAATCTAAGAGTCCTGGGCTTAAGTCCCTCGTTGTGCTCTGCCTGGGTATGGACCCTGCTTGAATTTCTCTCTCTCCTCTCTACCCTTCCCCCACGTTCTCAAGTGTTCTTAAAAACAAAACAAAAAAACCCCAAAGCCTCCAGGTATGAAAACATAAGTAAAAATCTTAAATTTCATGGATTGTACATATGTATGCGAGCACATCACTGTACTTGTCATTCAATCCCTCATTTCTATTCTAAAATCAAAGCCAAATAAGTAAACCCCTGGGTGATCAAAGCAAAATAAAGCCAGTTTTTTCCAGCTGAGCAAGGTCAAATACAACACTTCAAAGGCTGGGCCCATTTAGCTGACCTGCTTTCGGATTCCAGCTGAGCTGCAATTTCTGGGAGTCAGCCCTGCCTACCCCTCTGAGCTCCATGATCAGCCTCTCAGTAACCAAGATTCCGCTAGTAGGTGACCATCTTGAGCCCACCTGATCTGTTCAGGGAACCTATTTGTGTCAACAGAACTTACTTACTGTGAAGTGGTGATGCACTCAAGTGTAATGAGGAACGGAGACACGAGACATCACCTGGTCTCTGGCTTTGCTAGGCTTGCAATCTGACAGGCGGAGCCTGCTCAGGAGGTACAGCTGGGCCAACGTGATTGCCAAGCTGTTTGGTTTAAGGAGGGCATGAGGGAGGGCACTCCAGACAGAGCCCGCTGTTTGATGGCTGCAACTACACTTCTTAAACCTGGACAAGATCTGGTCCCTGATGAATTCCAGTTCAGAATATTGACAAGAGGAAGCCATCTCCACAATGAATGTAACCAGGAGAGCAGCACAAAGACAAAGGGGAATAGGAAATTTGTCTTCCTAAAGCAGGACGTCCCTTGAAGCTCAGTTCAACTCCCATTACTAGTGAATTCGTGCAAACTTTCCTGGGGAATAATATCCAACAAAATTTCTTTTTTTTTTTTTTAAGTTCTACACATTAGTCAGGGCTCATCATGATAAGTGGACCTTTTTTTTAAATGTTTTTTATTTATTTTTGAGAGACAGAGAGAGACAGTGCGAGCAAGGGAGGGTCAGAGAGAGAGGGAGGTACAGAATCTGAAGCAGGCTCCAGGCTCTGAGCTAGCTGTCAGCACAGAGCCCCAGTGCAGTGCTCGAACCCACGAACTGTGAGATCATGACCTGAGCCAAAGTCGGATGCTCAACCGAGTGTGCCACCCAGGTGCCCCTCAACAAAATTTCAAATGTACCTAGCAATTGTACTTCCAGGAATTCATTCCACAGATCTGCATCCACAAGAATAGATATCCGTATAAAAGGATGCTCATCACAACAATGTTTGTAGGAATGAAAGATAAAGGGGGCAATCTAAATGACCAAAAACAGGAAACTAGCTAAAAAGAATATTATGCAACTACTTTTTACAACATGGTGACCTGTGGAGTGCCTGGATGGTTAAGTATCAGACTCTTGGGCTTCGGCTCAGGTCATGATCTCATAGTTTCCTGGGTTTTCTCTGTGTTGAGCTCCACACTGACAGCGACAAGCCTGCTTGGTATTCTATCTCCCACTCTCAAAATAAATAAATAAACAAAAAAAAAATGAAAGGTTAAACAAAGCAATAAAACATGGTTGTGTGTGCTTTTATGTTACGTGAAAATGAACAAAAAGAAACCAGGCATACAATGCATCCATGATATGTTTTCAGTAGAACGCTAGGAATGTTGGTTAAGCATTGGAAATTCTGGAATGATACCTAAAAAACTGTAAGTAATGTTTAACCCCTGAGGAGTGGGACTCTTTGGAAGCAAAGGAGGGGATTTTCTATTCGTCATACTTTGTCTGGATTGTTTGAATTTGGCCATGTAAATATGTTTTATAATTTAAATGAACTCCTCCTATTACCAATGCTCTCATTCCCAGCCTTCCCTCTTGACAACTTCCTGGCATCTTGTACTTATTATAATTATTAGTAATCTGGTGGTGAGATAGGCTTCATGAACTTGAATATATCCCTGAGTTAGGTTTTTATTTTAATTTTTTAATGTTTATTTATTCTTGAGAGAGAGAGCACGCGGGCGAGAGCGTGAGCATGGGCCGGGGTATGGGCAGGGCAGAGTGACAGAGAGACACAGACTCTTAAGCAGGCTCCAGGCACTGAGCTGTTAGCAGAGACCCAGGTACGAGCTCAAACTCATGAGCAGCGAGATCATGACCTGGGCCAAAGTCGGACACTTAACCCACTGAGCCACCAAGGCGCCCCTCATTCCTGAGTTAGGTTCTTAAGACTAAAATTCAGCACTGGAGAGATCTCTGAAATTGCTCTGAAAGTCAGTGATTTCCTTTATAAACATCATAAACTAGCCACTGCACTTTACTTAGAATCTACCCACTACTGCCCATTCCGAAATACAGGAAGAAAGCTCTACCTTGGTGGGCTTGTACCCAAACAGCATTACGACAGCGACTTTAAAGTCCTCTCTGCTTAGATATCCTTTGTTATCTTCATCGCATGCTTTAAATACCTAAAGAACATTAAATATCTTTGGTTAGACGGAAACCGTTTGTTCTTACTTTTATTACTAGTTTATTTAGCTCTCCAAAATCTAAAACTCAGCTAGCTGCGTAGGAGGTCTCGGAAATGGAGATTATTCTAATTTTACTTCTCCAGAAGTGTGCTAAACTTTACCCCTCAAAAGTACAAACGACTTAATCGCTAGACCAACGCAAATTAATGCCTTTAAACCCCTGGGTAAATTCCACCTAAAATTCTGTCCTAGAAATTAGGAAGGTGAGGTAGATACAGGGTAGAGTTATTATTAACAGACTACGTAGCGGGGAAAAGAAGGAACTTGGAAATAGCCAGAACACTGGACAGGGAACGAGAAGTCTTGCAGGTCTAGGCTCAGTCATTAACTACGACACTTTAGAAGGCCAGTTCAGTCCTTGTCAGTGCAACCGAACTGAGTGAGACCCAGGCGGGTGACGGAAATGAGAGCTCTTCGTCAAGTTGGAGTCCGAGTATTAGCCCGGCGGACACCTACTTCCACCCACTTCTTGTGTTCTGAGCGGCTGGCTTCCGACGTCCGTGGTCGGGCCCCGGCCTCAGAATAAAACATCGCGACCGCCACAACCGAACCGTGACAGCAGAACCTGCGACCTCTACGATCAGAACGCGGCAGCTTCAGACCTCCAGCCAAGCTCACCGAAGCTTAGGAAGCTGAACTTGGCCGGGCACCTCCAACGTCCTCGCCCATTGGGCGGCCTGCTAGCCACTGGCGTTGATTCCACAACCGTATTGGCCAGAGGCTTTAGTCCTGTTTCCAGGGAACAGCCTATGGCAGAGAGACTCCGAAGACCGCCCCCAGCCTAGTCTCAACAATTCTCTTCTTAACTCCTTACGCGCGGCTGGGATCCAGCTCGTTAAGGTCTGTCTAGCTCCAGTCTTTTACGAGATTCCTTCCATTTTTCTATCCCCACACCTTGCAGTAAGTTACGTTGGTAATATTTATCTATGGCACTGTGGTAAACATTATAGAAAACACAGACAGTGTGAACAAAGCATAAAAGCAACCCAAGAGAGCCAAGTCCATGATTCACGCGTAGATCGGCAATTCACTGGGGTCGAGTCCTCCAGGGTAGTTACTATGTCCGTTTTGCTCTCCCAATAACCACAAAGCAGACGTTCAGTAAACGAACGTCCTTGGGACGTTTCACCAAGTTTTTCATTCAGTTCTCTGGGAGATGTGCCTAGTTAAAAAAAAAAAATCCGAAAATAGGTATTCCAAACATTGTTAAGGTCAAGGAATATGGGGAGTGTTCCGTTTTGCAGAAGTTTATTTCAGACCTCTCTTCAGGCAAACCAGTAAGAAGATTAAACACACACACACCTGTTTCAAAGAGGAAACCGGCATTCGCGTTTGAGTGTGATGGGAGCTCATTTAACCTTTTATTTTACAGCAGCAAGTTTTAGAAGCTTGCTCCCCCAGCAAGCCCGCTCCTTTGGGGACACAGGTCTCAGCCCTCAGCTGACCCTCTATCTTTAAGTAAATACCATGTGCCTCGACCTCCGGGAAGCCTGAAGCTCCTATGAGAATCCTTGTAAAGGGGATGAGTTTTGTTAATTAACTAAGAGAGGAGAGAGAGAATACTTAAGTTTTCTTTCTTCCTTTTAGGACACGTGGTCAGGTGGCGAGCTGAGAGCTGGAGGCTTCCTTTCCACTCCTTCCTGCAGGAAGCCCCGCAGCCCCTTAGGACACGGCGGTCTTTAGGACCCAGCGGCCGGCGTCCCGGAACGGGAAGGGGCAGGGCCCCGAGGTGCGAGCCGAGGCCGGGAGGGTTTAAACTGCGCGCAGGCGCGGGCAGCGGATGAGAGGGCGCGAGCTTGGGGGCTGCGGGCTCTGGAAGTTTCAGGTGCTTGCTCGGCGTCTGTGGGCTCCGGGGCCGGTGAAATCCTGCTCCTTCCGGCCTGGTGGCGGTGCTGGGGCTGCTCTGGTCCCAGGAATTCTGGGGCCCGGCAGGGTGGGAGGTGGAATCTGAGGGTAGCGGGGGTATCAGGGGAAGACTCTGGGGAAGTTCCCTTCTCGGGCCTCGATTTTCTCAGCATTACAACCTGTTGTACGCAGCGGCAGGTGACACAGAGCAGGGGCCGGCGGGGAGTGTGGGCGTGAGGGCTTCCGCGCTCGGGTTCTTACCCCGGCTTCTCCCCGCGGCAGGTGGCCGGTGACCGCAGGTGGTGATGCTGGCGCGCGTGGGGCGCCTGCCCTGTGCCAGGCACTGAACCTTTCTGGGCTCGGCGGCCCCTTCCCCGGAGCCGGTCGGTCACGGGACTTAGCAAAGGCTCGGTGCGAGCACGAACGGCGTTTATTCCCGGCAGAGCGTTTCGAAGGGTGCCTGGCCCCGGGTTGGCGCACCGACGAGTGAGCCCCTGTCGTTACTGCCGCTGCATCCCACGAATCGGCCCGCTTCTCTGCAACCCCGCCGCCCCTGCCGGCCGCCGCACGCCAGGGTTCGTCCCCACATCGTTCACCCCGAGTTAGGGAACGTCGAGTTTTAAAAAGGTAAGTCGGGGGCAGGGGGAGCACCTGGGTGACTCAATGGGTTAAAGGGCTGATTTTGGCTCAGGTCATGATCTTGCGGTTCATGGGTTCGAGCCCCGCGTCGGGCTCTGTGCTGACGGCTTGGAGCCTGGAGCCTGCTTCGGATTCTTTGTGCGTGTGTGTCTTTCTCTCTGCCCCTCCCTGGCTAGCACTCTATCTCTTTCAAAAATAAATGTTAAAAGAAATAGTACATTGGTAAGTCGGACCAGGTCCCCTGCTTATTAAAGCATTTCAGTGGGCCCTCCTCCTTTTTAGACCGAAATCTAGCGTCTTTTAACACTCGATTTATCTTAATTCCTCACTGTCTTCATCCAGAGCTACTGCCTGCTTTGCCCAAATCATTCTGTCTGCTTAATTACAGCTTTCTTCTGGCCATAGCAGGTTGAGCTCCCTGGGCTTGGAACCCCACCCTTTGCTCCGCTGGTTCTTTTTCATGCTCTGGATCTCACTTAAACGTTACTTATCCAGAGGGTATTCCAAAGTAAGCACCTCCCTGTTACTCTCTGTTACTTGTAAAATGCTCTTAGGGTCTGAAAAGATAGCTTGGTTTTTATGGGTCCCCCCGAAATATAAGCCTTTCTAGGGCAGAAAATGTTTCTGTGTTAACTCCTTATTCCCAGTGCTTGGCCTATAGTAGCTGCTCGATTAAATCCCTGTTGCTGAGTGAATTCTGGGAGGTTGGTTTGATACTATTTGGAGGAGGAAACTGTCTCAGCAGTAAAGGAAGCTGTCTAGTTGCACATTAACCACCTAGTAATGTCTGGATTTGAGATTGAGGTCCGTGTTTGCCCATGGGTGGCCACACTGGGCCCCTATGGAGAAGCCTGACCCCTATACCTTCCTGAGGGTCTGTACACTCTGCAGGGAGCCGCCGGGATTCGGAGAGATAGGCTGGGGTACGGCCCCTATAAGAAGCTCTAGTGTTGGTAGTTAGCACCGGGTGGGAGAATTTGAGTTTTCCATCCTCCTTGGCCAAGGTAGCTTAATGGCGTCCTATTTCACTCACTCACCTGCATTCTCCCCAGTCTTTGTCTCTCTTTTAATACCTATATTGTTGAAAGCATTGATTAGAATTCACTTTCACATGAATATTGTCTTTAAAAAGTAAACTTTATTTTGGTGTAAAATGAAATGGAACTAGGTTCTTTCTGTTAGGGGATTAAAAAGAAGTGTTGCTAGGGGCGCCTGGGTGGCTCAGTTGGTTAAGCGGCCGACCTCGGCTCAGGTCATGATCTCGCGGTTCGTGGGTTCGAGCCCTGCATCGGGCTCTGCTGACAGCTCAGAGCCTGGAGCCTGTCTTCAGATTCTGTATCTCCCTCTCTCTCTCTGACCCTCCCCTGCTCAAGCTGTCTCTGTCTCTCAAAAATAAACAAAAAACATTAAGAATTTTTTGAAAAACAAAATGTTGCTGGAGCCTGCTCTGTCGAGGCATTTCTGCACCACTGCAGCTCTGTCTGGGACTTCAGGGCATTGGGATGGAAAAGGGAGATACCTTTCCTTTTTTTTCTCTCTTAAGTTATTGTGATCTAATGTTTATTTTTGAGAGAGCATGCAAGCACGAGTGCGGGAGGGGGTCAGAGAGGGAGAGCAAGAATCCCGGGCAGGCCCTGCACTGTGCAGAGCCCAGGGGTTCAAACTCTCAGGAACTGGGGGATCATGACCTGAGCCCCGGGAAGAGTAGGATGGGTAACAGGGCCGCCCAGGTGCCCCGAGGGAGGGAGGTTCTCTTACAACAAGTTTTACAACCTCCCAGTCACCTTCACTTCAGGAAACCCTGCCCCTTGCAGACCTGAGTGAATGTTGGGCCTCAGAATTGGCCTGTCTGTATTGCAGTTGTCTCATTTCTGCAACCCCATTTACCCAAAGTGTGACGTCAGGCCTGCGCCGCGCCAGTCATTGCCCAGGAAGGGCCAGCGACCAACAGTCGAAGGAAGCCTCTTGCGCTGTCTTTCTAACACTGTAACTTGATTACAAAACGGCTCAGAGAATGCCTGTGTGGCGGCGAAGTAAAATTCTGGTCCTGGAACCAGACCGAGCTCTCCACAAAATTCCTGATCACGCGGTTTCAACCACTCCTCCTCATCAGGCTAAACACCCTTGATTTCATGAAGAGCTTGGTAACCTGGATGTAATGGCTTATGATTTTTTTTTTTATTCTAAAGGCTGTTTGCCTTTAATGATGAAACAACTTGGCCTATTTTTAAGTGTGAGCCAATTCAAAACTTTATATGGCAGATAAGCATTTTTTTCTTTAGGAGAGGTCTTTTTCAAAAGCTTTTTTATTTTTGTTTTAGTCTATTCCTCCTATTTTGGGGGGAATGGCCTTTATCCCCTGCACGTGTTGTTCTAGAGAAAGTAGATAATAAAACTGCAAACTTCAGGGTTATTCTAAGTAGCTGAGCCACTAAAGAGGAATATCTTCCCTACAAAGTTCTCTGGACTCTTAGGTTCCACTTAATTTAGATGTAGTTCGTCTAGGAGAGGAATGGCTGTAGCCTCTAAGGTGTCTGCTTATAGCTTTTTTTAGGCTGGAAGCTGAACCCTTTCTCACCTAAAACCTCTGCTCTAGAATGGGAAGGAATCGAGAAAGAACAGCCTGGAGATTCTTAATTGAAGATTTTATTACTAAGTGCCTAGCTTTTCTGCTGTTTGAGAATTCACTGAAAGCTAAAGCTAACGTTAGTTTTTCCCAAGGTGGTTCTAAAATTACTTATAGTCCCAAAACTGTAGCCGCCAAGCCATTCCTTCCAAGTTCCTTCAGTTCACAAAGTGAATTGTGGTGACTTAAATACCTCTACCCAGCATCCTCTAAGAGTCTGGGACACAAGAGAAACCAGAGTTTAAAAGAGAAAATGAAAACAGACTTAAAAAAACTTGAGCTAACTGGTGATTAATTGAAAAAATGAGAGGGGCACCTGGGTGGCTTGGTTGGTGAAGTGTCGATATCAGCTCGGGTCATGATCTCACATGGGTTTGAACCCCGTGTTGGGCTCTCTGCTGTCGATTTGCAGAGTCCTTTTCAGATATTCTGTTCCCCTCCCTCTGCTTCTCTCCTGCGTGCATGTGAGTGTGTGCACATGCTCTCAAAAAATATTTTTAATGAGCAATTGTGATAGGTGTTAAATCCCTTAGATGTTTTAGTTTGATAGCCACCTGACCTGCTCATTTGGTAGTGCACCCAACTCTTGATTTCAAGGTCATGGATTTGAGCCCCACCTTAGTTTAGGGCCTACTTAAACCTTCTTAGCTTGAAACCTGAAAGTATATTCATTTGCAAGTTTTTTTCGTGTAGAATCCAGGGTTTTTGGATTTGGGGGGGCAGGGCTGGGGGTCCTGTGAACGGAGTGCTACAGTCCATGTTGGTGTACTCCACTTGGATACGTGACCTCAGTTTCTTAAGAGTAAGACATTTTGACAATTTGAGCACAGACTCTTGGGTTCAATTTTTCTTTGGGTCTTGTATGAAAATATTTTTTTAAAAATCCAACTAAGCTGTTTTTCAGCTATCTGGAAAAGTGTACTTAGACCTTTACACTTGAATTGGTGAGATTTTGTAGGTAACAAAACCACAAAAGTATTTCACGTTTTCCTCTTAAAATAGAAATTGGGCGTGCCTGGGTGGCTTAGTCGGTTAAGCATCTGGCTCTTGATTTCGGCTCAGGTCGTGATCTCACAGTTGGTGAAATCCAGTCTGGAGTTGGGCTTTATGCTGACAGAGCGAAGCCTGCTTGGGATTCTCCCTTTCTCTCTGCCCCTCCCCCTCATGTGTGTGCTTTCTGTCTCTCTCTCCCTTTCTCTTCCAAAATAAACATTTTTTTAAAAAGTAGAAATTCGAGCTCAGTCGGCTGAGCGTCTGACTTGGGCTCAGGTCATGATCTCACGGTTCGTGGGTTTGAGCTCCACGTCAGTCTCTGTGCTGACAGCCTGGAGCCTGCTTCAGATTCTGTGTGTGTCTCTTTCTCTGCCCCTCTCCTGCTCATGCTCTGTCTCTCAAAAATAAACATTAAAAAAATTTTTTTAAAGCAGAAATTAAACTCTGGTCATCTAGTAAAGGAGTGTTTTGCTTCAGCATAAGTTCTCTAGATTTTTTAGTAGTTCTATGTAGGTCAAGGCCAACAGGATGGTTAGGTCCTCATGGCAGAAATTCTTCATAATGTATATACAGAATTGATCATTCGACATGATCTTAAGAATTTTGTTAAGCTTTATGGTGAGTAAGTAGCTTTAGGGAGGTAAGAATAGCTTAAGTCCCATGGGCTCCCTTGCTTGGGTGAAGGGTAGATTTGTAAATTCCAACTTCAAAAATTTGAGTCTTCAGAATTACTCGAAATTCTTTAAATTACCGTAACCTCAAGCACCTGTTTAAAAGATTCATGGTCAAGAATGAACATTTTGATTCTGAATTTTGGCCCCAACTCTTTTCCTCAGGCATCTAAGGACAAGGTCTGAGTGTTGAAAGGAGAAGGTGAATAGGATTTTTGCTGTCACTTTATTTGCCAAATTCCTGTAGCAAAATCAGGTAACGTGTGTCTACACCTGCAAAACAACTGATCAGTTACGTGGCTCCGCACCTGCTAAGGGTCAGCTGTGCTGTGTGCGTTGCAGAAACTCTTACGGACAGGTAGTTCGAGAGCAAGAGTTTGCCAGTGGCCTAGTGAATGGAGATGACAGTATCTGTCCTTTATTTCCAGAGCTATGTCTCAGGAAGGCGATTATGGGAAGTGGACAATATCCAGTAGTGATGAAAGTGAAGAGGAAAAGCCAAAACTAGACAAGCCCTCTACTTCTTCCCTCCCTCGTGCTGGGCAGGGAGCGGCAAATGAGCCAAAATACACCTGTTCTGAGGCTAGGAAAGCTGCCCACAGAAGGCAGAGATCACCCGTGAAATTCAACACAGGTGCAGTTTCAGAAGTTTCACCTCCCAAAAGGCAGAGGAGTGGTTCCCAGGAGGACCTAGGCTGGTGCCTCTCTAGCAGCGAGGATGAGCTGCAACCGGAAACCCAGCAGGAGCAGGCGAAGAACACGGTCAAAGAGGAGAGCGACATCTCTTCCCCTAAAGACCGTGCTGCCCAAAGAACCAGAAAACCCAGCCCTCCAGCACACCACGGGCTCGAGGAGGAGGAGGAGTATGACACTTCAGGGGAAGGCCAAGACCTTTGGGACATGTTGGATAAAGGGAACCCCTTCCGATTTTACCTCACTAGAGTCTCGGGAATTAAGCCAAAGTATAACTCTGGAGCCCTCCACATCAAGGGTAAGTGGATGCTGTGTCCAGGAGCTGTCAGAGTGCACTTGAGGGGCTCCCCCATGCCAGAGCCAGGAGGGTAACCTAGAATGATCTCCAAGAACTTTGTTAGCAGTCTTAACTACTTTCATGGAGGAAAAAAATAGCATTTTGACAAGCAGATGCATTAGTTTGACTGTAAGCTGTTTCCTTGAGTCAGGATATCAGTGTTTCTCAATCCAGTTGGAATATTTAGACAATTCTAAACATTGTGTGGACTTTTTAAAGATGAAACTTAATACTTTAGTGAAATAGCACATGCTTGGCAGCAGTCCTTTGGGCCATGGATGAGCAGTAGTACAATCACCTTAAGACTTAAGAATGCAAATTTGGGGCTTCACCCAAGTTCATTGAGTCTCACTCTGGGAGCAGGATCCTACAGTGTGTTTTTAAGAAGCTTTTCAGGGGATTCTAATATGCAGTTAGGTTTGAGAACCACTGGTTGGAAGCCAGGTTTTGGTTCCCGGTGAAGAATTAAAAAAATAAATAAATAAATTTTTAAAAAAGGCACACACCAGCATGCAGATAGATTTCAGTTCTGAATCAAAAGATAGGTTTTGTTTGCTGTGCTTATTTCCCAGGGTGCATCTATCTGATGCTGTGATGTCTATGTATTTGGTCTTCATTCCTGGTTGTACTTGGTTTTTGTCCCAGGCCCCCTGCAACAGCTCTAAAGTAACAGAGGGTCAAAGAAAGGTCTTCAGTTATTCCTAACAAGCCCCTTTCAGTCACACCTGGGTTTGTTAAGGAGATGACTTTTGGAAAGCCCTAAACATAGAGGATTGCCGAGGGGAACCAACTGTGTCATTGAGGTTGGAACCTTGAGCCCGTCCCCCTACCTCCCAAGGAAGTGGGGCGAGGCTAGAGGTTCTTAATCACTAATGCCCAATGAGTTCATTGGTCATGCCTGTCTAATAAGGCCACCATCTTTAAAACAACAAAGCAGTCCTAGCTGTGAGGGGATTGCTGATGGGTGAACGCCTGGAGGTGGGCAGTACACACCCCTTCCCCCAGACCTTGCTCTGTGCATCTTCCATCTGGAATTTCTGAGTTGTATTCTTTTGTACTAACCTGGTAATCTAGTTAGTAAAATGCTTTCCTGAGTTCTGGGAGGCATTCCAGCAAATTCTCAAAGTCAGAAGCGGCAAAATACGGGATGCCATCAAGAAATGCAGTACATTCCTAGTGTGTGCCTCTCTCATAAAGATAGCTTCCCTGAGGGGACTTGTTCTAAAATCTTTGTACTTCAGCATGTCGCTCAGTGTGTGGCAGATAGGAAGCGCTCAGTAAGCAGGGGTCAAATAAATGAGCCGACTCTTAATCCTCAGGCAGATCTGATGGTTAAGAGCACAAGTGCTGAAGCCAGGTAGCCTGGCTTCCAATCCTCACTGTCCCTTCCTAGCTCTGTGGCCATGGACAACCCTGTAAGGGAAGACTCCTCCACAAAACAGTGACCAACTCCACCTCCAGAAAATGGATGAGGAGTAAGAGTCCACACGTGGACAGTGATCAGAAGGGCACTTGGCACCTCCTGGTCCCTGTACAAGTGCGGCAGTTAGTGGTGATGATCGTGTGATTCCTCTCCTGGTACAGTTGATGAGAAGCGAGCTTATTGAAGTCTGGCTGGAAAGATGACCTAGAATGCTAGAAATGAGGGCTTGGAGTTGTAGGTGAGGAAGCAGGTGCTCTCTGGCTCCAGAAAGAGGTCTTGCTAGTCCTGGGTTGGAGACATTTCCCAGAGAGGGACTTGAATAAAAGGACTTGAATATTGAAGGAGATAAAAACTACAGTCTGGAAAGAACAACACGTATCATGATTGTCTTTATCGGCAGTTTCTAGAATTGACCAGTCATTGCATTCTGAAGTGGTAGGTTTTAGTTTTACATTGTATTTTGTTTAAAAAAAAAAAAACAATAAATAGCTCAGAAATTTTCTTTTGAGTTTTAGGGAATATTAAGGTCTAGCTTTATAGTCACTGCTCAGTTCAGTGTTCTCGCAGCCAAGTTTTGATTGTCCGTGACTGTCAATTGTGATTTTTACCAGATTTTTATCATTTATTAGACCTAAATGTTTTGTTTTTTCAGATATTTTATCCCCTCTATTTGGAACACTTGTATCTTCAGCTCAGGTGAGTTTATGGTTAAGCCTTTTCTTTGGATGAAAAGGGATAAAGGCCTCCACACACAGGGTCCCCAGGATGGCACAGCCCGGGAGCCTGGCACCAGGAGCCACAGCTGCATCCCGCTAGCAGCATGGAGCATGGAGGCCTCTGTCAGGAGAGCTTCTGGCTCCGTTGCCAGCTTACAAGGACTGGGCAGGAAGTGATTTTGGAAATTCTGGCCTGGGGGTCTTTTGGGGACAGTTAGTCAATCTCCTGGGACTCTGGTACAGCTTCTAGGGAGTTTGGGGTGGAGGGTGAAGGCCGAGTCATTTGATTAAATTTAGAAAAAGGTTTCCTACACCAGCCGAAAAGAACAGGGTGAAAGTTACGACTACTTCGGCATGTTCGATTCTTCCTCCTTCATAGAGCTGGTCCCTGTGTGTGGATGAATCACGTTAAGGATTCCGGGCTCTCAAGTAAACAGTGAGCAAACCAGTCACCTCCATGAAGAAAGCAAAGCTGTTTGAGTGCTTTCTTTTCAGCTTGGCCTCTGGAATCCTAGTCCCCAGTAGGAACATGGGGTGAATTTGTGTTCTCTTAGCGAGATTGGGTTGCCACGTCTAGTAGGAGGGCCAAGGATTACCCCGGCGGGGGGCAGGTTCAGTGCCAGACTTGGGAGTCCTGATAGAACCGTCATAAGCCTAGTGAGTGTCTAGTCCCAGAGGCCTGTTCCCCAAGCTAGCTCATGAGTTAGGCTACAAGGAAATGTTCTTTTCTAAATGTCCTTTTTATAATTACCTAGGGGAAAAGGGATAAATCTATAAGCCCTTTTACTTAAATTAATCTGAGGGCTGTTGGAAATCTGTAGTAAGACTACTTAGAAATACAAAGGCTGCCAAAGCATGCAGACCCCCTGCCTACGAGCCTGTTTCTCAGGCACTGGTCTGCTGATGCGCATTCCTTGCCTTGGGTGTTGCCTTCCGGATGTATTAGGTGTTGAGTACTCCAGCATAACTTCCCACGCTTGTAAATGTTTGCAGTTTATTAGGCTAGAGTTTCCTTCAATTCAGTTACCAAACTGTTCTCATTACGGATTGCTTGGCCAAATTACCTAGAACTGCATTCCTTTTCTTTCCCGTGTAGTTTAACTACTGCTTTGATGTGGACTGGCTCATAAAACAGTACCCGCCACAGTTCAGGTGAGTACTGCGGGGTGACTGATAAAATCGTAACTGTCGTGGGGCCTTAAAACACAAGTGTTTCTCAAGGAGCTGCTGTTCAACTTTGAGTATCTCTTTTGAAACTATTAAGCCTACAAAATCCAAGTTACACAGGGAAAACATCTGTTGATCTCTTCTGACTAATCACATGCATTCCTAATACAGATTTTAGCATTTGTCCTGCTGCTGTGTCCAGAAGCAGAGAGGCACAAATCCCAACCTAAATAAGAGAGCTTTGATATTAACACGAAGGAAAAGACCCTTGCTCCTGGCTTCCTAGACTCGTAAGCGTGCCGTGCTGCACCCAGCACGGCAGAGTTCAACGAACCTTTGCAGACGATCAGTCATTCCTGTAGTTGAGGAGCTAGTGACAGGGGTCTTAGAGCCTGCCTTTATCCAGGTTGTGGATTTTTCAGCGTCGTCCGCAGTTCCTTAGCCTGGTGGTAGGCAGCGCAGACGAAGTAAAGATCGCGTCACACAGTGACCTGCCACCTGTCTTGTTTTTACCGTTCACCTAGCAAAGTCCCATAACAGCAAGTGAAAGGGAGGAATACGCCTACGGGAAAATGATTGTCGGGGTCCTCGACGTCCGTGATGCATTTAGGACATCAGATTCTGGAGACCTTCAGTAATAGTAGATATAATGCTACTGGACTTTCCCAAGCGGCTTGGACCCTCAGACGCTTGTATTTGACCTGTAACACAGAGGGTTAGTTTTAGCTGTATGTAACAGAAAAGCAAAAATAACCGTGGCTTAAATGAGAGAATCACTTCCCGAGCCTAAGAAGTCTGGATGGTAGGCATTCGTGGTCTGGATTGGGGGCTGCCATGGTTCTCAGAGACTCGCCCACTCGTTCTGTCTTTCTGTCCCAGCGTCCTGGTGCCTGTCTGCAGGCCCCTGCGTGGTCCAGGATGGCATCCAGAGCTCCAGGTCACAGGTCTGTGTTCCAGGTGGCAGGAAGGAGAGAGGACAGAAGGGCCACACCCCAGCTCTGCTCCCTCTGAGCACCTTCTGATAGTCCCACACACGCTTGCTTATATTTCATTGAGCTGCACCTGGTCACAAGATGATGCCTTGTTTCGTTGAAATAGAACCTCCTCTTCAGGAGTCTGCATCATGCCGTGGGCCTGGGCTTGTTCACTGTCGTGCGTCCAGGGAGCAGGGCCTAGTACACAGGAGCTCGGTCAGTACAGGTCTAGTGAGGAACTGCTTTTGGACTTGAAGAGCATCCTGTTACACACGAATAGTTTGTATTTTAATCGAAGCTTGAACACATGAACACAGAGCGAACTCTATGTCCTTTTGGACCAAAGATAACAACTAGGAATGTTCTGGAATCACAATGTCAGTGGGTCACAACGGAGTTTTGGGATCAGACCCCGTTGTAAAGCTAACTGGTTAGTGAAGATTAACTGATTAGTACTGTTAGCTCTGTGTTTCAAAGGCCAGAAACGCTTGTGGTAAGGAAACTAGCATTCCTTAACTGGTCAGGAGTCCAGCTTCGGAAAAGATGTATTCTAAATATTTCTGATCTCCTTTCAGGAAGAAACCAATCCTGCTTGTGCACGGAGATAAACGCGAAGCTAAGGCTCACTTGCATGCCCAGGCCAAGCCTTACAAAAACATTTCCCTCTGCCAGGTGAGCTCCTTAGTGCTGTCTGAGGTCATGCTTTCTCAGAGTTAGAAGGACATGTGGACGTCTGGTCTGTCCACCCACCTGAGAGCAAGAATCTTTTCTCCATCACCAACAAATTCTTGTCTAGCTTCGGCTGAAGTGCTCCCTGGGGTAACCTGTCCTGTGTGGGGAGGGGGTTTATGTTCACCTGGTATCTCGGGGTTGGGGTTCTCCAGAGGGACAGAACCACTGGGGTATGTTCATTAGAAAGACTTACTTTAAAAGAACTGGCTCACGTGGTTGTGGGGACTGGCAAGCCCAAAGCTTGTCGGGGTGACCCTGCGGGCTGGACACTCGGAAAAGTGGGTGCCGCTGCTTTAGTCCAAAGACAGTCTGGAGACTGAATTCTCTCTGCCTTGAGGGAGTTGGTCCTTCAGTTAGGCCTTCAGCTGACTGGATGAGGTCCCCAAACCAAGGGTGATCTGTTTTATTCCATCTACTGACTTAAATGTTAGCCTCATAGAGGGGCGCCTGGGTGGCTCAGTTGGTTGAGTATCTGACTTTATTTGGCTCAGGTCACGATCTCACGGTTTGTGAGTTCAAGCCCCAGGTCGGGCTCTGTGCTGACAGCTCCGAGCCTGGAGCCTGCTTGGGATTCTGTGTCTCCTTCTCTCTCTCTGCTCCTCCCCCGCACGCTTGCTGATGTGCTTGTTCTTTCTCTGAAAAATAAACTAAATAAACTTCAAAAAATTTTTTTGAAAAAAAAAATGTTAACCTCATCTAAAATACCTTCATGGCAACATGTGACCAAATATGGCTGGGTACTGTGACCTAGCCAAGTTGACACACACACTTAATCCTCAGCATTTTCTTTCACCTTTCACATGTGGGTCCTGATTTTTCATCTCTGGAGCCACATAAAAGAAATCTCCTTGCAAATATAACGGACGTTTAGATTTGAAGTCCTCCATTGTGCCACCTCAGTTTTCATTCAGGCTCAAGCGTTGTTTAGTTGTTATGGGAATCCCAGCCTTTCCCCAACCTGCTGGTGCTCCCGTTTGCGTCTAGTTTGCCATGTCCTCAAACCTGACCACGTTTCTGGATGCAGTTCAGTGGCTGTTTATTTCTCTGGGTGCAGCTTAGAACTTTTTATTTTGACAACTTGTCTGACCAGTATTAGGTGCTGCTGACAGTAAGTAGTCCTTTCAGATTTTCCCCGTGAATTGCGTCCGAGGTCTGGACTGGACAGATCAACAAAGGAAAAGTAAACCTGTTAGGAAACCAGCTGTGTGACTCATGATGGAATGATCCTAATGAGGGGACACTAAGTGGGCTTGTGACAGGCAGAGCTGTTCAGTTCGCTGGGACCAAAGCAAAGTAGAAAAGGTCAAAAAGTTGTTGGCCGGGTTCTTGATACGGTTCCATAATTCTGTCCTAATGCTTTTCAGCCAGTACATAAAAATACAACGTAAGTCTTGGACTTTAATTATAACTGCTTGCTTTGGATTCCATGCCTGAAAGAATATTCTGTGTGGCACTTCATGCAAGAAACAGGCAAACTGGGGAGAGAAAAGCAAGAATTTTTCATAGTAGGATTTCCTTCCTGTGGAAATAGTGGTTGTGAAGTGGCTGGTGTGATGCTGACCTTTGCCCTTTGAGCAGGCTGATCGTCGGTCCATTTCTGCATAGCCGTGATCAGACCCTTCCGTGGCCCCTTTCTCTCCTTGCTGTGGTCAGATTGCCTCGAGATTTCTGCTCTTGAAGTGCACTGACCAGAGTGAACTACATAGAACCTAGTTTTTCCCCCATTTTCTTTCTAGTGTCTTTTCTCCCTGTCCGTATAAAATGTAAGCATTCCAACTCTTTTTAGTGTTATTTGAACTACAAAACCTTATCTGTGTATACGTGGCTATTTTTATTTTTATTTTTTTTTCAAAAATTGTTTTAATATTTCTTATTTCTGAGAGAGAGAGAGAGAAAGAGAAAGAGACAGCATGAGCTGGGGAGGGTCAGAGAGAGAGGGAGACACAGAATCCAAAGACAGGCTCCAGGCTCTGAGCCAGCTGTCAGCACAGAGCCCGATGCAGGGTTCGAACCCACGAATTGTGAGATCATGACCTGAGCTGAAGCCGGATGCTTAACCGACGGAGCCACCCAGCCGCCCCTACGTAGTTATTTTTAAAGATTAAAAGTGGGTGGCTCCGTCGGTTAAGCGGCCGGCTTCAGCTCAGGCCATGATCTCATGGTCAGTAGTTCGAGCCCCGCGTCGGGCTCTGTGGTGACAGCTCAGAGCCTGGAGCCTGCTTCAGATTCTGTGACTCCCTCTCTCTCTGCTCCTCTCTTGCTCTAGCTCTGTCTCTCTCAAAAATGAATAAATGTTCAAAAAAAATTAAAAGCGAGCAATCTCCATCTGATCAATCTGGAACCTGTCTCACAGATTTCCTGGGACTTTACCCACCGTACTTTCCGTAGTTGGAATTCTAGAACCAGCTCTCCTTTACCCAGCATGTGGCTCCCCTTCTGTGCATAGATAAGCCTCTGCAAAAGCCTTTGCTTTTGCTTCCCAAACCAGAAGAGGTTAAACTGCAGTAGGATAGTTCTCATAAGACTAATAGTGGACAGAAAATAACAAAGGAACACTAAAAACCAGTGATGAAATCAGTGGACATAGCAAGTGTTTTTCAAATACTGGGTACCTATACTCGAAAGTTCAGGTGTGGAGCGTGTCTGGTGGCGTGCACCAGACCAGCCGCTAGAGGGCATGATGACCCACTGTGTTCTTTACCTCTTCCAAAGAGCGTTCAGAAGGTCCCACCCAGCTCTAGTCTGAAGTGTAGGATTGTGGCCCCATCGTGACTTGTTGAAATCCCGTTATACCTGGTCCGTAAGATGAATTCTTGGCTGTTTTGTTTTGTTTTTGGCAACATAGTGCTATTTGATGAAATGGAGGCATACCAGGCACGGCATCAGCCGATACTGCGTTTTGCATATGTGGAGCCTGGGCCAGAGACTGAGGCTTTCGGGTGGTCAAGGTCAGATCGCCTGGGTTCTGTCCAGTTCTCCACCTACTGTCATTCTGGGTCCATCACTTAACCTCTTCAAGCCTACCTTGTCCATCTTTAGGATGGATTGTGAATAGTCTTCTTCACTAGGTTGTTGGACCAAGGATTTGGTGCATTTGCCCCAAAAAGCATCCATTAACTATTAACTATTGAAATTCTCAGTCTGTGCTTATACTTAAATTTGCCAGAGAGCAAACAAGTTATAGCAAAACTAAACCCAAAAACCAAGAGAGGCAGTCCTCATTCTAACTTTGTAATTGTAAAGGCCTTTTGTTTTCCTCTCTGTCGTCTCTGGCAGACCACACAAATGCCTTCTTGTCTGTGAGCATCCCTAAACCCTGAGCCTGAGAGTGTACGGAGCAGGGTCGCCCGTCTGTAAGCAACCCCAAGACGGGCTGTGTCCTACTCACCTGTGTTCCATGGGCCCGTTTCTGCCTCTAGCAAACAGCCCTCCCCCCCCCCATCTCCCCTATTGGGTGAAGGGCTTGATTTTAATAGCACTCACTTCCATTTGTAGGGTGCCCAACCCATTCAGGCCTTCTTTTCTGGGGACTTCACGTTATTGTCTCATTTATTCCTATAACTCTGAATCCCCTAACAGTCTCCTTATTTTAAAAAGAGGAAAGACTTAAAGATGAGGCCTAGAGATTTAAGCCTTGCAAAGTTGCCAGCATGGACTTTGCGTCCCAGCTACATTTCTCACTGTTTCGACCTTTCTGTTTAACTCTGTGTCTTGGGGCATATTCTGCTTAACCAAGGTCTTGCTGTGCCGGGTGTTAAGATGTTTCAATTCTCCACCTACCCTTGTTTGTAAAGGTATCGTTTTGTAATAGGAAAATAGATTGATTGTTACCTCTTTCCAGCACTTGCTATGTTACCAATATAAGACAACTTTTGTTTTAACATGATAATGTATGCTGCATTGGCTTTTTAAAATATATTCTGGAAACCCTGGTAACATTAATTTCTATATAAGCAAATATCTAAGTATAAAACTGCATAGGTTCTCACTTGTATTTGCTTTTTTGGGCGGGGGCAACTAAAATCAGGCTTTTTGTTTCTGATTATTGTAATAAAAAATGTGGTATGTATCAGGGCATATGAGTGGCTCAGTCATTGAAAGTGTCTGACTTCTGGCTCAGGTCATGATCTCCTAGTTCATGAGTTTGAGCCCAGTGTTGGGTTCTGTGCTGACAGTATGGAGCCTGCTTGGGATTCATTCTCTCCCTCTCTCCCTCCCTCTGCTCGCCCCTCCTCCCCCCCCCCCCCCCCCCCCCCCCCCCCCCCCCCCCCCCCCCCCCCCGCCGTGCGTTCATGCTTTGTCTCAAAATACTTCTTGAAAAGGCAGTAGGTATCAAATAATTCTGGCTAATTTAAATCTAATGAGCCTCACTGGATAGGATTATTGAAAGTTGTATTGTCAATCCAGGGCTTTTCCACTAGAGGGCAGTAAAAACAACTGAAAACAAAGTTGTCCTAAATCATCTAACTTTCCAATAGATACGGATATTGGGTTTATTAAAAATAAGTGACTCAACTTCTTTTTCATCCTAGGCAAAGTTGGATATTGCATTTGGAACACACCACACGTAAGCAAATTTTTATGAAATGGGGAAGGTATGATTTTAGTAGAGCAAAGGATGCTATTCCAGAAGTGCCCTTAAAGGAAGTTATGGGAGACAATTTTGCGGGGAGGGAAGGGCGGGGTGGGGGAGGCGGAAGCTCTCTATAAGGAAGTAGAGACTGTGGAACTGTTCACTAACTGTCTCAAGACAGAGTCCTTGGATTCTGGCTGTCAGCATGAAACTGAATCCATGATGCAGTCTCTCTTTCTGCTGAGGACCTTTCTTACAGCTAACTTGGGGCGGGGGTGGAGTGGATTATGGTTGTGTCTGTGGTTCTGGACGACTGTACGTGTCCGTCATGTGCCTGTGGGTTCCACAACTTTACATTAAAAAGGTCTGGTGATTGCTTAAGATGCTGAGTTGCATTAAATAGAATATTGTGAGGTCAGCTTCATGCTGTGAACGAAAGAAAAACTATTTTACAAAGTTGAATTGAAACCCTGATGCCTGTCTCTGCTCAAAACCTATCAGAAATTTCTCTTTTAGAATAGTTTTGAGACTTTATAAACCAGACGAGAAAAATTTCTATTACTTTTTACTTGACATATTGTACCTAATCAGTTTGCTGTTTTACTGAGCCTTTTTACGTATTCTCTAAATGAGAAAAGGACAATATTGTTGTTCATATTTCAATATTTGTATAAATCACATTTTGCTAGGAAGGGCCTCCTTATCTAGACCCACAGTGGAGAAATGGGTTGATGTTGCAGACATAGTCCTTCAGGCCCAGTCTCTAGGGCAGCAAGGAATCTCCTAGGTGGGATCTGCCCTCAGTCTTGCTGTGACCATTGTTTTCTTAATGTAACAGTGACTTGAAATAAGTACATAGTGCATCATTGTTCGGCAGTGTTCATCATTCTTGACAAAATACAGTTTGAAGCATGCAGTCTATCTTGAAAAGGAGCGAGAGCAGGAAGATGGAGCCAATCACTGACCCTGCATTACCTGCTCTTAGGTGCTCTTGGGTAAAATGTCAGTGTTTGCCAACCATCCCTAACCGGTAGCTTCTAACAGGACGGGGTTTGAGGATTATTGTGAACTTAAGCATTTAGCTCAGGTATAAATTACTCCTTACATAGCATCCTGTGAGCTCAGTGCTAATTTCAGCAAAAAGTACAAAGTAGCCTTGAATAGACTGAATAGGCTTCTTAGGCCCCCCTCTCTGCGTCACAAGACCCCCAAGTGGTGAATGGCAGCTGTCATCCTGTCACGGGGAGACATTCTACCAGTAATCCCGCCAAATGGATCCTAGTCCACTGCCCTTCGCTGGAACCCCAGCATAAATACCTCACTGATTGTAAAATACGGCACTCACTTGGGCCCTGGACACGATTTGCTAGATCTTTAGTGTCAGCTTCCTGCGCTGGCCTCTGGGCAGCATTTCCTGGGCATAATCACACTGCACGTAACTGCTGAGGAGGAGAGCCTGTGTCTTCCATTTTTTTTTTAAGTTTGAGAGAGTGAGCAGGGGAGAGGCAGAGAACGAGAATGCTAGGCAGGCTCTTCACCATCAGTACAGAGCCCGGCGTGGGGCTCAGAATTGTGAACGGTGAGATCATGACCTGAGCAGAAACCAAGAGTCAGACGCTCAACCTGAGCCACCCAGACGCCCTGTCTATCTTCCTTTCAGTCACGCTGTAAGTCCCACGAGGGACTGAGCATGTTAGGCCTGGCTAGGATCTAACATGACCTCTGATTGATCCTAGAGGGACTATCCTTGTTTTTATGCTTTTTAACAAATTACTTGGTCCTTCCTTTTCATTACATGGAGGACCTGCATAGATAACTGTTACTTTCGTGCTGCTGTTGGAAACAGGACTAGAATCCATTTGTTCTTTGGGGTTTATTTTGAGAGAGAGCACGCACACAGGGGAGGGGCAGAGAGTGAGGGAGAGAGCATCTCAAGCAGACTTCGAGCTGGCAGCTTTACTGACTAAGCCTCCCAAGTGCCCCAAACCCATCTTAAATTTTTATTCGCATTTGTCCACTGCTAAACTTGATGTCTTTTTTTTTTTTTTCCTTTGGTCTGTTCCTTCTCCGTCCCTCCCCCACCCTACTCCACACTTAGCAGGTTACAGTGCACAGAGCTCCTCATTGGGAGTTGTAAAAGCCTAGGGAAGTAATGACAACAGAGCCCCTCCCGGACACATAGTCTGTGTAGTTTATGGTTAAAACGCCAGTAACTTGTAGGAGATTAAAATGATTTTTTTAAACTCCGGTGTTGGTGACTTTCAGCAGCTCACTTAAAAATTTTAAAGAGGGGTGCCAGGGTTGCCCAACCAATAAAGCAGGCAACCCTTGGTCTTGGCGAAGGTCATGATCTCACGGTTCTTGAGGTCAAGCCCTGCGTCAGGCTCTGCGCTCCTGGCACAGAGTCTGCGATGGATTCTCTGTCTCCTCCTTTCTGCCCCTTATCTGTTTGTGCACTCGCTCCGTCTTTTGAAATGAAGATGCTTTAAAAAGATCTTTTTAAAACATTCATTAAATACCTGTTATATTGAGACACAGTTCCAGTGTTTTGAGACTTAATAGTTCTTGCAGCTCTTAGTGTTTTGGTGAGAAAGGGGAAAACCTAGGATTTAGAAAAAGAGGAAACCTTTCGGCTGGGGTTCTGGGGTGTAAAGTGCCTCCCCAACTTGACAGTGGAGTTACTGCACTAAACAGGAAGTAGTCTCTGAGATGGCGTTCACTTTAACAAGCATGTATGGACCGTGTCCTGTGCACAGAGCATCTGGAGATGACCACGATGTAGCCCCTGTCATCGTCCTGTTAGGTACAGTAAACATGCTTCCCTCGGGTGTCTGTAGGATGCCATGCAGTCCAGGGCCTGTCACCCAGTGCTTTAGAGTTCTGAAGCTTTTCAGCGTCCCCCTGAGCTGGGAGGAAAAGTGCATCTGGCCCTGAGAATCCATAGCAGAGGAGGAGGGAAGCCGAAGCAGCTCACCTAACCGGGAACCAGTGGCAGATGGTGGGATGCGTAGGGCAGGTCTCTCTGCTGGCGTCTGTGGCCAGGCCTCCCGGCACACGTGACGCGGTCTTTCATCTTCCCTGGACCGTACTGTCCCAGCCATCCACCCGCTCGCCCAGCGGCTGGGTGAAGTACCTGTGGGAGCCGTGCCCAGTGAGAAGATGATCCAGGCAGTGGGATCCAGCCAAGCTCTCCTGGCTCCTTGGGGAACCCTGATCGTTCCTGTTACCTACTGGTGGGGACTGCAGTCGTAAGCGGAGACGGAGCGCCTCCGGGCCGGCTGTGTGGACTCTTCTGGAGAGCCTCCGGAAGGCCCGGCGCTCCATGCTCCACAGACCTGTCTTCCCCTTTTACAGGAATAGCTTCAGATTGGGGAAGTGTCCCTTCTGCTTCCCCCACAGCTTATCAGAGCGTATGTAGGTCAGCATTTCTCCAAGGGCGCTCTCGTTTCTTCCCGTCTATCCATTTTTATGACTTCATTAGTTCATGCCATTTTGTCTGAGGAGAATACGGGTCCCCTCGGATTAGTTCAGGATTCTGTTGGGGAGGCTTCACTGACAGCAGTGCATGATTTTCCTGATAATTGATGCCTTGATTAATGGAAATATTTGTGAAACTTACATCTTGAATTCATAACCGGTCGTCTTAATTACAGTCAGCTGCTAATTTGGCAACTGCGTGTGTAAATCTGCCCAGATCTCGGGGAGCGCGTTTCATAAATGGAGAAAAGATTGGCTCAGCAGCTGTCAGTTCTCCAGCTTGGCATTAACTTCCTGTTTGCCAGCTCGGGTTAAATCCTCATTTTGGCCAGAGCTAAATATCTCCTCGTCTTTTCTTTGCCATACCTCTTTATGCTAACCCCATTCTGTCCGAGTATTCACATCATTTATTTGGACAGAGCCAGTGGTCCGTTTTGCCCTCCACGCATGAACTGACATCAGCAGGTACTGAGTAGCATTTTGGCCCTAACGGATATAAGGCAGAGCTACTGCATTGAGGAATCTCTAGTTCTAGGGAGAGAACTTAGATTTCTGAAATAATTAGGAAACAGCTAGGAAGCCAGGAACCTTCCTGTAGTAGATGACATAATAAAGCAAAGCAGTGAAGGAGTCCTGGAAATGCGTAGATGGAAGAGTTGGTTTCAAGAATGCATGTTAGTTACCTTTTCCTCTCTCAGCACTGCAGCGAGGAAGGGGTTGATGCTTCACTTTATAAGTGAAAAACTGAGGTACACTCAACGACTTCCCCAGGGTCATAGAGCCTCCAGCTCAGGTCTTCCAGCTTCGAGTATAGAGCTCTTACTTGTGTCCTGCTCCTTCTCACTAGAATGAACTCTGATGGCTGGAGGCCTGGGGACGGAAGGCCCACGGCAAAGGGAGGACTCACCTGGGTCTGACTTGAGTAAATGAAGGACAGGAAAGACTTATTTCAGGCCAGACACACATGGGTGAGGAGTGTGGTGTGTATGGAGTGTGAGAAAAGGTCAGTCCTAGGAGAGAAGCATTTGAAGTGCACCCCACGTTAGAAAAGGCCACGTACATTTCCGTCTGTTACATGTGTCCGTATTCCTGTGCGGAGACCAGAGTTCCTAAGAGATCTACAGTATAAGCGTTTCTAACCTTACTGCCATTTGTTAAAAAATGCTAGCCATGATGTAGTGGGAGACGGTGACCAGACTCTGAAAACCACTGGACAGGAAGGTTCCTATTGTCCCAGATGGCACAGATAATCCTGAATAGATAAAGGGCCAGACTGGAGGCGAAAGGGCTCGAGGTCTCAGGATTGGCCATGTGGGTGGGACATAGCAAAGTTCACTTACCAACACTTAGAGCATTTTGGAAGGCGGTTTTCTACCCATGATTTAAGTAGACTTGGATTTTAGTAATGTGTAGAAGAAATGAAGACTAAAAGTACTAGAAGTTTGAGTAATAGAAGAGTTTAATAAGGATCCCTTTAGTAGCTATGATATTTGCAGTGAAAAACAGCATGTATTTTCAAAGTAGTGTTGATGCCTTTGTTCTCTTCTGTTTTTAAAGGAAGATGATGTTGCTGCTGTACGAGGAAGGCCTCCGGGTTGTCGTCCACACCTCCAACCTCCTCCATGCCGACTGGCACCAGAAGACTCAGGGGTTTGTGGGCTTGTTTACTTCGTGGCGGTGGCTGTGGGTGGCATTCGCGTTTTCCTTCTCTTCTATTAACAAAAAACACCCCCACACGTGGCATAAAAAAGAGACCTGCACGGAAGTAGTATTTTACTGCCTCCCCCCAGCTCCACTCTCTTGAGGTGATGGGTGTTGACAGCTTAGTACATACACATCCGTGACAAATATGTATGTAAAGCTACTCTTAAATGGGATGATGCACTCAGCAGCCGAGCCCAGGGAGCGAGCATGTGCAAGGGATCTGACGCAGGAGAGAGGGTGTAAAATGAAAGGTCTGACCCCATTAGTTTTCTGGTGGGACCCATCGGTAACTTTCTGGGTCTCCACTTAACCCTTACGTACCCGCTTGGACTCTAGCTTGCCCTTTCCGAAATAGTATTGAAGGGAAACTTAGTGGTTAATCAGATGCTAAAAACTTCCCCTCCTCCCCAGTTTGTTTTTCCAAAAAAGAAAGTTAAATTGATCGTTCTAGAGCCGTTAGTATGTTCATATAGTTGTGAATCTCCAAGAGAAAAACTGAATTTTTTTGTTGTTTGGTTTTTGTTTCTGTTTTTGTTACTCTGTTCTTGGTACACTCAGGCTAGATCTAGTCTTCGAGTTCTTTTTAAAAGAGGAGCTTGGGGTTTTTTGTTCTGTTTTAGTAACTTCCTCAAATCAAGTTTTAACTATTGTCCCTCTTGGTAAGCTCTTGATCCTGGCTGGATTTGATTTCCATTTGTTTAAGCCAGTTTGTGCATCTCTGCTTTCTCTCGGGTTGGAAGGAAGTCGAACATTCAGCTGGCCCTTCTGGGGTCTGCATGTCCCCACTCTCCTCCTCCTCTGCCTTCTCTTCCTCCCTGTCACCCCCCAGGCTGGGCTAGAACGCTTAGCTCTCCCGGAGCCCGAGTCACACCGTAGGTTGAACTGAAATACAGGACCTTCCAGCCTCTGTCCTGTGGGCTTGTTTCAACCCCAGAGCCACGCAGAACGACAGTACCCTCGCTCCCTGCACTGCCTTCAAGCTGGGAAGGAAGGCTTTTTTCTGAGCCCGACTCTCTAGTTGTGTCTTCAGTCCTTTCCCCACCGTGCAAGTGGCTTAGAGCCCCGTCGCCAGTACGCGGTAGTTCTCCTCTTCTAGTTTTTAGTGTCCCACTTAAAGTACGCTTCTCAAAGGGCAGTTAATTCCAGCTGGTTCAGGGTGGAGGGCATCCCCCAGTCTGTAAAAGCATCAGTCACATGACTTCATCCACTGAGTTTGAGGTCAGCTAAGCCTTTGCCACTCCGAAAGCTTCTTAGCTGCTGGGCTGGGTTTTTGAGAATACATAAGGATAGGGGGCGCCTGGGTGGCTCAGTCGGTTGAGCATCTGACTTCGGCTCGGGTCATGATCTCACAGTATGTGGGTTTGAGCCCCACTTTGGGCTTTGTGCTGTCAGCTCAGAGCCTGGAGCCTGCTTCGGATCCTGGGTCTCCCTCTCTCCAAAAATAAATAATAAAGTACTCTAAAAATTAATAAATTTTATATTCATTTATTTAACTCTTTAAATTGACCTGGTAATAGTTTCACATTATTTAAAACTTAAAGTACCAAGGGTATGAACTCTTCCAACTTCCTCTGCCCTCCACCCCAGAGCAGGGTACTGTTATCTCACGTTTAGTCTAGATTCTGGTCTCTCAAACTTGCATTTTTGTGTTGTGGGCTGTAACTCTTGTAAGATGTTTAACAGCAGTCCTTCTGTGTGATCTTCTTGGTGGTTCTACCGGTTACACTCTGTGGAGCCTTTTCTGGTGAACAGGTGTCCGACTGCCCTTTCAGCTGCTGCTGGGTCTGCCTGTTAATTTCTCACGTTTAAAATTATTTGGCCCATAATTATTTCACATCTTAAGTGCTAAAAACACCTTGCGCCTCAGTATCCTGGTTTAGTAAATTGTCAGCTGTCAAGTTCCTCATCCAGACACCGCTGAGAGCGAGCCTCTAGGAGGAGGAGCCTGCCAGCTTGTGCGCTCTGAATTGCTCTTTGTGATGGAGAGACTTCGTCCTCCATCCAGCCCAGTGCGCTCATTTTACTCAGAGAGGCCGGCGCTCCCGGAAGTCCGTGGGCTGGCCCCAGATGACACAGATCCGGTCCCAGAACCTGGGCTACAGTCCTTGCCACACCTGGTACCCCTTGTACACGGGGCCTTGTCGACCCCCTGTGGGAAGGGAAGGTATGACCTGCTACCCTGCTAGAAACATGGGCGGAGTTCAGAAGACACGCAGCCAGGGTCCTTGTGGTTCTGGGTGCTTCCTGCCCTCGTGGCCTGGGTCTCGGTCTCACCAGTCTCCTTCGAGGGCGGCCAGGTGGAAAGAATTGGGCAGTTTCTCTTTGGGCTAAATGGGATAATAAATGGGATTAAATATGGCTCAGTGGGATAGCCGCTGGAGGGGGAAAAGCAGGGACAGCAAACAGATCCTCAGTACTTGTGTGAGCCCGACATTGGTCATGACCTCGGGTGGGAGGCACACGTGTCCTTGAGGCAGGACTGCTAACCTGGTTTTGCAGTTGAAACTGGTGCCGGAGGTCTGAAGCCATACTTGTCTGTGATCCATCTTGGAGCACTTCACAGAAGGGTGGGGTTTAGATCTGCTTTTCCCACCTGGGGGTGTGATATAGAAGTTTGGGAGAAGGGCATGGCTTTCCTTTGAGGAGAATGGATGAAGGAGGTCTTTAATGTTTTGTTCACTAGATGATTTGAAAGTCTGGAGTTGGTGTAAATGCAGATCATTAGGTGTGGTGTCACTCTTTCCGCACACCAGAAAAGTACAGGATATGAAAATATCTCCAACTGCTGTAGCATATCCGTCACGAAAAGGCCTTTACTTACTGCAGATAGATTTGTACATGCATTTTTCATAATATAGATGACTTTTTTCCGTTTGGCCAAAGAGCTGCACTGGTGTAGCTTGCTGGGGTCGCCACACGTGGTAGGGATTTGCTGAAGCAGCTAGGAGAACTGGTAGGTGGCGTCACCAGGCCTTAGCAATATGAGGTGGGGGCTGGGGGTAAAGAAGAACGGTGTGGTGGAAAAGCATAAAGCATTCACTTGTGAGAAGTGGGCAGAGGCCAAAGTTTCTGGGTCCTAAATTCATGGAGAGGCATTAAATTTAGAAGCATTCTGAATATGATGGAAGCCATTGGCGTGGTGGGATGGAATCTACGCTTCCTGTTTCCTAAGGGTCCATGGACTCCCCATGTGGACACAGCTGATGAGATTCGCCCCTTCCTTAGGGTGAATGCGCAGTGAGCACACAGATACCATTGTGCTCAGTCGCATTCCTGACTGTTAATGTTTTTCTTTTCCAGAATATGGTTGAGCCCCTTATACCCACGAGTAGTCCACGGATCTGGAGAATCAACAACACATTTTAAAGCTGATCTTATCAGCTACTTAATGGCCTATAATGCTCCTTCTCTCAAGGAGTGGATAGACGTCATCCACGAGCACGATCTCTCTGAAACCAAGTATGTATTTTTAGCACTTTGGGGTTCTGAAAGTAGGTTAATACCTTGAGAGCCACCCGGTGTCTGTACCGCAGGGGCCTTAGAAAGAGGTAGAATGGAATTTGGCTGCCCTTCATAATCGATGAGAGCAGACTTTCTCCCTAACTGTATCTCCTAGATCTGAGGCGCTAAAGTGGTTGCCAGTAAATCTTCCTGCTCACCATCAGCCTCCCCCGGGAGACTCTTAAAGTTACTGATTTCTTTGCCTGGTGTCTTAAGCCTTGTGAGTGGTGCGCCGAGATTCGATGTGCTAGAAAATCTGAGTATCAGTTACTATTCTGAGGAGGCATCTGAATAGGTGGTCTCTCAGAATGTATCGTGATTACATCAGTTTCGTGTGTATTTTGTGATTTGTGGAGGGGGTCCACAGATCCCATCACTCTGTTCTGTAACCCGTATTTTATATCCTTTTAGTGTTTATCTTATTGGATCAACCCCAGGACGCTTTCAAGGAAATCAGAAAGATAATTGGGGACATTTTAGGCTTAGAAAGGTAACAGAATTTTTACTGTTTTAACTTGTTCTTTTAACTTACATTTTTTACTTATAACTGTATGTTTTGATGGCAGTTTCATAATAGCACAGTTCTGGGTGAACCTGATCAGTTGATTATAGTTCTCAGTGATTATTTGCTCCTTAGTGCTTTGCCTCTATTAGAAGTGTAGACTGCTTGAAATGGCAAAAGGAAAAGGACTTTGTTACTTTTTATATTTCTTAAAGAGACTTCTCATTTGCTCAGCGATTGTAGTTTTGGATTGTTTTCAGCATGTAAAGAATTTTTAACATGCAAATTCAACCAAGAACAGAAAAATACTATTGACTAAAGACTACAACCGTGCCAGAAAGTATTTTGCATATTAACCAGTGCCTGTAAGAGTTACTACAAAAGTGACATTTGCTGTTGGTATGAAAATGAACAAAGAACAGTCTTTACCAAAATAAAACCACAAGCAAGTAAAAGATTAAGGTTTTCTTCATCTCTGTTTAGGAGATGTAGTACTAACATTAATAAACTGTCATGTAAGAATTACCCTTGGTTAACAAAACTTTTTTAATTTGCTTTATTGAAATGAAACCACAGCTGCAAGCAGGCGAGATCCTGAAGCCAACATCTTCCTGTCCTGACCTGGGGAAGGCATTAGAGCATGCTAAGTGCATAGCTAAGTGCGTAGATTCCCCTACCTGGATTCAAGTCCTCACCTATTTACAAGACCTGTGACCCGCCTCTCATCTATAAATTGGGTGGAATCACAATACTTCACTCACAGAATTGCGCAAGGGTCAGATGAAATAGAGAATGCAAGGCTCGTGTTGAATGTTCACGGCGCTGGCTGGTGGTGGCCAGTTTGTGGCCTGATGGTTGAGACAGGCTAGATTCTTGTACGTGTTGTCTGGGATCAGTCTTCCTGGAAGATCACATCTCGGAGTTTCTAGACCATTTCTCACACATGGCTGCTGTTGCATCACAGCTGCCTTGCAGGGAAGACGGGGGTGAGCAGACCTCTCTTCCACTGACCTGTAAGTGGAGGCCCGGGGACACGTCTGGGGCCGTGCAGCCGATGAGCGGCTGAGCACCAGGACACAAACTGGCTCTCGGAGCTTTCCATTCAGGCCTGTTGCTCACGCCGTGCTGCATCAGGGTGGACATTGAGACCGAGGCTTTTTGGCAGGTGTGTTTATGATGCCTAAGCTGTGTTAAGGAAAATACCACATATTAAACTAATCAGAATATGAGCGTCATTTTTCCTCAGCCTCTAGGTGGTAGATACTCCATACATGTTCAAGTAGATACTCAGCACATCTGTAAGTAGTTAAAAATTTCCAGATATGTTTGAACTGTTTCAATAGCTTTGCAGATCACGTACCTGCAGTGCTTAAGGTGGACTGTATATATGTAAACATATTTTTTATAGCATCATCATGTGGAGCTCGAGTGTTAAATCTTTCAAACGATAGGAGTCAAAATATCCAGTAGCTTGTATTTTTTTAGGTATTCACAGTTATTTCAAGGCAAAAGCCCATTTCATATGGCAGGCCAGTGATTTATCTGACATTTCTACATTTTTCTTTTTTTTAAAAAAAATGGTTTTGCTTTAATAAAATGAAGGAATTTTGGAAGAATACTTCTATCCACCTACTCCATTAAAATATTTTTAGTATCGAAAGAATCTTTTCCAAAGAAGAAAAAGTGTGAGGGTGAATTTGATCTCTAATATTTTCAGCATTTTTCTGTTGATTGCGTTGCAAGGACAGAAGGCTGTGTTCTGAGTTGTTAAAACTTTTCTGTCAACAGCTTCTGAAAGAGCATGCCCCGTCCATACCCAAGGGGGAGTCTTGGCCGATAGTAGGTCAGTTTTCAAGCATTGGCTCTTTGGGAGCTGACGAATCAAAATGGTTGTGTTCGGAATTTAAAGAAAGCTTGGTGACCCAGGGGAAGGAAAGCAGGACCCCAGGGAAAAGTTCTGCCCCTCTTCATCTGGTGAGTGCTCTTCTGCTTCAGCAGGGGTGTGTGTGTGCGCGTGTGTGTGCCTTCTCTGGTCCGGGAGAAGAATGAGAACCCATCTCCTCCTCACGCAGGTTTTCTTCACTGGTTCTGAGATGGGAACACGACAGTATGTTAGCACTGTCGTTGGGGGTCAGGTGGCCCTGGCGTGTCTGGTGCAGGGAGTGGGCTGCTCTATTCAGACAGAGCTCCTTTTCAGCCACAGATGAGCCTGCGATTTTTTTCATTCCTTCAGGTTTTCAAGCAAAAGAAAAAAATAGTTAATAAAGCATTGCCACCAGAATTATGAGCATTAGAGACTTGTGAATGCATAATTACTTTTGCACTGAGCTCTGCGTTAGCTTGGCATTTTTGAGGGAAAAATACTCGAAGTGCAGTTTTTATCCGTCATGTACATGCTTGCTGTAGTTTACTAGAAGTTCAATGTTTTCATAAAATGGAACTTTTAAAAATTTAAAGTACTTTTTCAAAGTTTGTAAAAATATTTCTAATGGGGACTTTGATTTTCTTAGAAACATGCCTTTTAAGAAATTTCTTTGACACACATTATGAGCTTGTTGTGTTTTTCCTTTATTTTTAGATCTATCCTTCTGTGGAAAACGTGCGGACCAGCTTAGAAGGCTATCCCGGTAATTGTTGGAAACAGTCTGAGTTGAAATTCTTGTGTCTATTTCATAAACGCCCCAGTAAACTTTTGAAAACAAGTAATAAGAATGCCATTCCCCTGGAGAGAAGTACTGATAAATTTAGAGAGTATTTTCTCCAACTGGTGAAGGACCACGGAAGTGGGTAATACCGAGCACTACTACGTTCCAAGCATGTGCCGTGCAGCTGGGCAGTTTGGGTTCGTCCTCCCAGTAACTGAGTACTAGTTGTTCTCGTCTCTACAATAAGGTGGTCACTTCGCCAGCGGTGGGGGGCTTGTCCACACTAATGTCCTGAGAAAACCACCTTTCCCTGCAGCGTCCTGACTTTCCAGAGAGATGCGGACATGCCTTTCTCCGATCTCTCTCTCCATGAATCCTCCCTGCTTGTGTCTGTGGCTCTGTGTAGTTCTTTGAGTTTTGAATCCCAGATACAGATATATTTAGTGTCTAAAACTTCTGCTTCAGCTTGGGATGAACTTTGCTGTCACATAATTGGTATTTGTACTTTTTAAAGCACTTCATCTGTAAATGCCTGGATGACTTTGTAGGCAGCTTCCAGCCTTCTGCCCTCTTTCCCTTATACAGTGCTGGACACTGAACTTGTATTTGGATCCCACAAGCCCTTCAGATAGCGCATTCAGGAGGTAATAATTAAAAACCCAAGCAGCGCTTGCCCCTGGTAAACGGAAATCTGATTGGCATTTGCTTGTGGCTGGATGCAGAATCCTCAAAATTAGACTAATTTGGTCATTTATTGCTTGTCAAATTAGATGTGACTCTTCCAGAAAAATCATGGTAAGGTTGGGAGTGTATCATCCCATTTGTCGCTGCGTAATGGCAAAGCCAAAATTACTGCAACAAGACTCAACGACCTGGTGAGGTGTTGGTTGGTTGTTCTTGTCCTTTCTCAACTTCTAATACATGGGATTCATCCAAAGTGTGCTCTTGAATGGAGAAGACATGGTATTTTCAATAAAGCTGTTTCATCACTGGGCCTGAATAGGCTTTTAGTTTTGTGCAGTAGAGGAATCAGCATGCCTTATTTGAGGAGTTGAGGGAAATTTAAAGCACTCTTTGGATATAGATTACTCTTGGGGAAGTTCCAGTGTGTGTTTGCAAAGCCGCTGGTGGATCTACCGTGGAACTTTCTGCCTTTAAAACTTGAACGAAAACTCTACTAATTGTGTTTCCACTTGGAACTGTGTCTTTTTTTGTTTATTTCAAGGGAGAGTGTGCAATCGGGAGGGGTAGAGAGAGAGGGGAGAGAGAGACAGAGAGACAGACAGACCATCCCAAGCAGGCTCCACGCTGTCAGCATGGAGCCCGACATGCAGGGCTCGAACTTCTGAACTGGGAGATCATGATCTGAGCAGAAACGAAGAGTCAGAAGCTTAACCGATGAGCCACCCAGGTGCCCCTGGAACTGTATCTTTATTTTCTATGCAAGAATATGGCTTTTAGGATTCCTCTTCTTAAGACTTCACTGTTCTCTGACGTGTAAGAATGTTTAATACATACTCTGCTTAGAAAGAGCAGGGTGTAAAAGGTGAAGGAAGCAGGAGGACGGTGTCTCTCGTATTAATGTAACCCCCCTGCACCCCCCCCCCAAGCTGTCCTGTTTTTGGGCCAAAACAGAGATGCCCCAGACGAGGGTGGGCATCAGGATTTCTCCTCGTCATGAGGACTACAGGCCAGGCCAGGATTCTTGACAGTTTTCCTAACGCATCAGACCTGTGCTGTCAGACATGTTAAATTACCACCCCTGAGTGATTAAATAATACCTTTTTCTTTTCGGAATATAAACATTTACATGCATTCCTCAGAAAGGAAACCCCACTGAGGGAACATACCTAATACAAGTATAGACCTTTTCTTTCCAAGAACTGTTCCGTGAGATGAAGTAGGAAGTGATTTTTGTCCCCCCCCCCCTTATTTAGTATAGATTCTTAAGGATACTCAAGTTGTTTTCCATAATTTGTTTTCTTTTAAAAGCTGGCGGCTCTCTTCCCTATAGCATTCAGACAGCTGAAAAACAGAATTGGCTCCATTCCTATTTTCAGTAAGTAATGGTTTAGAATGCTGCTATTGCTTCTTTAGGAATAAGAATGTTTTTTATGTCAGTCTGATGTTTCAAAAAAGAACCTTACATAATATAGCTGTGTTTTTTCATCTACATATGTTAGTGATAGATTTTGAACAGTATTTGGAATAGGTTTTTAATATCAAAGAGTAAACTTGATCTTGGTGAAGTTTCCATTTAAATATTGGCACTCAAAAAGTAAAGATGATGATGGGTAGTTTAGAGTTTACGTAAGTAGCATTAAAAAAAAGTTACTTGAGTATAACTGTCACGCAGGCACGTGAGTTACAGGTGGAGAGCCCAGTGGCTCAGCAGCCTTGTGGTTCGTATTTCCAGAATGGAAGGCTTCTGCAGGCACATGCGTGGACTGTGGCTGCAGCTCGCTGAGCGGGGCACCCCCACTGCCTTTCTCCAGGATGTGGGCTGGTCGTGGGTTTGGTCAGTGGCTGAAGGGGCAGGTGAAGAGAGGGTCTCAGGTCCCCCCTGGTGTCCAGGGGTGCATGTTCTCCATGCTCTGGGTCCATCCAGGTTCCCACTTGCTTCAACCGGTGCTGCAAACAGGCAATTGTGTCTCCGCAGCTCCCAGTCTAACGCATTGTGTCCTGGTGGGTCTCTTGGGAGGAGGACATGCCTTTATATTGAGCTCTTTTCACTGTTCATTCAGGGGAATTTAATGATCGAAGAGAACAATCTACCTAGACCCAGTTCTGGTCTCACTCTCTTTTCATGGGGAGCCATCCTCTTCCAGTTTGTAAGCAGACATGGTCACCTCATGACGTAGGGCCTTCTTTTCCTCCCACAGAACCTCAGTCCTGCCGTACTGGACACTTAGAAACTGAATTCAGATACATGCATGTCAGCCTTGGACTTGAGTGTTTCTGAATTCTCCTCCCGCTTTTCAGCATTGCTTTAACATCCTGTTGGCTTTTTTCCCATTTTGTACTTTGGTTCCAGAAGCTCGTACTGAGCCTGTATTTCATAATGCACTGTGGGGGGGGCATGACTCCTGCTTCACAGTTGCTCACATTCCGCCTGGGGGACCAGATGTACAGATAGACGGTTGAAATCACAACAGAAGTCATGTATGTGTGTGTATACGAGTCTTAATTGGAAGGCTGAATACCAAAAGGTCACAGAACTGTGTATCCACTTTTTAGATTATGGGGTTTTGCTTTTTGTTAATTTAAACCCATCATAATCCTAATACTAGAAAAATTTTCTTATTAGTAATGTGGTTTTCCTATCCCTAGCAAATGGTCGGCTGAGACCTCTGGCCGCAGCAACGCTATGCCACATATTAAAACTTACATGAGACTCTCTCCAGACTTCAGTCATATCTCCTGGTTCCTTGTAACAAGGTAAGTAGGCCTTGTATTCTTGATGGGAAGAATTTTTAGAATGTGTTTGTAACTCCCGTGAATGCTGAATAGGTTTCCATTAGGTTTCCAAGAGGTGGTGTGTGAATGGCTGTCTTCACAGTGTGTGTGTGTCCTCTGAGCCTTGCCTACGAGGCCTGTGACCTCTTCATAAAGCTTTTTATCATGGCCTGACTTTGGGAGTCTTGATATTTTTAAGGTTTGCACAAAATTTGTGTTTACTCCCTTTTTTTAATACTTCAATAATGGAAATTAGGCAAGTTAACAATTGGGGTAAATACAGAACAAAAGATGTGGTAAAACTAGTGTTCCTTCATGACTCTCTCTTAGGAAATTGATCCAGTCTCTTCAGTGTGTTTTTTTTTTAAACATCTTTATTAAGACATGATCGATGTACTTTAAGATTCACCTATTAAAATTCTGCAATCTAATGAGTTAGTATATTCCTAGAATTGTGCAATCATCACCATAATCTAATTTCACAATTTTCATTACCCCTCTTTAAAAAACTCCTTATTAAGCTTTTTTTGTGTTCATTTTTATAGCAAGGTAGATTGTTGTGTTCTCAAGAGAAAGGCAACTGGGCTAGAACTTTAATTCCTGACTCCTACCATCAGGCATCTCTTAATGATTTAATGACCCAAAGATGTCAATACAAATACTTAAGGTATCAGAGTCGAATAATTTCTTTAATGAACAGACTCCAGAGCAAAAGTTTAAAAATACTTCTGAACAAACTTTTAAACAAAAGAGCCAGTTACAAGCAAAACCAAATTCCCTTCTCTAGTTTGCGAAAATTAGTGGTCATCCTGGTTCAGGATCAGGATCAGTGACCTGAACTGTGTTAGTGGTGTGTGGACTGTGTTACATTAGATGCAAGAGTGGGCTTCTGGACGATTTGTGAGGCAACATATTGTAATGGAAATCTGACTCCTAAAAATTTTAAATGATTTTCTGTCATTAACTAGCTCTGTGAACTTGGGAAATTTATTTAATCTGAGTCCATTTCCTATTCTATAAAATGGGAAAAGTAATGGGTGCCTCATGTGGTTGTTAGAGTTAAATGAGATGCTAGAGGCTCCATGCATGTGACCTACCAGGCCCTAGGACATGGTAGCTGTGATTATGCTTGTCCAAGCTTCACCATCGAGACCAGGACGGCCAGGAGAATGAGTATGCATTTCTTTGCTGTGGGTCTTTAAAGAGAAACTTCTTTTTTCTCTTTTAATTTTTTTAATGTTTATTTTTGAGAGAACACGGCACAGGAGTGTGGGAGGAGCAGAGAGACAGACAGACAGACAAAGAATCCAAAGCAGGCTCCAGGCTCTGAGCTGTCAACACAGAACCTGACCTGGGGCTTGAACTCATGAACCAGGAGATCATGACCTGCAGAGATCATGACCTGAGCCAAAGTTTGTCAGTTAACCAACTGAGCCAACTGAGGTGCCCCTAAAGACAAACCGTAGCTTCTGAAGAAGCAGGTTTCTTGTTGGGGTACCTGGGTGGCTCATTCGGTTAAGCTTCTGACTCTTGATCTCACCTCAGGTCATGATCTTGTGGTCCGTGAGTTTGAGCCCTGCTTCAGGCTCTGTGCTGACAGTGTGGAGCCTCCTTGAGGTTCTCTCTCTGCCCCTCCCCTGCTTGTGCTCTTTCTCTCTCAAAATAAGTAAACTAAAAAAATTTTTAAAAAGTAGTAGGTTTCTTGGGTGTGAAGACCTAAATTAGAAATTTCCTGGGTAGGGAAGTCATTGCCTGAGACAGTGCCAGGGAGAACAGAGATCTGAAATGTACGTGTCCTCTCTTTGGGCAAGTTCATTCCCCAGTTGCCTTGGTGAGTATGAGATTGTTATTAATCCCTTCCCCGTTTTTATTTTATTTAACACCCCTAAGGCTAAACTATTCAAATATTCCTCAGTTAAGAGAAGTTCTCAATAAATACCCAGCCTTCTACAAAGCTAACAAATAAAATAAATTTGGATATATGATGGATCCTTGAACATGATCCAAAGAAATTAAATATTGAAAGAGATCACATTTCAGTGTCAGCTCACCTGTTCAGTAATTATCTTTTAAGCTACTAAGTTGCAAGTAGCAAAAAGAAACCATGTTAAGTTGTAATATGAAAAGCCTGACTTTTCCTATCCTGGTGTCGTGACTGTCACTTCCTGCACACCTGGTGATGAGTTGGTGAGGCTAGAAGAAATCTCTGCCTGCTTCTGTTTCCGACATGCTGCCACTGGAAGAATTCCTGTAACCCCTCACTCATCCCAAGGGCTACTTTATTATCCGGCTCTTCTTCTTTTGTTTTGTGTGAGATGCCTTAAAGGACCCAACCGTTTTCTCTGTCTGGTCTGACAGAATTCTCTGATGGTGTGATCATGTCCCAGGGCTCTGCCCATTACGGTGTTTTGTTTTATTTCTTTGGTTTTTGAGAGACAGAGACAGCACGAGCAAGGGAGGGTCAGAGAGAGAAGGAGACACAGAATCTGTAGCAGGCTCCAGGCTCTGAGCTGTCAGCACAGAGCCTGATAGGGGGCTTGAACTCATGAACTGCAAGATCATGACCTGAGCTGAAGTCAACGCTTAACCGACTGAGCCACCAAGGTGCCCCTCTACCCTTTATAGTACTTTGTACTAGTAAAGGTTCTTCCTGAAGTCACACCACTTTGAAGGTTGAATTGAATTAGAAGGCTGTACTTCCAAGTTCCGTTAAAATCTTACCTGATTTACCTCCATGCAGGAAAAGATAGAGAAACATATACATTATTTGGTAAAAGTAGTCTTGTCTAGCATCATCATGTTATCCTGCTGGGAAACCTGGTGCCTGGAGAGATCCTTCCAAGAGCTCACAGCTCTGCTTTTATCCACAAAGGAGTGACCGGAAGTGTTTTTTGTTCCTTCCTCAGCTGGTTAAATGTTGCCTCCAAGTTGTAAATGCATAGGAGTCCTTTGTGTAAGAGTTCTCCCTGTGGGTCTTCAAGATTAGCTAGAGATGGAAATCCTGGTGCTGGGGATCCTTGGATAAAGAAGAGGAGATGATGTTTGAAGAGCTGGCCTTGATGTGAAAATGGAAAGGTTGAGTCCAGAGAAAGCAGGGACAGTTCCCTTACACTTCAGTGTTAGTCAGGGTTCTGCAAAGAGAATTAGCAAGTGAGATGAACACACAGACTTACTTACAAGGCGCTGACCTGTGATTGATTGTGGGAGCTCAAAACTCCAAAACCCGTGGGGCAGGCGTGCAGCCCCGTGTAGCTGTTGCAGTGTCGAGTGTCTGCTTCATTGGAAAAGTTGAATTTACTGTCTGCCTGGGGATTCCGTTTCCTCAGAGTAGAGTCAAAAGATGGATGTGCTTCGCTGAAGTTGGGTGTTTATTGATCCTGTCTTAAGGGTATGAGGGGAGGTGGAGATCGATGCTGAGTAACCATTTCTAAAGGCATAGTTTTTATAGTTGCGTTTAATGACGGCATTCATTCTCCAGGAATAAAACGCATGTGATCCATGCCACACAGGGGCTGCAGAGAGATGGGACACAAGTTGTACACCAGTTGTTTAGCTGGGTGCCGATCTCGGGGAAGCACCCTTGGAAGTTTACTTTTCGGGGGGGGGGTGTTGGGGACGCCTGGGTGGCTCAGTTGGTTAAGTGTCTGACTTCAGCTTATATCATGATCTCATGCTTCGTGAGTTCAAGCCCAACATCCGGCCATGCACTGACAACTCAGAGCTTGGAGCCTGCTTCAGATTCTGTGTCTCCCTCTCTGTCTGTGCCCCTCCCCTGCTTGTGCTCTCTCTCTCCTCTCAAAAATAAATGTTTAAAAAATAAAAAAATGTATTATCCAGTTGGGATGAGGTCAGAGTGAGTCAGAGATCAGCTAAGGGTAAGGCAGTGGTATTTCAGGTAGGCCTGGAAGTATGCCTAAGAGAGAACCAGATGGGTTGGAAGGGGAAGCTGAGCAGAGGAAGGAGCGCGAAGGCCATGGAACTGGTAAAGTGGGTGGGGTCTTGGGGGCCAATCTGAGGGGGTCTGCAGTTGGGTGAAAGAAGACAGACACCTCCGGAATGGATTTTCTCAACATCCGGCACCATATGTTCTCACGGTCCAACTCACTGTTGGTGTTTTCTAGACTTACTGAACACTTGTTGGTTATTGTGTATTCTGTGAGTGTGTGCTTTCCTGTTGACCGGATATTACTAAATTCTAACTCGGAAGTTAATTTGTTAAGAATTTGAAATTTGTAATGGATTTGTGTCTTCTAATTTTATTCCAAAATACTTAGGCTAAAAGCTCTCTACCTACCAAAATGTATAGAGAATAGAATAATTACAACTCTTTGGTGATTTTAATACACCAGACCCTGTTCTAAGCACTTCTCGTGGTCATTTAGTTTTCCCAACTGCTTGCATGAGGAGCATGGAGGGAGTGGTGAGGCAGGCTGCCCATGGTCCCACAGTAGTTACCTTGTGGGAGCAAGATTTGAACCCAAGTAATTGGACTGCACAGCTGCCACTTTCACCTCAACCTTCTGATGAGTCTCCTCATAAACGGTGGACATGTGCCTGTGTTCTACCCAGACCAGTGAAGTAAAAAACTGCATCACACTTTGTGGTATTTAAAAAAAACAAAAAAAAAAACCAAAAAAAGCCCCTGGCAGTCCAGTATTAAAAAATGTCTGAGAGACACTGGAAGTGATTTAGAAAAACTTGGGGCTCACTCACAGCCCTTCTGCCACGAGGAAAGCTGTAGATCCACGATACGAACTGTAACAGTTTTCTGAGTGTTCTGAGTAAATGTACTGTCACCCAGCAAGGCCTTAGCGGTCTTGGTCTTTCATTTATCGGCTCATATGACTGAGACTCTCCTTGCATCCTTAGCCTGAGGCTTTCCATCACGTGTTGGGCTTCTTGGTAGCCAGTTTTCTTTCCCTTTCAGTGTAGTTGTCTGTGTAATCATTGGTTTCCACTCCAGACTCGGTCCATGTCTTGGGTGACATGCTCCCACATTTGGCACGTAAGGGCCCTTCGTACAGATTTGTGAGCAAGGAAGCTACTGAAATCCAACACTGAGGCTGACACCGTGAAAGAACTGCCGAGACTTAGTATATAATTGAACATGGGAGATGCTCCAAGCGTGATTCCTGTGCCCGGAGTATGGCGGTGGGGAGGTGAAAGTGGTCAACGTCATCAGTACAGAAATCAGGAAACGGGACTGGTTTCAGGGGGAGGATGGTCGCTCTGAGTGCAAATCATCTTAACCGTGGGAATGTCACATGGAATGTTCTCTTGGAGTTGTACTCAGAAGTTTGGTGTCCAGATGCTATGTTTTGGAGTTTTCTTTAGAACTGATTATTGACACCCTAAGCCTTTGTGGCATTTTCAGGGGAGAGTGTAACAAAAGGCTGATGTCTGGGAGTTGAGAGACACACAGGAAATACATACCAAGTGAGCTTTTCACACTTACCAGTGTTCCACTGCCAAACCGATGGATTAGATCCAGACTTTCCCTCCTGAAGTAAAGAACAACTGGCCACCACCCTCCAGAAATAATCTTTTTTCTAAGAGAAATGTTACATGTTCTATATGACTTCATAGAACTTTTCCAGTAAAACAAAGCTTTTCCCTCAGCATATATTGAGCATCTATTATGTACCAACCACTCTTCCAGGTGCTAGTAAATTATATAAAATAACCCTTGACTCTGTTGTGGTGGGAGTTCCCCAGGTAAACAAGTAAAATTATATGTATCGAATGGTGGTAGATGCTATAGCGAAGAACAAAGTAGAAAAATTGAGAGTCATAGTCTTTTACTCAATCCTCTGGACTAGATACGGTTCAGTATTTGGAATTTAGAAAGATAACGTGGTACACCTTAACAGACGGCATTACAAGTAGCCTCCTGTCTGTTTAGGTCAACTTTGGTTAGTGAATGAGCTAAGAAGGTGTTATGTTTTGTTGCCACTAAATGGAAAGAGTTAAAGTGTAATTTCGAAGTCGGCTTTGGTGGTTTTTAGGTTCACAGCCAGCATTTAATGCTCACTGTCAGACCCAGGGACTGTTGTAGGCATACTTCATCCACACACTCTCTTCCCCTCCCGCATCTCCTGTAATCCTCGCCAGTTCTACATGTCGGTCCTCTCTGCAGATGGGGGACTGAAGCACAGGGAGGTTCAGGGACCCGAGACCCCAGGCACACCCCACACACAGTACCTGTGTCGGTAGTGAGGGCTTAGGTTGAGGAGGGAGGCTGCTTATTACATAGGACAGTCAGGGAAGGCTCACTGACATAGTGATATTTGAGGGAGAAGGGTGCCATGTGGATGGATATAGCTGGAGGGGAGCATTTGGAACAGAGAGGCAGAGGGAGGAATCGACACACTCCTATGATCGTTGTGTTTGAGTAAAAAGTGGTGGTGCTGCCGTGAACGGGCGTGGGGGGGGGGGGCGCAGGTGAAGTCGGAGCAGTAGTGGCCCCCAGACCGCCTTGCACCTGCCTTAGAAGTAGAATTGGTATTGTCTTCATGTCACGTGGGTTTCCTGATGCTTTTAGTCCTGCATCTATGGAAGCTGTTCTGTGTTGGTATATTTACAATTTGAATTGATTAGAACAAATAAGTGCCCTTTAAAAACTGTCTTGTGGGGCGCCTGGGTGGCTCAGTCAGTTGGGTGTCCAGCTCTTGGTTACAGCTCAGGTCCCCCTATCACAGCTGTGAGATCAAGCGCTGTGTTGTGCTCCGTGCTGGGCATGAAGTCTTACGATTCTCCTTCCTGTCCTCGCATGTGCATGTTCTCTGTCTCAAAAACATTAAAAAAAATCTTGTTAAAAATATTGTTCCGTTAGGCTTTCTGGAATAAGACATGGTTTTAATGTAGTTGGATTTAGCTTATACTCAAATAATGGGTTTCTCAACAGGGCACTGTTGGCATTTTGGTCGAGATCACTTTGTCATGTGAGTTGTCCTGTGTATTATAAGATATTTAATAATCTGGCCCTCACATACCAAATGGCACATCTTGGTGACAGAAAGGAAAACGCCTCCTATATTTGCACATAGTCCCTAGATTCTGTCATGGTGGATGGTATTGTTGTCTTTGGGGAAAAAAAACCCTCAGAACTTGATGAATCTATGAATGTTGCTATGATTCATTTAATACATTTTCCTACTTGAGAGAAATGAGACAGTTATACAGACAGCCGTGGATTCTTGTCCAAATGAAGTGATAATGTCTAGCAAATCTAACAGTCCATCAACAAAGTGGCAGACAGATTATATGTTATGAGTTGGGTTTTAGCAAAAGATAAATACATCAAAAGCTACATAAGTCTAAGTTTCTTGCCATTTTTCTGCTTTGATGTATTATCAGTCCGTGTTAATGTTCATATTTGGGATGGACAAGGTGAGAGGAGAATAATTGCTTAAGTGCCACAAAAGTAAAACAAGTTCACCCAAAAAAATAACAGTGTAAGAAAGATGGATGTTAACCAATATGAATTTTGACTCTGACATGATGAGAGTTTTTCTTAATTGAGATTAATACAATAAAGTATTAGCCTTCAAGGTGATTGACCATTGAAACTAAGTACTTGTACTAAGTATACTGTCATTCAAATCTTTTTGACACTCTTGAGAATTTCCTTCAAAGTGAATTTAAGGCACATTAAGTGCTATTTCTTAATAGGCCCTTCTTCTGTTTTCGGCCTTGTATTTTACATTTTCTGTTGATGTCTAATAAGCTACCAACAAACTTTATTATCCTGCAGTTCCTATGGGTCAGGAGTCTGGACACGATCCACTGCACTGGATCAAGGGGTGAACCAGGCTAGGATCTCCTAGAAGGCCTGGGGTCCTCTTTGAAGCTCACAGGTTGTTGGCAGAACTGAGGGTCCTACTTTCCTGGTACTTTCCTTGTCCAGGGGGCATTCTCGGCTCCAGAGTGTTTCCTCTGGGGCCTGTGCCATTGCTCTCTGCAGTGGACAGGTCACAGTAGAGCTGTTTGCTTCTCTGAAGCCAGTAGGAGAGTCTCTGTCCTCAGGAAGGACCTCTTTTAAGGCCTCACCTGATAAAGTCAGGCTCACCCATGATCATCCCAAAGTTTTTGATAAACCCAACTTACTGCTAAGCTGATCATGGGAATGAGATCCCATCACATTCATAATTTTGCTCATGCTCCATGGGAGAAGTTTATTCGAGAGGTGACATCAGGAGCAAGAGTAGGAATTCTGGGGGCCGCCTTCCAATTCTGCTCTCCATAGGCCTCATTGGTGCTTATCACCCAGGTGGGTCTCTCCATCCTATGCCCCAACCTTGACTTGAAGCAATTTCTTACTGTTCTCCAAATTGAGGTTTCTTTTTCATAGTTAGGCAAAACTACCCTTGAACATACTCAAAAGACTGAACCTCAGCATCCAAAGACTGAGAAATGAAATTCTCTAATTATTTGGGGCCAAGAGGCTGCTTTATTAGAGTGCAGGAGTAACCCTGCAGCGTAATTGCTTTAGAGAACTACGTTGACTTGCACATGTAGAATTGTTCAGAACAAGTCTTACAAAGGATCAGTAGAATCCCGAAAGATCTAATTTCCTAGTCCAAACAAAAACAAAAACACAACCTTATCACCTTAAGTGAACTTCACTCATTGCGTATAGTACATTCATCATATTTCATCACTGTCATTTCTCCACCCATTTTATAACTAGAAGACATTGGCTTCTTGGTCATGGGGACTTTGTTTTACTCAGTTGACATTTCCCGAATATAGGAGGTGTCTACTAAAGAGCAGGTATTGAAATCTGGTAAAAATGCTCTGCTACCCTTACTATAGCTTTCATCTGCCATTTATCCTTTTAAATAGACACAAATCTCAAAGTTTCAATAGCCTCTCCCTGATTGTGTGTTGTGATTGGGGTTCTCACAGCCTTTTGTGTAGATCTGGGTTAGGTTTTAGTGAATAGTTGGCACTTCACTGAGAATTCTAATATCTGCACTGAAACCATTTTTAACGAAGTTTCTATTTGATTGGACTGGATGCTTGAGAAGTTTCTGTTCTACTCTGAAAGAAAGTGAGTTTGTAATTCCTATACTTGTCCTGCTAAAATATTCATCCTGACTATTGGTAAATCTGTGTAATGTCTAACGTTTCTATGTGGTGCCCAGCACAGTGCCTGGTCTGCAGTGACCCAGAAGTTTGTGAGTGAGTGAGTGATAACCCCTATAATCAAACTATTCATTTGCTCACTGTTTCTCAGGTTCTAAGTTTTTCTTTTTGTACTATCTGGAATGATTATGCTTATCCTTAATGTCTATTTCAAATATTCTCCTTTGAAAATTTTTCTAGCTCAGCAGACATAATTCATTGTTTCTCATTGTGTTTTTATAGAGCTTTTTTTAAAAAGTTTATCTTGAGAGAGACAGAGAGAGAGCATGAGCACCAGAGGGGCAGAGAGAGAATCCCAAGCAGGCTCTGCCCTGTCAGCGTGGAGCCCGATGTGGGGGCTCAAACTCAGGAACTGTGAGATCATGACTTCAGCCAAAATCAAGAGTCAGATGCCTTACCAACTGAGCCATCTGGGCGCCCCTATATCACTTTTTGCTTGGTCTTTTTTACATATTCCTTGTTGGTTCCTTTGCCTCAATATTTTCTGAACTGTGTGAAGACAGCTGCCAGGTTTTACCTTCATCTCCTCAGCAGCTAACACTGTGCGCAGCATTTTGTTAGTGACCTATACATGCTTGCATGAGAGTCCTTCACGAAGTGTTGTTCGCGTAGGTAATACATGCCCGTGATAGGAAAAGGGTAGATGGGAAAAGTTTGTCTTCCCACTTCTGTTCCCCGGCCATCCTGCTCCTCAACCTCACATCACTACTAGCTCGTTGGTGTAATAGCTTTTAACCCCATGAACCCTCAAACGTAGGTACCTCAGAAGATGGATGATATGACCCAGCCAGCCAACCTACGATTGAGGAAGTAATACCAAGGTGGAGTCTAAAGATCCACATTCTAATTTGGGACTGCCACTTCCTAACCTTGCCACTTAAATTTCGGGAATGTCATTTATAACCTGGGTTTTCTCTCACTTAGGTAATGTTGTGAAGATGATGATGGAAAGTAGGTGTGGAGATTGCCTATTACACTACAGGATTATACTGTAACTGCTTGATTTTAGTGGCTGTGTTAATTTTGTGTTAGGTTCGTGTTCGTAAGTCCTCTTAGGATTCAAGAAAACTGTGGAAGGGGTGCCTGGGTAGCTTAGTTAAGTGTCCAGCTCTTGATTTTGGCTTGGGTCGTGATCTCACGGTGTGTGGGTTCAAGCCCCTCGGCTCTGCGCTGGCAGTGTGGAGCCTGCTCGGGATCCTCTCCGTCTGCCCCTCCCCTACTCAAATTGTCTTTCTTAAAATAAAAAAAATTTTTTTAAGAAAGCAGCTTCAAAAGCCTTTCTGTTTTTGTCCATATAACACAGGATGTGTGATCTAAAGACTTGTCCATAGTTAGAGCCTTTTCTAAGTTCGATATGTGATTAATTTACAAATTGTTCAAAATTATTCTATGAGGTCATTACCAGTATGTTCAGCCAGAAGTATATTATTCAGATAAACTTAAAACTGGCCCTTTAGCTTGAACTTATTAAAATGTTACACTGGCTGGCAATTTTCTCTTTTGTCTGGTTGCTTTTATGTCAAGCTATTTATAGTGTTTGATCCTACCATGAAATCATCCCGTGTTTGATGGGGGCAGCCTGTTCTTGAAATTATACTGGGACGTGATGACAAATACAGTGTTAAAATCTTACCACAGGACCAAGCAGGCAAGAAGACGAACTTGAAGCAGCAGCCTTGGCTAAAAAGATAGTTCCTAGGAGTAATTGGCAAACCCGACAAGAACAATTATGAAAGCTGTGCATTGTGGGTGGGCAGAAAGCAATCGCAGTCAGCGGTTGCCTAGCAACCGACAGGCATTGCAGGATAGTTGGGGATAAGCTGAAATGCTGGTGCTGCCGCTCTGGGGGAAAACGAGACAAGTGCTTAACTGTAAAACCACCGTGGCTTTTTGAGGAAGCGTAAGACATTGTGCCCTGCTCGGATTTTCAGCATTGCTGCGAGGTACTTTTCTAACATCTGTTCCTTTGGATCTGAAAGAGGCTTTTTTCCTCCTTTGTCTGATGTTTTTTTCCAGTGAAAATCAAATTGGGTCACACGCACACACAAAATATCTGTAGCTGTCCTTGGGTAGACTTGGTTGCCTGGCACTGTGGCTCCAAGATATTGGGGTTAGTTGGTATGCCTCATGTACTTCATTAAAAATAATGGTATCCGTATGAAAGCCCGTGGCTGACTTCCTTTATGCGTTAAAGATGATTTGAGGTCATATCCCCACCTGCACTTTCTGGGATGCTAACAAGAGCATGTCTGATGGAGCAACATCCCTGATGAGGAAAAGCGTGCGATCCCCTGACCTAGCATTCTAGATCTGTCGTACGCTGGTGCTGCTGGTCATGAGCATCCCTGTGGCTGGAGAGGCGGACGCTCTATCTGGGAGTCCTTCACCAGCTTCTAGCCCTCGAAGGAGACCCGTTGTAAATAATCCCAAATACTTCTTCGGTGCTTACTATATGCTGACCGGGTAGATTTTTAGTTTTGTTCTTGTTTTAGTACCGTCGACCCACCATGTTAGATCTGTTTCTGGTGTAGAGCAGTTCAAGTCTAGACCTTGTGCTGTGTTCACCAAGTGCTGTTTTATTCTAATTCATCTAATCCTCTCAATCAGGAGCTAGACACTAGTAATGTTCCCATTTTAGAGATGTGAAAACTAAAGCCTAAAGAGTTTGAATAACATGTCTCAAGTGTCCCACTTGGTAAGGTGGTAGAGCTAGGATTCAAACCCACATAGTCCAGTGTGAGTATGTCTTGCCTGTGTGTGAGGCACTGCTCTAGGCTGTGGTTATGGATGGCGAGCAAGGCATGATCCCTGCCCACAAGGAACTTGTGTTCTGGTTCGTGTAGCTCTCTTGTCCTGCTTTGGAATCAGCGCTGCTGGCTAAGGCTGTGGGGAGAACACACAGCCCAGAAGCTGACTGCAGCTTCCGTTTCTTCAAGTACCTGCCAAGTCTCCCCTCTTCCCTGCTGACATCCTTTAGTGCTGTTGTACCAGGCCCTCCCCCGACCCCTCTTATCCCGCCCTTCAGAACACCGTGCCTTCCTACCTGTTGTTTTGCCACAGCTTTCCCAACCCGTAGAGGTTTTCATTTCTGCCATAGCAATCATATCTGGCCCTTGCCGATCGACAACTATAGGCTGGCAGTGAGGGCCTGCTGCTGCTTTTTCCCCAGCCTCTGCGTGTCCTGCCTCTGAGTTCACTGACCAGGTGTCCACTGAGCGTTCATTCTGTGCCTGGTTTTGTTGGTGGATAGCACCTGAAGCTTCGGTGCTTTCTTAAAACACGTCTTCACCTTGGTCATCCAATTCCCACTTACTAGTCAACATTTGGGCAGCTGGCAGATGTCTTGAGTGCCTAATCCTCTGGCTTCTCATCCAGTCTGTTTACACCAAACTCAGCCATGTTGCGTCGTGGTTAATGCCACCCACAGCCTGTGTCTTGGGGATGTTTCTGTTGTCCCTTGTCACAATTCACTCTGTGTGTATGTGTGTAAGCAACAGACATTTAGTTTTTCTAGTTCTAATAGGATATAAGCTTGAAATCAGAATGTCAGGATTGGTTTCTCCTGACTTGTAGGTTGTAGACGGCTATCTGCTAAATCTGCGTGCACATGGTCTCCACTCTGTTTCTTTGTGTCCTCTTGTCTTTTCTAAGTTCCTATTGAAATTCCAGTCCTATCACCAGTGTGATTGTAGCTTCAGGCCTGCCATCTAGTGATTCAGCACTCCATCCAACACCCGGTGCTCGTCACAAGTACGCTCTTCAAAACCGTGTATGGAGTTAGGGAATAGTCTAAACTGGGTTTTATCTCACCTGGGGAATGTCGTGAAGACGATGATAGAAAACCGATATGGAGGTTTCCTATTGCACAATATGATAATACTGTATGTAATATGCTTATTCTAAGTGAAATAAGTCAGAGAAAGACCAATTCCATCTGATTTCACTTACATATAGAGTTTAAGAAAACAAACGAGCAAACGGGGGTGCCTGAGGGGCTCAGTCTGTTAGGTATCCTACTCTTGGTTTCGGCTCAGGTCGCGATGTCACAACTGAGATTGAGCCCCGCGTCAGGCTCTGTGCTGACAGCATAGAGCCTGCTCAGGATTCTCTCTTGCTCTCCTTCTGCCTCTCCCACACTTTTGCCCGCTCGCTCGCTCGCTCTCTCTCTCTCTTTCAAAATAAATTAAAACAAAAACAAAAACCAAAACAAATTTTTTTTCTTTAAAAGAAACATTCTTTTTTTAAGTTTTTATTATTTCTTTTGAGAGACAGTGTGAGCAGGGGAGGGTCAGAGAGAGAGGGAGACACAGAATCCGAAGCAGGCTCCAGGTTCTGAGCTAGCTGCCAGCACAGAGCCTGATGCAGGGCTCGAACCTACAAACCGTGAGATCATGAGCTGAAGCCGGTCACTTAACCAACTGAGCCACTAAAAGAAACAGATGCTTAACTATAGAGAACAAACAGATGGTTACCAGAGGAGAGGTGGGTGGGGGCATGGGTTAAATCATTCCCTCTTCTACTCCTCTTTTTTGCCATTTGCAAATACACATTCAACACTTCTTCCTGATAACCGTGCTGTGCCTGTCGGCCTGTAGATGTCCCTCAGCTTGGGATATTGGTAGCTAGATCTGCTGATGTACTGAGAGCTTGATCAGTCCCTAGTGAGAGATAGGTAGGTGTTGTGTACGTGTGTGTGCATGCAAGTGTTCCCAGGAATTCCTTACACGGTAGCAGTTAAGTGCATCCAGGGTGCTGATAAGGTGCAGTGTCTCCCAGAGGAAGAGATACCTCTCCTGCATTAAATAACTAGGTGAAGTTTCAGAAAGGCGTACTTGAGTTAGAAGAAATCCTGCTCTTGAGCCCTGAGACCAGATGTGCTGGGGGAGGTAGAGGTCCTCCGGGTTGGCATGAAGCCCTGGGTGGGAGGCGCCAGGCTGGTGGGGCTTGTGTGACAGGCAGAGGGCTTCAGACTTTGTGGAAGAGCACGCTTCACTGAATGTTTCTGAACAAGAAAGAGACGACCCACACTGTTAGGATAACATTACCCATAAAGCCTATCGTTCAAGGCTTCATGATTGACACACTGTTCTCATAATAATTTTGTGATGTGCTCTGGGACCTAAATGGAGCAGATCTTATCGGAGCTATTTTGTGGAAGTAGAAACCGGTATGAGAGTTGAGGCTGCTCATCTAGTAAATGGTTGAACTGGAACTTGAACCCAGATCTTTGATTTCCTCCAAGCCATGCTCTTCCTGAAATTATTTCATGGGATGGGTTAAAGACAATAAAACACAGAGACAGAAGAATCAACTGAGTGATTGATAGGGAAATCCAGACATGGTAAAGGTGCCAGTGGGAAGGAAAAATGGAGGGATCCTCACACAGAGACCTAATTACAGAAGACTCAGTAAGACTCAGATTGGGTTGAGAGGGCAGGAGAAATTGGGTTGCCTGCAGGGTTGTGAGCATAGCTTTCTAGAAGAGATAGACACCATCAAGGTTTGCAGGGCTGGTCACTAACCCCAAGGAGGCTGCTCCTTAGGCAGTCTCAGAAGGTTCTAGTACATCCATCTGTCTGCTCTGCAGCACCAGTACTTTGTGCTGTTCTCTGTGAGACTCTGGAAAGGATGAGAAGTGTTCCCAGCAGGCCACGTTCCCGTGGGACGCAGGCAAACAACGGTGAGGACCTGCCTGCACAGGCCTTGTTGGGACATCAGGGGAGACTGTTTATCAGGAGGCTTTTTAAGGTCTCTAGGGTAATTGAACAAAATGCGGCTGTGCATCAGACTCTTAGTGTTATCTGTCTGTACACAGTTCACTGTCTGCAGCCGCTGTTGCTTCAGCCCTCTGGGCTCTTGCCCTGTGAGTAAAACCGGGATTTTCACACCATGTTCCTTGGAACCCTAAGGATTCTGGAATCCCTTTTCAGAGCTCACTACCACAGTGTGTAGAGGGAGGGGAATGCAGGGAATTCTGGTTCACCTAGAGACACCTGCCTTTTGTCTACTTCAAACGTGTCCTTTGAACAAAGGACTCTCCAGATTTTTCTTTTTTTAAAGATTGAAAAGCCATTGTAATAATCCCCTGGGTCCACTCTCCTATTTTACAGTTTTTCTTTATTATTAATAGTTTCCAAACCTTACCTTTGTGTTTTCACAATTTACTAAGGACTTTCACCTAGATTACTTCATTCCTCATTATTAAACAGGGAAGTGAACAAACAGCATTAAGCCCATATTATAGATGGAAAGGTGGCACCCAAAGGACATAACCCCAAGGGGGTAACTGGCTAAAACCAAAACTCAAATCTTCTGAATCCTTTGCTCTTTTCAGTTCTTTGTATTGGCTTTCCACCATAGGAGATGGACCAAAATAATGGAACGTGTCCATAGAAAATGAAATAGTAAGCAGTTTTTAGTTGTCACAGTGGTTACTATTAAGCACACACACGGAAATTCTTTGATAGGATGTTCCAAATACCAATGTTGACCTAAATTTACAAAGCAACTTTTGATTCATTTTGACAGTAGTTTTTGTCCTTTTGGAGTCTAGCTACTGATATGATGGCTTCTAACACCCATGTAATTCCATTTGTGGGATCAAGGGTAGATGGATCCTTTTAAAGACTAAGTTGACAGCTTGGCCGAGCTATGCAATGGAAGGAAAGCCAGCCTTCTGGATTCATCATGGATGTGGAAGCATTCGCTTGGGGACACAATGTGCCTGTGGGATGAACAAAACGAGGTTGCAAATAGGTTTCTCACCCTACTTGGTGACTGCTCGGAACTGTGACTTGAAAGACCACACCCAAGTATCGGGTCTCCTTTGGTGTCCTGCTCTTGCTTGTCTGTGAGAAAACATGGGTGATAATCACTTTCATTTCTTTTCCTAGGGCATTTCTTTGCTAAAGCCCTGTATCTATAAGACAACATGTCAGCCCACAGAGGACAACTGACCTGTTTTGTCCTCTTTGGTACTTAATCTCACAAGATTGTCGGCCATGTGCAGAATTGGTTTAGTTTTAACCATGCCATTAAATTCCCGATCACTCAGATCTACGTTAAAAATTGGGAAACATATCTGTATCAAGGGAAACGAAATACTCTTGATTCCCTTGACAGAATAAAATAGGAGTTCACTTTATTTCTGCCCTGGGGACTTAGGCTAGGATTAAGAGATCAATAAAGCAGTCCAGTGAAGAAACTTTACACCTATCTACAACTGAAATCTAGGATTTAGGAGTCCTGGATGGACCTGCCTTTTGGAGAAATCTGCTGCTTAGTGAGTCACAACAGAGAGGATGACCAGAGTCACCCTCCCGTAAACTTAGTAGAGCATTGATGATGGTCACATCTACTAAGCATCATTGATGTGCCAGGGACCTCTGACACACCTTTTCTGAACCCACACAGCACGTTCACGAGGTAAGTTCATCACCATATTTTACAGGTACAGAAATTGAAGACTGGCAGTGTTGGCACTAATTGTGATAGAAATGCACGCAAGCTCGGATTCCGTCTGACCCACGACCCTCCTGTGCTTTTTGTGCTTCATTTTCAACAATTAGACTTTTTTCTCTATTTTGTGATTTTAAAGTTTTAATTCTATAACTGTAATGAACAAAAGACTCTTCATAAACTGTATCTTCTAGGCATTTGTGTATTAGTCTCTTTTTTTTTTAGTTAATTAGATGTTTCTTGCCTGTGTAACATCTGCAGGATTCAGTCGGGAGACATCTGTGGGCTGCAGTAGCCAGGGACAGCTTCTTGAAAGACATGGGGTTTGTGGGGGAGGAAGGGGCTCAGGTAGCCACAGGAGTGGGTAGGGCGGAGGGCATCGGGGACCAGGAAACGATGTTTGCATAGATGTGGAGGCAGTTAGTAAGTTCACTTAAGAGTAGGGGAGTCAGGAAAAGACCTAATAGGAAATATGATTGAAAAGTATAAATTTGGTCTGACTGAGGAGGCCCCTAGATCCCAGGCCGTATATTTAAGCTTAAGTAAAAAGGACATGTCGATACTTTGAGAGGTTCCTGGTTGGGGGTGTAGAGTGAAAAACCAGAGACGGGGCAGTCCATCTGGGTCAAGAGTCCAGAGTGAAAGGGGCAGGACTAAGATCACTGGAAACAGAGGATATTTCAAGGGTAAAATAGCTTGGTGACTGGCTGTACACCGTTGCTCTGGAACAGAAAAGTCCAAAATGCATGCAATTTCTGACCCTGACTGAATGAGACTGGATAGAGGGGAATGCAGGAGGGGAGCTGGTTTTCAGATGAAAAAGGGGTGCTGATGGGTTCTGTGTTTGGAGTGTTGGGTTTAGGGTGATGATGTGACCTCCCAATAGAGAAATCCAGCTTACGATTGGAGATGTCAGTTTAATTTGATGAGAGATCAAAGCTGATGGAGTCTAGGAGTCATTCTTGTCAACGTAATGGATTGCAGTTCGTGAGCAGGGAAAGTCCCCAAGGAAGAGAAGACAATAGAATAGGCCAAGAGCAGAGCATGAGTTTAGAGGGTGTGGTAAGAAGGACACCAAATGAGAGAAGCTGAAGACTCAAGTGGAGAGAAAACCAAGGAAGAGAGAGGGAAAGAAGGTGGAGAAAACTATCCATCCTGCAGAGAAGTCTAAAGCGGTTTCTCAGTCATGGCTCTGTTGACATGTGAGGCCAGAGGACTTTTGTTATGGGGTTGCCTGTACATTGTTGGATGTTACTAGGTGTCAGTAGCACTCGACAGTTTTGACGACGGAAAATGGCTCCATTTTCCATTTCCATTTGGAAAATGCCCAGTGTACCCTTGGCAGCAACATTGCTCCTAGGTGAGAACTGCTGGTCTAGAAGAAGGACTATGAAAAGACCCCTGGGGGGCGCCTGGGTGGCTCAGTCGGTTAAGCCTCCGACTTCGACTCAGGTCAGATCTCACGTTCGTGGGTTTGAGCCCCGCGTCAGGCTCTGTGCTGACAGCTAGCTCAGAGCCTGGAGCCTGCTTCCGGTTCTGTGTCTCCTTCCCTCTCTGCCCCTCCCCCTCTCATGCTCTGTCTCTCTCTGTCTCAAAAATAAATAAAACATTAAAAAAAAAAAGTTAAAAAAAAAAAAAAAGACCCCTGGATTTGGCAGTTGAAGAATCTGAGTGGAAGTCAGACTACACAGACTACAGAGATTTGAAGAGGGAGAAAGAAAAGGGAAGGCACTGGGGATGAAGACAAATCACGAGTACATCAGAGAGGAGAGAAACAGCCATGTTCTACCTGCAACAGACACTTGAGCTCCAAACTTGGCAATGACTTTGTCTGTAAGAGCCAGCTCTTGCCCCCTGTTCTCTCTTGATAGGTTGTCCTGGCTATTTATTCTTATGTAGAAACTCAGTAGTCTTGTCTTGCTCTGGGGAAATAAAGTAATGGTATTTTTATTGGGATTAACTTGAAATTACAAATAATTTAGTCCCTTGTCTCTTTTCAGGTGTGTAAATAGTTCATTGCTTTTCACAATTAATAGACTGTCTTTAAGTAGTTTAATGAAAAATTGAGCAGAAAGTACCCTTTATCATCTCCCTTTCCTCTCTTGTTAACGTGTTGCCTTGGTGTGAGACCATCATTGTACTCCATGAGTCACTATTGACACATCATCATTAATTAAATCCCATAGTTTACATTAGTGTTCATTGTTGGTGGTGTGCATGCTGTGGAGCGTAACGAAAGTATAAGGACAGGTATCCACCATTACGTTATAAAGAGTAGTTCACTGTCCAAAACTTCCGTGCACCGCACCCGCTCATCCGTTCCCACCACCACCCCTTCTGCTCTAGAATGCCATGTCATGTTGGAATAATACAGGCTGTAGTCTTTTCGGATGGCTTCCTTTCACTTAGCAATATGCATTTAAGGTTCCCTCAAGACTTTGATAGCTCATTTCTTTTTAGTGCTGTTATGAGAGTCCATTTTCTGTATCTGTATCACAGCTTGCTGTCTGTTCCTACTGAAGGACATCTTGGTGGCTTCCAAGTTTTGGCAATTAAGGCTAAAGCTACTATAAACACCCCTGTGCAGGTTTTGTGTGGACATAGCTTTCAACTCCTTTAAGTAAATATTAAGGAATGTGATTGTTGGGCTGAATAGTGCAAGTATGTTTAATTGAAAGAAATGGCCAAACTGTCTTCCAAAATGGCTCTATCACTGTGCATACTCATTGGCAAAAAATGGTAGGTCTTGTTGCCAATATTTGATGTTGTCAGTGTTTTTTTGATTGTAGGCCATTCTGACAGGTGTGTATTGCTGTCACATTTTAAGCTGCAGTTCCCTAATGACAGATGATGTGGACCGTCTTTCCTTAAGCTTATTTGCCATCTGTATATCTTTTAGTGAGGCGTCTGTTCAGATCCTTTGCCAGTTTTTAAATCAAGTTATTTATTTCATCACACAATTTGCATTTGATTTTTTACATTGAAGTATAGTTGAAATACAAAATTTTCAGGTGTACAAACTTAATGATTCAACAGTTACATACATTGCAAGATGCTCACCATCAGTGTAGTTACCATCTGTTACCAAAGTTATTAAATACTTTTGACTGTATTCCTTATGCTGTACTTTCTGTCCCCGTGACCTGTTTATACCTAGAAGTTTGTACTCTTAATCTCCTCACCTTTTTTTTACCCATCCCCCAATACCCCTCCTCTCTGGTACTCACCAGTTCTATTTGTGAGTCTGTTCTGTTTGTTCATTTGTTTTTGTTTTTCAAATTACACATATAAGTGAAATAAATCATATGGTCTTTTTCTGGCCAACTTACTTTGCTTAGCATAATCCCTCCATGTCCATCCATGTTATGATGGCAAGGTCTCAATTTTTATGGCGGAGTAAAAGAACATCATATATATATGTATGTATGTATGTGTATATATATGTGTGTGTGTATGTATATATATATATGTATGTATGTATGTATGTATATATATATATCACATTTTCTTCATCTGTTTCATCTATTGATGGACACTTCGGTCGCTTCCATATCGTGGCTATTACAAATAATGCTGCAGTAAACCTAGTGGTGCATTTATTTTTTCAAATTAGGGGCACCTGGCTGGCTCGGTCAGTAGAGCTTGCAACTCTTGATCTCAAGGTTGTGAGATCAAGCCTCATGGTGGGCATAGAGATTACTTAAAATTAAATGAAATCTTTTTAAAATAGTGATAATACGTTTTTTTCAAGTTTGTTTTTTTGTTTTCCTTGGTGAATAACCCAAAATGGAATTACTGAGTCATGTGATATTTTAATTTTTTTAGGAACCTTCTTACTGTCCACTTTACATTCCCACCAACAGTGCATGACAGTTCCCTCTTCTCCACATCCTTGTTAAGATGTTAATTCTTATTTTTTGGATACTAGCCATTCTGACTAGCATGAGATGATCTCTTATTGTGGTTTTGATTTGCATTTCCCTAGTGGTGAGTGATGTTGAGCGTCTTTTCACCAGTCTGTTGTCCAGTCATAAATTGCCTCTGGGAAAATATCTATACAGTCGCTCTTCCTGTTTTTTTTTTAATGTCTTTATTTTTATTATTTTTTAAATAGTTTCTTACCATGTTGGTTTCCATGTAATACCCAGTGCTCTTCCCCATAAGTGCCCCTCTCCACAACCATCATCCACCTTCCCCTTCCCCCTCCCTCCTCAGCCCTCAGTTTGTTCTCAGCATTCAAGTCTCTCACAATTTGCCTCACTCCCTCTCCCAACTCTTCCCCCCTCCTTTCCCATTCCCATGGTCTCCTATTAGGTTTCTCCTGTTAGACCTATGAGTGACAACATATGGTACCTGTCCTTCTATGCCTGGCTTATTTCGCTTAGCATGACTCCCTCTAGGTCATCCATTTTGCTACAAATGACCAGATTTCATTTTTCCTCATTGCCGTGTAGTATTCCTTTGTATATATATATATATATATACCACATCTTCTTGATCCATTCATCAGGTGATGGACATTTAGGCTCTTTCCATGATTTGGCTATTGTTGACAGTGCCGCTATGAACCCTGGGGTACGTGTGCCCCTATGCATCAGCACTTCTGTATCCCTTGGGTAGATCCCCAGCAGTGCTATTGCTGGGTCATGGGGGAGTTCTACTGATAGTTTTTTGAGGAACCTCCACACTGTTTTCCAGAGCAGCTGCACCAGTTTACATTCCCACCAACAGTGTAGGAGGGTGCCCGTCTCTCCACACCCTCACCAGCATCTATAGTCTCTTGATTTGTTCATTTGAGCCACTCTGATTGGTGTGAGGTGGTATCTCAGTGTGGTTTTGATTTGCATTTCCCTGATGCTGATTGATGCTGAGCATCGTTTCATGTGCCTGTTGGCCATCTGGATGTCCTCTTTGGAGAAGTGTGTGTTCATGTCTTCTGCCCATTTCTTCACTGGATTGTTTGTTTTTTTGGCCTGGAGTTTGGTGGGTTCCTTGTAGGTTTTGGATAATAGCCCTTTATCCAGTACGCCATTTGCCACTATCTTTTCCCATTCTGTCGGTTGCCTATTAGGTTTTTTTGATTGTTTCCTTTGCAGTGCAGAAGCTTTTTATCTTGATGAGGTCCCAATAGTTCAATTTTGTTCTTGATTGATTCCCTTGCCTTTGGGGATGTGTCAGGTAGGAAATTGCTGCGATTGAGGTCATGGAGGTTATTTCCTCCTTTGTCTTCTAGGGTTTTGATGGTTTCCTGTCTCACATTCAGATCCTTTATCCATTTTGAGTTTATTTTTGTGAATGGTGTAAGATAGTAGTCTAGTTTCATTCTTCTGCATGTTGCTGTCCATGTTGTTCTCCCAGCACCATCTGATAAAGAGGCTGTCTTTTTTCCATTGGATACTCTTTCCTGCTTTGTCAAAGATTAATTGGCCATACATTCGTGGGTCCAGTTCTGGGTTCTCTATTCTATTCCATTGGTCTATGTGTCTGTTTTTGTGCCAATACCATACTGTCTTGATGATGACAGCTTTGTAGTAAAGGCTAAAGTCTGGGAATGTGATGCTTCCCATTTTGGTTTTCTTCTTCAATATTACTTTGGCTATTCGGGGATTTTTGTGGTTCCATACAAATTTTAAGATAATTTGTTCTAGCTTTCAGAAGAATGCTGGTGCAATTTTGACAGGGATTGCATAGAATGTGTAGATTGCTTTGGGTATTAGTGACATTTTAACAATGTATATTCTTCCGATCCATGAGCATGGAATGTTTTTCCATTTCTTTGTGTCTTCAGTTTCTTTCATAAGCTTTCTATAGTTTTCAGCATACAGGTCTCTTACATCTTTGGCTAGGTTTATTCCTAGGTATTTTATGGTTTTTTCGTGCAATTGTGAATGGGATCAGTTTCTTGCTTTCTCTTTCTGTTGCTTCATTTTTGGTGTATAAAAATGCAACTGATTTTTGTACATTGATTTTGTACCCTGCAACTTTGCTTAATTTGTGGATCAGTTCTAGAAGGCTTCTGGTGGAGTATATCGGGTTTTCCATGTAGAGTATCATGTCATCTGTGAAAAGTGAAAGTTTGACTTCTTCTTTGACAATTCTGATGCCTTTTATTTCCTTTTGTTGTCTGATTGCTGATGCTAGGACTTCCAACACTATGTTAAACAACAGTGGTGAGAGTGGACATCCCTGTCGTGTTCCTGATCTCAGGGGGAAAGCTCTCAGTTTTTCCCCATTGAGAATGATATTAGCTGTGGGCTCTTCATAAATTGCTTTAATAATGTTTAAGTTCCTTCTATCCCGACTTTTTCGAGGGTTTTTATTAAGAAGCAATGTTGTATTTTGTCAAATGCTTTTTCTGCATCTATCGACAAGATCATAAGGTTTTTATCTTTTCATTTGTTAACGTGATGTATCACATTGATGGATTTGCAAATATTGAACCAGCCCTGTAATCCAGGAGTGAATCCCACTTGATCATGATGGATAATTCTTTTTATGTACTGCTGAATTCGATTTGCTAGTATCTTGTTGAGTATTTTTACATCTGTATTCATTAAGGATATTGACCTGTAGTTCTCTTTTTTGTTGGGTCTCTGTCTGGTTTAGGAATCAAGGTGATACTTGCTTCATAGAATGAGTTTGGAAGTCTTCCTTCCATTTCTATTTTTTGGAATAACTTGAGAAGGATGGGTGTTAACTCCACTTTAAATGTCTGGTAGAACTCCCCTAGGAATCCATCCGGCCCTGGGCTTTAATTCATTGGGAGATTTTTGATAACTGATTCGATTTCTTCACTGGTTATGGGTCTTTTCAGATTTTCTGTCTCTTCTCGTTTGAATTTTGGTAGTGGTGTGTGTGTGTTTAGGAATTTTTCTATTTCTTCTAAATTGTCCAGTTTGTTGGCATCTAATTTTTCATAATAATCCCTGATGGTTGCTTGTATTTCAGAGTGATCAGGTGTAATAGATCCATTTTCATTCATGATTTTGTCTATTTGGATGTTCTCTCTTTTCTTTCTGAGGAGGCTTGCTAGAGTTTTATCAATTTTATTTTTTCAAAACAACTCTTGGTTTCATTGATTTTTTTTCAACTGCTTTTTTGGATTCTATATTGTTTATTTTTGCCCAATCTTTATTATTTCTCATCTTCTGCTGGGTTTGAGGTGCTCTTGCTGCTCCCTTTCTAGTTTCTTTAGCTGCTCTGTTATAATTTGAGTTTGTGCTTTTTCTAGTTTGTTGAAATAGGCCTGGATTGCAGTAACCTTTCCTCTTAGGACTGCCTTTGCTGTGTCCCAGAGAGTTTGGATTGTTGTATTTTCATTTTCGTTTGTTTCCATATATTTTTTAATTTCATCTCTAATTGCTTGATTTGCCCAATCATTCTTCAGTAGGGTGATTTTTAACCTCCACATTTTTGGAGGTTTTCCAGACTTTTTCCTGTGGTTAATTTCAAGTTTCATAGCATTGTGATCTGAAAGTGTGCATGGTATGATCTCAATTTGTTTGTATTTATGGAGGGCTGCTTTATGACCCAGTATGTGATCAATCTTGGAGAATGTGCCATGCGCACTTGAGAAGAAAATGAATTCCCTAGCTTCAGGATGCAGAGTTCTAAATATATTAATTCCATCTGTTCCAGTGTGTCGTTCAGGTCCATTGTTTCTTTGGTGATTTTCTGTCTGGTTGACCTATCCATTGCTGTCAGTGGAGTATTGAAGTCCCCTGCAATTAGCACATTCTTATTGATAAGATTGTTTCTGTTGTGATTAGTTGTTTTATGTATTTGGGAGCTCCCGAATTCGGCACATAGATGTTTATAATTGTTAGCTCTTCCTGATGTAGAGATCCCGTAATTATTATATAATGTCCTTCTTCATCCTTTGTTACTGCCTTTACTTTAAAGTCCAGTTTATCTGATACAAGTATGGCTACTCTGGCTTTCTTTTGGCTTCCAGTCACACGGTAGATATTTCTCCATCCCCTTACTTTCAATCTGAGAGTGTCTTCAGGTCTAAGATGAGTCTCATGTAGACAACAAATAGATGGATTTTGATTTTTTAATCTATTCTGCCACTCTGCGTCGTTTGATTGGAACATTCAATGTTATTATTGAAAAATGTGCGTTTAATTTCCTTTTGTTCTCTGTAGAGTTCATGTTTGTATTGATGTTTCTGGTGACTTATATTCCTTGCTACTTTTCTCTCATAGAGTCCCTGTTAGGATTTCTTGTAGGGCTGGTTTGGTGGTGATGAATTCTCTTAATTTTTGTTTATTTGGGAACACCTTTATCTCTCCTTCTATTTTGAATGACAGGCTCACTGGATAAAGGATTCTTGGCTACATATTTTTCCTATTCATCACATTGAAGATTTCCTGCCATTCCTTCCTGGCCTGCCAAGTTTCGGTAGTAGATAGGTCTGTAACCACTCTGATAGGTTTCCCTTTGTATGTTAGGGTCCTTTTATCCCTCGCTGCTTTCAGAATTCTCTTTCTATCCTGATATTTTGCCAGTTTCACTATGATATGGCATGCCGAGGGTCGGTTCAGGTTACGTCTTGGGGGAGTTCAATATGCCTCTAGAATTTCAGTGTCTTTCTCTTTCTCCACATTGGAGAAATTTTCATCAATAATTTGATCAAGCACCCCTTCAGGACCTTTTTCTCTTTCTTCAGGAACTCCTATGATATGGATATTGTTCCGTTTGTCACTCAGGTCTCTAATTTTCCTTTCTTCCTCCTGTATCAATTTCTCTCTCTTTTTCTCTCAGCTTCCTCTTTTGCTATAACTGTGTCTTCTAATTCACCTATTCTCCTCTCTGCTTCTTCAGTCCGTGGATTGGCAGCCTCCATTTTATTATTCACCTCATTTTTAGCCTTTTGAAGGTCCGTAGTCTGTGTATCAATAGCTTCTTTGATGGTTTTTTCAAGCCCAGCGATTAATTTTATGACAATTGTTCTAAATTCTTGTTCAGTTATGTTGTTTAAGTCTGTTTTGAGTAGTTCTGTGGCTGTGATTTCTTCCTGGAATTTCTTTAGAGGAGAGTTCTTTTGTTTCGTCATTTTGGGTAGCTTTCTGTCTCTTATCAGTTTTAAAAGGTTGTTATGCACTCTGTACCTGTTAGTATTGCTCTATTAAAGGAGGCTCTTTGACTGTCCAGGGCCTGTCGTTTCAGGAGATTTCCCTTTAATCATGTCTCGGTTTCTCTTGTTATGCCTGTTATTAATATATTTCCTTACTCAGTGATATTTGGGGCTTTCCACTATGTGTGCTTTGGCTTGTTTCTTGAGGTAGCCCTGAAAAGGAAAACAGACAGACAAACACACAGGGAACACAAGCACACAAACACACTGACAGATCAAGTAAACAAGCAAGCCAAATGGGAAAGGAAAAAAAGGAGCGGGAAAGAAAAGAGAAGACAGGAAAGGAGGAAAAAAAAGTCCGGGGAGACAGCCAACGATAAAGGACAGTCTGAGAGCATAAAACCTGCCGAGGGAAGAGATAAGAATGAGATAAGGGGAAAATATCTGGATGGTAAGAGTTGATCTAATCACAGCAGTGCATAAATGTTGGTCCTTCCCAGACTCCAGGGGGAAAGGGAGAAAAGAGGAAATAGGAAAATAGAAGAAAAAAACAAGGGAAAAATATAGCAATTAAAAAATAAAAGGACTAGAAAAGAAAAAAATGAAAAAAGTAAAAATAGAAAGAAAAGAATCTAGCTCTCCAGCGCGGATGGGCATGGTTCGATGCAGGTAGGTGGGGTCTCAGGGGCTGCTCTCTGAGGCCCCGCCTTCATGGATGCAGGGAAAAGAGTGGTGGTGCCACAAGCCTCCCCACCCCCCCTTCCCGCCCATGGGTTGCCAGCCACTCTCTTGAGTCCAACCTCCCCGAGCCACGGGCAGTTTAAATTGTTTCGGTTTTCCAAGTTCCACCAGGTTTCTAAATCCTAGTCCACACACTTTAGTGCTTCCGCCACTGTCCAAATGATCTCCAGCAGCCAGGCGGCTCTCTGGCCAGGACTGCGCAGGGGGACTGGAGAGCCAGCCCTTCCCTGGCTCCACCTGAGGTCAGTGGGCTGCCGGGCCCTCGGGAGAACAAGCCCGCTGAGGGGGACGGATTTCTCTCTGCATTGGGCTGGGGTCTCGTTTCAGCCTCTCCTTCTCTTCCCCTTGGCTCTGCACTGCCCTGCAGGCCGGTTCCTCCAACGTTCTGTGCCTTGGTTCAGTGCTGTGCCGCCTCTGGACACACGGCTCTCTGCGGGGCCCAGCGCCACGTTTATGGGCACTCTCTTCCCGGCCCCACTTTGAGCCAGCGCTCCCTTCCCCAAAGTCTCCGGTCCCAGTTCTCTCTCACTCAGGCATCCACGAGGCTGTTATCAATAATGGGTCAGTGTGCCCACCTCCCTTCTTGGAGATCAGAAAGTTGTGGCTTTTAATTCTTCTCAGTTTGATGGTTGCGGGCGTGCAGAGGTAATAGTGTTCCCTACTTCTCTGCCATCTTGCCTCTCCACCTCTCTGTTTTTTTATTTTTAATGAGTATGCTTTATTATTTTTTTAATGTTTATTATTGAGAGAGACAGCACGTGAGTGGGAGAGGGACAGAGAAAGAGGGAGACACAGACTCTGAAGCAGGCTCCAGGCTCTGAGCTGACACCACAGAGCCCAACATGGGGCTGGAACCTATAGACTGCAAGACCATGACCTAAGCCGAAGTTGGACATTTAACTGACTCAGCCACCCAGGCGCCCCTCCTCTTCCTGTTTTTTAATCAGCTTGGTTTTTCGTTGTTGAGTTGTAGGAGTTCTTTATGTATTTTGGATATTAGCCCTTTAATGGATATATCATTCGCAAATATCTTCTTCAGTATGTTGCCTTTTCGTTTTGTTGATTTCTTTCACCGTGCAAAAGTTTTTTTAATTTGATGTAGTCTCAATTGTTTGTTTTTGCTTTTGTTTCCCTTGCCTGAGGAGACCTATCCAGGAAAATATTTAGGCCAATGTACAAGAGATCACTGCTTTGGTTTTCTTCTAGGAGTTTTATGGTGTCACAGGCCTCACATTTAGGTCTTGGATCCATTTTGAGTTTATTTTTGTGTGTGGCGTAAGACAGTGGTTCAAGGTTTATTCTTTTGCATGTAGCTGACCCGTTTTCCAAGCACCATTTAGACTATCTCTCTTCTATTATATATTCCTGCCCACTTTTTCATAGATTGACCATATAAATGTGGGTTTACTTCTGGACTGTGTTTTGTTCTTCTGTTGATCTATGTGTCTGTTTTGATGCTTCCAGCTTTGTTCTTTCTCAAGGTAGCATTGGCTATTCCAGGTCTTTTGTGGTTCCATACAAATTTTAGTAGTAGTCTAGTTCTGTGGAAAATATTGGTATTTTGATAGGAATTGCACTGAACCTGTAGATTGCTTTGGGGGAGTATAGACATGTTAGTGATATTCTTGCAGCCCATGAGCATCATGTATCTTTCCATTTATTTGTATCACCTTCAATTACTTTCATTAGTGTCTTACGAAGTTTTCATAGTCAAGGTCTTTGACCTTCTCAAGTTTATTCCTAGGTATTTTATTGTTTTTAAGGCCATTATAAATGTGATTGTTTTCTTAATTTCTCCCACTGCTACTAAGTTATTAGTGTATAGAAATGCAAAACATTTCTGTGTATCAATTTTGTATCCTGCAACTTTGCTAAATTCATTTATCCTAAGACCTTTTTAGTGGAGCCTTTAGGGTTTTGTACTTTTGATAGGTCATCAATAAATAGTGACTGTTTTCGTGGTGAGTTTTAAGAGTTCTTTGTATATTTTAGATACCGGTTTTTTATCAGGGTATAAATATTTTGCAAATATTTTCTCCCAGTCCATGGCCTTTATTATCATTCTCTTAACAGTTGTGTTCACAGAGCAGAAGTTTTAAATGAAGTCCAGCTTATCAGTTTTATTCTTTCATGGATTGTGCTTACAGTATTGAATCTAAAAAGTCCCTTCCCTTTTAATGTTTTTTATTTATGTTTAATTTTATTTAAATCCTAATTAGTTAACATATAGTGTAATGATGGTTTCAGGAATAGAATTTAGTGATTAATCACTTAAATATAAGATGCAGTGCTCCTCCCAGCAAGTACCCTCCTTAATGCCCATTTAACCCATCCCTCCACCCAACCCCCTCCAGCAATTCTCAGTTTGTTCTCTGTATTTAAGAGTCTCTTATTTCCATTTTTATCTGATTTTTGTTTCCCTTCCCATGTTCACTTGTTTTGTTTCTTAAATTCTACATATGAGTGAAATCATGTATTTGTCTTTCTCTGACTGACATATCACTTAGCATAATTCACTCTAGTTGCATCCACATCATTGCAGATGGCAAGATTTCATTCTTTTTGATCATGGGTAATACTCCATCATGTATCTGTGTACACCACATCTTTGTTGTTTATTTGTCAGTCCGTGACATTTGGGCTCTTTCTGTAATTTGGCTGTTGTCAGTTGTGCTGCCATAAACATTGGAGTGCATGCACCCCTTCGAATAAGCATTTTTGTATCCTTTGGATAAATAGTAATGCAATTGTTGGGTTGTAGGGTAGTTCTATTTTTAATTTTTTGAGAAACCTCCATACTGTTTTCCAGAGTGGTTGCACCACCAGCAGTGCAAAAGGGTTCCCCTTTCTCCATATCCTCACCAACATCTGTTGTTTCCTGAGTTGTTAATTTAGCCATTCTGAGATGCGTGAGGTGGTATCTCATTGTGTTTTTTTAACCTATTTTTTTTAAGTAGTTTATTGTCAAATTAATTTCCATACAACACCCAGTGCTCTTCCCCACAAGTGCTTCATTGTGGTTTTGATTTGTATTTACCTGATGATGAGTAATGTTCAGCATCTTTTCATGTGTCTGTTGGCCATCTGGATGTGTTCTTTGGAAAAGTATCTGTTCATGTCTTTTGCCCATTTCTTTGCTGGATTATTTGGTTTTTTGGGGGTGTTGAATTGGTAAGTTCTTTATAGATTTTGGATACTAACCCTTTATCCAATATGTTATTTGCATTTGAGTTTTGTTGATTGTTTCCTTCACTGTATAGAAGTTTGTCTTGATGAGGTCCCAATAGTTCATTTTTGCTTTTATTTCCCTTGCTTCCTGTGATAGGCCTAGCAAGAAATTGCTACAGGTCAGAGGTCAAAGGGGTTGCTGCCAGTTTTCTCCTCTAGGATTTTGATTGTTCCCTGTCTTACAGGATTTAGGCCTTTCATCCATTTTGAGTTTATTTTTGTGTATGGTATAAGAAAGTGGTCCAGGTTCATTCTGCATGTTGCTTCCCAGTTTTCCATTACCATTTGTTGAAGAGACTGTCTTAACCAAGAAATTATAGAGGAAATTAAAAAGCACATGGAAGCCAATGAAGATGAAAATGTAACAGTCAAAAATCTCTGGGACACAGCAAAGGCGGTCATAAGAAGGAAGTATATAGCAATCCAGGCCTTACTAAAGAAGGAAGAAATGTCTCAAATACATAACCTAACCTTAACACCTAGAGGAGCTGGAAAAAAGAACAGCAAATAAAGCCCAAAACCAGCAGAAGAAGGGAAATAATACATATTAGAGCAGAAATCAAGGATATTTAAATTAAAAAAATCAGTGAAACCAGGAGCTGGTTCTTTGAAAGAATTCATAAAATTGATAAACTCCTAGTCAGATTTATAAAAAGAAAAAGGAAAGGACCCAAATGAAATCATGAATAAAAGGGAGAGATCACAACTAACACTACAGAAATACAAGCAACAATAGAATATTATGAGCAATTATATGCCAACAAATTGGGCTATCTGGAAGAAATGGACAAATTCCTAGAAACCTGTAAACTACCAAAGCTGAAATAGGAAGAAGTAGAAAATTTGAACAGACTCATAAATGAGTAAAGAAATTGAATTCAGTAATCGAATTCAGTAATCAGAAATCTCCCAACAAACAGAGTCCAGGGCCAGATGGCTTTTGAGGGGAATTCTATCAAACATTTAAAGAAGAGTTAACATCTGTTCTTTTGAAGGTGTTCCAAAAAAATAGAAATAGAAAGAAAACTTCCAAACTCATTCTACGAGGCCAGCATTACCTTGATTCCAAAACCAGACAAAGACCCCACTAAACAGGAGAATTACAGACCAATGTCCCTGATGAGCACAAATGTAAAAATTCTCAACAAGATACTATCAAATCAAATCCAACAATACATTAAAAGAATGATTTGCTAAAATCAAATGGGATTTATTCCTGGGCTGAAGGAGTGGTTCAATATCTACAAATCAACATGATACATCACATTAATAAAAGGAAGGATAAGAAATACATGATCCTCTCAATAGATGAAGACCATGCACTTGACAAAATATAGCATCCTTGAAAAAAACCCTCAAGAAAGTAGGGATAGAGGGAACATACCTCAAGATCGTAAAGGCTGTATATGAAAGACCTGCTGCTAATAACATCGTCAATAGGGGAAAACTGAGAGCTTTCCCCATAAGGTCAGGAGTGCAACAGGGATGTCCCCTCTCACCGCTGTTGTTCAACATAGTGTCAGAAGTCCTAGCCTCGGCAGTCAGACAACAAAAGAAGTAAAAGACATCCAGGTCTACAAGGAAGAAGTCAAACTTTCACTCTTCACGGTCGACATGATACTCGACGTGGAAACCTTGAAAGACAACACCAGAAACTGCTAGAACTAATACATAAATTCAGCAAAATCACAGGATACAAAAATCAACATACAGAAATCAGGTGCATTTCTATACACCAATAATTAAGAAGCAGAAAAAGAAATCAAGGAATCAATCCAATTTATAATTGCACCAAAAATCGGAAGATACCTGGGAATAAACCTAACCAAAGAGGTAAAAGATCTGTATGCTTAAAACTATAGAAAGTTATGAAAGAAATTGAAGACACAAATTAAAAAACATTCCATACTCATGGATTGGAAGAACAAATATTGTTAAAATGTTGATACTACCCGAAGTAACCTACACATTTAATGCTGTCTCTATCAAAATAACATCAGCATTCTTCGCAGAGCTAGAACGAACAATTCTAAAATGTGTATGGAACCAGAAAAGACCCCAAAGAGCCAAAGCAATCCTGAAGAAGAAGAAAAACAAAGCTAGAGGCCTCCCAGTTCCAGCCGTCAATCTGTATTACAAAGCTGTAGTGATGCATCAAGACAGTATGATGCTGGCACAGAGACAGACCTGTAGATCAATGGAGTAGAGACCCCAGAAATGTGTCGCCAGCTAAGCTGTGAGAGAGCAGGAAAGAGTATCCGATGGAAAAAAGACCATCCGTCTTAATGTTTCTTTATCCTTTTTAAGTTTGTTTATTTTGAGAGAGAAAGAGAGATTGTGCACAAGCCAGGGGAGAGGGAGAGAGAGAATCCCAAACAGGCTCCACGCTGTCAGTACAGAGCCCAGTGTGGAGCTCAAACCCATGAACCAGGAGATCTTGCCTGAGCTAAAACCAAGAGTCCGACACTTAACTGAGCCACCCAGGCGCTCCGGTGTTCCTTTATCTTTTTTGAGGCATGTATCTTATAAATCTAATCTGGCAATCTCCATTTATTTAGGTGAGTTTAATGCTTTTGTATTCTGTTTTAATACTGGTGTTTGTCATTTTCTCTCATTTTACTTTATGCATTCTATTTCCATGTTTTGCTCTTTCCCTTTTTCTCACTTTTGTCAAGTTCATCAGGTTCTCATTTTTCTTCCGTTAAATCTTCAATCTTAAATCAATCGGGAATTTCCTCCTAAACAGCTAGAAAATATGGAACTCTGTTCCAATGCCCTCTCACATGTTGTTCTGCAGGATTGTTGTTCCGTATTCTATTTAGGCCTTCAAAATGAATCATTTAGAGTTACCCAGAGTTTGACTAATCTCTTTGCTTGCTTTTCTTCCTGGCATTGCTGTCCTTTCAAATGAATCCAGTTTTCTTTCCTAAACTATATCCTTTTTAGTTCATTAAAACCTTTTCACTGGTAATAAGTTCTCTGAGTTGTTTTTGTAAAACTACCTTTATTTTTGCCCTATTCTTTGATCATTTAACTGGATTTAAAATTCTAAGTTGACCATTCTGTTCTCCCACTGCTTTGAAGAATTTTTTTCTTTGGCTTTGAATTCATTTGTTGCTATTGAGAAATTGCTAATTACTGTTCCTTTGTGGGAAATCTGTCTTTTATCTCTGCCTGCTTTTAAGATTTTTCTTTATCTTTGGTGTTCTATAGTTTTACTAGAACAGATCAGTAGATGTGGTTTTCTTTTTTATTTAGTCTTAGCGGGCATTTGTTGTACTTTAGTGTAAAAATCTGGTTTTTCAACAGTTGTCCAAGATAACAGGGTTTTGTCTCTGAGCATAACTTACCCTTTTTTACTTCCCTTTTACATCTCCTACTACATGCATGTTAGATCTTTTCAGCTTAACGATAACCCACAACCCTCGGACCAACTAAATGCATGTTAGATCCTTTCAATCTTCGTTTTATTTTTCACTGCTTTGCCTCTGGGTTGCTTTCTACATAATTTCTTCAAGAGTTCTCTTCTAGTTCATTACTTTTGTTTTTAGCTGCAATTGCTTTGTTATTTTATGTATCAATTGAATTTCTGACTTCAGTGGCTGTATTTTTCTCTTTGGGGCCTTGTAAAATACAGTATGCTTTGTGGTTTAGAACTTAGAGTCAGGCTGCAGCATTCACATTCTTCATCACTTACTACCTGCAAAACCATGAGCAAATTATTTAACTTCGATTTTTCTCCTCAGTTAAATTAGGATAATAGTATAGATATACTATAGGTATAGAAATCTAATCGTTTAGAATGAGAATTAATAGAATGAAAAGATAAAAAGGGATTAAACAGTGGGTTTAATGTAATGTAGATGCTGTCTATTAATGCTGTTGTCACATGAGCATTTTTGTTTCATTTTATATTTAACTCTCAAATAATTTTAAATACATTTAATTTTAAGTTACCATCTAATCAATTATCTGAAGCTCTTGAAAATCTAATACGATTTTCTGTTGACTTCTCGTGATAAATTGGGATTATGTGCTTATTGTTGTGAAATTTGGGGGATTAATTATCTCTTCATTGAGACTTTAACTGTAAGAATCTTCTGTGGTCTGAGTGGACCTCTGCGTCTCCAGATTTTGTTTCTGCCTGTCTTTTCAAGAGCCTGGAACCAATGTTTTTAAATTTTTGACATGGTATAGGACACATTCCTGGCATTCCAGTATTTAGAGGTCAGGTAGAAGTGACCAGAGAGTTTAAAAGTAGAAAACCAAAGATTACCAGAACTCAAGGAAAAATGCCTCCTTTAAAGGGAGGATTCTGGAGGGGGTATGAAAGTTTCATGCTGCTAAGAGATCGAATAAGATGAGGTCAAAGAAGTTTCCATCGGATTTGATAGTGTGAAGGATTTCTGTGACTTTGAATGATTGCCATATAGTGGTATAAGGAGAAGCCTTCTGAATGTATAATAGATTGGAGACTAAATGAGTTTTTTTTTTTTGAAATTTGAAGGTATAAAGATCATAAAGGAAGTAGAACTACTTTTATTTGTAAGTTGTAAATAATAAACTTCTAAGGAGTTAAAAACCATCAAAAGCATCAAATGGCTAAAAATTAACAAAAGCTATGTAAGATATCTACACTGAAAGCTATATGTAAAACACTGTTGAAAGAATTTAAATACATGGAGATATAACATGTTCATGGATTAAAAGATTCAATATTGACATCAGTTGCTCCCAGCTTCTTTGATAGATTTCATTACAATCCTGATCAAAATCCCAGCAGGGTTTTTGTACAAAATCAAGCTGATTCTAAAATTTGAAAATGCATAGGCAAAACAATTTTAGAGAAGAACAAGCTGATTCAAAATTTGCATGTATATTGGGGGTCCTGGGTGGCTCAGTCGATTAAGTGTCCCACTTCGGCTCAGGTCATGATCTCATGGATTGTGGGTTCAAGCCTCACGTCGGGTTCTGTGCTGACAGCTCGGAACCTGAAGCCTGCTTCAGATTCTGTGTCTCCCTCTCTTTCCCCCTCCCCTACGCTCGCGCGCGTTTGCTTGCTCCCTCTCTCTCCCTCTCTCAAAAATGAACATTAAAAAACAATTTTAAAAATGTACAGGTATATACCAAGGATTAAAATAGCCAGGATGGTTTTAAAGAAGAGTACTTCCAGTACCTGATTTGAAGACTTGGCATAAAATGGGAGTAAGATTGGTATTAGTGTAAGAATAGATATTCTGATCAATGGAATAGAGTCAGAAATAGATATAATCAGAGACTTTTGATAAAGACACCTGGAGGAAGGTTGTTGTTTTCAGTAAATGGTGGTAAGGCATTTGGATATCCATGCAGAATAAAGACGCCTTGGCCTATCTTAGGCCATAAACAAATTAATTACAAGTGGATGATAGACCTAAGTGAGAAAGCTAAAACTGTGCCTTGAAAACTGAAGAATATTCTCATGACATTGTAGTAGACAAAGATTTAGTAGGCAGCACAAAAAAAAACGCCCTTGACCATAAAAAAATTGATGGGCTTTTGGGTGTCAAAAATATTTTACAAACTAATTTCATCAGAAGACAACCTTTGAGGATGGATGAAGTCTTTCTAAACAAGACCTCACGCTCAGAAAATGTAAAGGGAAAAATTCCAACTTGAATAACTCCTCCTCTCTTCTCAAAAAGGGAAAAAAGCAAGTAAGACCTGAAATACAAAGGATTTTCATAAATAACTTTAACAAACTGGCAGAACATTTGCAGCATAATTGTAATACATAATTACAATACATATAGTTATAAGCTCTGGGAGGTAAAATAATGGCTCCTCAAAGATGCCCTAATTCACAGAGCTCGTGAAGGTAGCAGATGGAATCATCTGCTAATCAGCCGACCTTATAATGTTAGAGGTGAGCTGAAATGGCTCAGTGTAACCACAGGCGCCTCTACGCAGAAGAGGGAGAAGTCTAGAATGAATACAGTATGGCCGCTGACCTGGTTGGCCTCAGAGGGTGGAGGTATGGAGACACACAGAATGTAGGTGGCCTCTAAAAACTGGAAAAGGCGAGGAAATGAATTCTTCCCGAGAGCGTCCAGAAGAAACACAAGCCTGCCCCACCCCGATTTTAGTTCAGCAAGTCCCATTTCAGACATGTGATCTCCAGAAGTGTAAGATAGTAAATTCGTGCTGTTTTGGGCCCCTAAATATATGGCAGTTAGGGCAGCAGTCGGAAACTAATGCTTACTGTGTATCAATAAAAAAGACAACACGATTTTAAAATGGTTAATTCCCAGAATTAAACCTAGGTGTTCAATAAATATGGTTAGAAATACTGTACACCACTAGTACTCAGAAATCAGATTGCAATTAGATCGATTTTGCCTATTATTTAGCAAAAATCTTCATTGATACCCATTGGTGTTCTGAAGGATCTATAAGAAAATCTCTTTTACATTGTTGGTGACCGTCTAAATGGGGAAAAAAAATGTTAGGATATTTGACAGTCAAAATTAATCCTTACTTCCCTGCGTATACCTATATACAACGTGTATCTTCACAGTGAGTATCTTTCCATATCACTTGTGAAACTTTTTCGGTACATAGAAAGCAACAGAGCCCTAGGGCAATACAAGAAGACCAGTAAATGCAGAAGAGAAGATGGGTGGGGTGTGGGGGACAGGCATACTGCCTGCAGAATTTCAGGACAGGAGTGACAGCAGCATTAGCTAGAATTCATCATTTTCCCTCCTTATCACACAGCCTTTCTGTCGGCATCTCCTCTCACATCTACTGCCAACAGTCTGTTTATTGCATCTGCCTGTGAAAGTATCCGTGCTCCCCACCCCCGTTCGTCTAAGATGTGTGGCTAAAGGCTCGGTCTGTTAGCTCTGTCTGCACTCTTTGCAGCTGCCTAGATTAAGGGCTAATGATGAAAGAAATGTTTTCAGTGACACATGTTCCCATAACAGTCATCCTTGAGTTTTGGTACACCTTCTAACAAAATCTAGACTCCTATTTCTTGTGGTGAACACTTTGTAATGTATGTAATTGTCAAATCACTGTCATATACTCAAATTGATCTGTCAACAATAGTTGAAGTAAAAATGAAAATATATAAATAAAAAAGTTCTGAATCTTGAAAGTAAACTCCGTGAGCCGCTCATGCCAAGTGTTCATGCCAGGCTTGGAGATGGCAGATTTTAAGCTTTGAAAGATGCAGGAAGCCGGATTGCCCCAGAGGTCACCTTCTTTGCTCCCTTCTCTGTTGTTGCATGGCTGTTTCCCCAGCATGTTACCGTGAACGTGGAGATCAACATTCCTCGGCAGTGAGCTCCCAGGGAAAACCATCAATTCTTTCTGGTGGGAATACGGAGGGGGAGGGCAGCTACCTAGTTAGATGTGGATGTGTCTAGTCATTGTAGACTGTTGTCCAGAAAAGGATTATGACCTCGTGGACCAAAACCCCCTCGTTCTAGAGATAAGAAAGGAATGCCTGGGAAGAAGAGTGCCTTGGCACGTTGCTGTTAGTGGGGAAGCCACAACAGAGATCCTCTTCCCCGATTGGGGGTCCAGGGATCTGTTCTCAGCATTGGCCTGCCTGCCTTCTCCACGCATCCTAGGTGCTTGCCTGAGCTTTCCGATGCTTTCCTTTAGGAGTTTCGTTACACATTACCAGTTTAAACGTACTTTTAAAGGCTTAAGTCTTGGGAAAAATGTCCATTTTAGGGACTGAGGTCAGGTCTCTAATTAGCAGGCGTGCTTTACAAGCTATGGCAGAGTGATCTACCACCCGATGGGCTCTGTCATTAAGGGGCCTCTACATGGCCTAGTTGAATAACTGACCATTGATAGCTTAGCTGGGAACTCAGGAACAGACATCCTGTCCTGTGGTGGCTTCGTAATGTGTCTGTATGCTTAGGCTGAACCATGTTTTCCAGAATTCCCTTGTAAGTTTCTGGTTGGGGTACGCCCCAGAGGAGGAGGTTGTTGGAGAGATTTGGAGGACAGATGGGAAGGCAGCCCTTTTCATAACCCACATGTCATCATTTTGAGCCAGCTCACTTTGTCGACAAGAGGTGAAGGGCCCGGCTTCTACAGGACACCTACATCCCCAATGCCAGAGGCAACGTGAACAGACATGGTTTTAGTCTCTACTCGTGGCTTTAGCTCCTCTTTAAAAGCTCTTGCAATTATTTAAGTCAAGTTCCTGTAAATCATACATATTTGTACACACTCCTCTAGTGGTTCTGCTTCTCTGGTTGAACTGTGACTGCCGCATGCCTGTCCCCCAGAAACCACGGTTTTATTCACCTTTACTTAGCAGTATAGAAATCCTCCCATACTCCCAAGAATATAAGTAAATTAAAAACTCAAGCCTCTTTGATGCAACATCATTTGACCCCCAGCAACAACAACAAAATAGACCTGAGCATTGGCAGGGGAGAGGAGGGGAGAGGATGTCCTACTGATGTCCAGTAGGAATCAGAAGAAAACTGAAAGAACAAAGAGAACAAGGTAGAAATGAACTTGATAATGGCAGTCGCCACAGCAAGAAGCCAAGACCGGCAGTGGGCATAGATCCTGAGTGGAAGGGAAAAGCTATAACTCGTTTGGAGTTTCGGGAGCAAAAGAGCTTGACACCCTGTGGTGTCCCCTGTGCCTGGGTTTCTGCTGGACACTTATAGGTACCTGTCTACACCACACATACTGCAGGCAGGGTTAGTGTTGGGGAAAAATACCCCTTGTTCTGGCTGCCCTGGGTACCAGTGATCCAGAGTATATTCAGATATTTTTAAAAAATCGTTAAAGATGCTCTTTCAAGGAATACTGACTTATCACTTAAACAGCCTACAAGTGACTTTCAGTTTAAATATATAAAGGGTATAGTTTGAGGTTCCAGATGCTTAAATTCTACAAAAAGCTAAATACAAAGGAGGGGTTGGAGGAAACCATCTGAAGAAGGATCTTCATAGTCTTCGTTAATCTCTCTTTTTTATTTATTTTTATTTTTTAATGTTTGTTTTTGAGAGAGGCAGAGCATGAGCAGGGAGGGGCAGAGAGAGAGAAAGAGGGAGACACAGAATCCAAAGCAGGCTCCCAGTTCTGAGCTCTCAGCACAGACCCTGATAGGGGCTCAAACTCAGGAAGCATAAGGTCATGATCTGACCTGAAGTTGGCCATTTAACCGACTGAGCTTCTCCATTGATCTTGACTTCGGAATAAGCCCTAGGTCTTGGAATCTAGAAGAAAATGTGACTAGTGAAGAGTAAAAACAGGCCTTCCAGAAAGAACCTCTGGCCTGCAATGGTTAGATGCTGCAAGTCAAGGGAGCAGTCAGACGCGAACATAGAAAGTGGGGGAGATGTTCAAAGGGAGACTGCTCCGACCTCACGCTCACTGACTGGTTCTGCCGTTAGACCTGGGGCTTCCCAGGAGGTCACCGTGTTTTACTAATGGGTGAGAGACCTAAAAGCAAGCTGTCATCTTGGACTTGAAAAGAGAACCATTTTCCTAGAGTCAGCGTACCACTTTTATTGTCACCGTCCAACTTCCTCTGCATTGTCCATCTTGGTGATCCATCACAGACCGTGGTATTCATGATGGTGGCCGTGAGCATCTAAGTTTAGTTTCTTGTTCTCAGCACAGTCCATTAAAGAAGGTAGGGATGTCTGACTGTATACTGTAAGTTAGCTTAATTGTTTTAATAGTTTTCTTAGCTCTGATTTCCATAGTCCTTATCTGTTCCCTGAATAGAGATCACACCTTCTCACCTTACTTGGAAACTGGTTCTCTTTGTCTGATTCCTGTTACGGCAGCTCAGGGCCTGCTTCAGAAGCACACTTGATGCCTCGGTGAATGAATCTTGAAATAATTCTGTCCATGAAGTCAGGCCCTAAGGGTCTGAATAGCTGAGAATATTCCATATTCTAAAAACAATAGAATTCGGGTGAGCCTCATTGAGGAAAAACCTGTTGATGAGGAGTTTACATGGATTAAGTGGCGAGTGGGAGTTCTCGGCCCGGTTTGGTGCAGGAGAGCATGTTTCTAGAGAGCGTGCCGCAGAGCTGAGGTCTGGTCCCCAGCGTCCTCACGGCATCTTGGCACCTCTGCCCGGGCAGTTCCAAGGCGCATTCCTTCTGCTGCATCCTGCGATTTTTGGCATACCCACCACTCTGCCCGTATAAGACATGATTCTGAACACACCTTTTATTTCTCTGTGAATACAAATGCCAGTCAGGTACCCTCAGTTTTCTTTAGATTGAAAGTAGAAATTAGCGCTTCCTGCCCCAAAATAAAGGCAGAAAAAAGGAGTGTGAAGCTTAAGATGCTACATAAGATTATACTGATACAATTTTTTTCTTACACTGCTTTATGCTACTTTGTTAAACAACACAGTCAGGCACCTTGGCTACACCAGAGTCGAGGAAAGAAATGACTTTGTACAGAAGAAAAAAAAAATGTGAGAGAGAATGATTATTTTAACAGCTGTCCTTGGGGAAAACACAGATATGAGGGTGAAACTATCCCAGATTAACAATTAGATAAATCTTGGGGCTTATAGCCCAGCAGGATTTAACATTCCATTTCTAAAAAATGCAGAATTCTGCCAAAAACTGAATGAATGTGATTGCAGCTATCTGTGTTTTGGACCAGCTGTGAAGTCTGACCTGCACTGAAACGCCTCACCGAGTCAGCCCTTTCTGTGTCCTTGTCCCTGCAGTGCGAATCTGTCCAAGGCCGCCTGGGGAGCCTTAGAGAAGAACGGCGCCCAGCTGATGATCCGTTCCTATGAGCTTGGGGTCCTTTTCTTGCCATCGGCGTTTGTAAGTTCACGCTTGAAACCGCCTCAGTGGTCGCATGTGGAACAAGTTGGGTTTTTATGCTCTCTTCCTTTGGTCCCAGTGATGTGCCTGAGGCCAGGGTTCTAACCTAGAGCCTGTGCTCTCTACCGCTGGCCTCATTCACTGTTCTGGGTGCAACCAGATTGCTGCTCTCAGGGTGTGCCTGCTGAGAGATTGAGGGTAATTGATTTGCGTAAAGTTAATAACAATATTTAAGACTGTGAAACACAATGTGAAGATGTAATACAAGGCGGTAGTGACAGGTCACCAAAGGGATGACTTAGCCAAGAGTAAGACATTCCTTTGGAGGAGGTTCTTTGGAAGCTGGAAGGCTTGAAGAATACTGAGGGTTTAGGCTAAGAAGAGAGGAGGGGGAAGGGCACCCAAGGTTAGGGCAAGTGGCATGAGCACAAGACGGGAGGCTGGGCAGCTCACAACCGCTGCTCAAGTGGGAATTCGGGGGTCACGGGACCTGTGCAGTCGGACTAGCTGGTAAGCCCCCTAGAAACACGGCGTGTTGGAAGGCGTGACTCTCTCGAAGTGTCTGGCACAGCCCACTCGCCTCCCAACTTGGAACAGCTCTGTTTCTGCAACTGAACACCAGACAGGTGGCCGGTTTTCATGTCGGGACTGGTGTACAGGCCCTGATTTCTAACGAAATACTAAAATCCCTTTTGGCCCTGAGAGACCTTGTCCCTCTAAGAGACGTACAGACCCCAAGACCACCTGTCTCTCCCCTCACATACTTGGTGGCACGCAGTCAGAACCGCCCACACGATAAGATGGCTAATGCTTTTTTTTTGCCACCTGCTCGCTTGAGCTTCTGATAAACATACACTTGATGCAGCGCCACATGGACCACGTGGACTAGACCAGAAGATTCAGTGAAAGGGGCGCCGCTTTCTTGTTCTTTCTCAGGCTTCAGTCCAGACTCGTGTGACATGTGGGCGTAGTCTTCAGGCACGCCAGAGAGCAAGCACCGCCAACCTGTCCGGGTGTCCTCTACCCTGTCCCCTCCCCACTCTGGTGAAAAGTTCTTTTCTCCCTCTCTCCTCCTTTGTCAATCTGTATCCATCCTTTTCTTCTCCAGCGCAAATAGGCCTCTCCAGAGGGGGATAGAAGATTCTAGCACATCGTATTTCTTTTCTACAGAGTCAGAGCAGATCCTAATACTGCTTGTAGCTGGAGACTTCCTCCTCCATATCCCTGGAGGCAGATGGTTCCCCTTTTTCTGTAGACAAGGGTGTGACTTCCTAGGGTTCCACAGCCAACCGGGTTCCAGCCCCGAGACCGCAGTCTCTCAGTGACCCCCCCGTGATGCTCAGCATTATCACGGGGAAGTAGTAAATTCACAGCACGAGGGTAATAATATGCAGTAATGTGCTGTGACTTAGCGACCGTTGCTTTGAACTAAGGCTGAGATTATCTCCCAGTGATAATTTAAGCAATAGAATAAGTTCCGTGTCACTCTTGTTTGGCTTTGCAAAATTCTAATTGTTTCTAATATTCTGACTCAATTCCTCATCATGAAAATGGCAGTAGGAAAGAAGGATATTGTGCTTCAGGTCTTCTAGACCCTTCTAAGCTCCTAATTTTACTTCTGATTCTGTTTCTGACTGTACATTAGACATGGCTAATAGAGGGGAAAAAAATAGGCATAGTCATTTAGAATACCCAAATTAGACTCTTCCTTCTATACTGTTGAAATAAGAAAGAGCCCCCATTACAGCATGTCCTAGATGAAATAGAGATTCAGTCATTTATAAAGACTATCAGACAGGAATATAAAAAACGGAACCCCCACCACCACCACTGTGCTAGGCCGGCAGATCCAAGAGTCAGGCCCCAGGCAGGGTGACCATGTAATTAACATAGTGACTAAAAAGATAAGGTTTTATCCAGCAGTCCGGATTCCTTGGCTTGTCTGGAGGTACAGATCCTAGAAAAGTGCTTTACAGCAGGCTTCTTACCTAACGCTAGTAAGGACCCCAGACTGTCACTGTCTTGTCATCAGCCATTTCTGCGTAGATCGTCTGTTCCTTCACTGAACCATAAATTATTTGGGCAAGGTGCCAAAATGAGGTATGTGGACAGTACACAGAAGTGCTTGACCTCGCCCTCCCGAGGAGCCTACTGGTCAAGTTGAGCTAGAAGGTCATTTAAAAAAGGCACTTCTGTTGAGAAATATCCCGGTGTGCCCTAGGTGCTAGACCTGAGAGAGAAGTCACTGGCCTGAGTGAGCAGAACCCAAAGGGTGGAAAATGGATATTCGGATCCTTTTCAGTATTCTTGACGGAAGCCAACTTGAGCTCCTATAAGCCCACGGAAGGGGGAGTTTTCTGAAAAGATGTGATGGGAGTGTCGTGGCATCAGTGGCACAGCAGAGACGTGGGAGGGTGGGGCCGGGCCGGCCCAGGGACGCCGAAGCCCCCCCACCTGTCTGCGTTGCTGCCGCTGCCGACTCCCCCACCGTGGCTGCTCTGCTCCTTCGCCAGCCATCCTACATGTACAGGTAGCTCGAGTGTAGTCTGCCTTCCGCGCCTCTCCACTGTCCTGAGCCTGGCCCCAGTAGTGGCCCGGTTCCAGAGAAGGGCAGACTGTTGTGAGTTAGGAAGCCGTCCCAGAAATAGCTACTGCCAGAGGGTTTCACCCGGAAGGGAGGGGATGTGCGTTTTATCCGTCTGCATAAAACCACGTCAGGGAATTTTGCAACATAGAAGACTTTGTCCTTGAGCTGCTCTGTCACTGCATCTGTCTCACTTACTGGTCTGTGAAGTTTCTGAAAAACCAGTGGACCCTTGCTTGCTCTTCACAGAATTAACATACACGGTTTTGACTCTGAGGGTAACCCAAACTTCTGTTCCATGAGGTGATTTGTCATTTCGCTGAGGTAATTCAAACACGGGAGGAGACACTCAGCTTCTGAAGGGGAAGCTGTCTAGTACAGCAGTTCCATGGCTCCCTCCTCAGACTGCGTCCCCGGCTCATAACTGAACATGCAGGCTGCCGGGGAGGACCGTGCAGCCACTCTGCTCAGCTCCGCCAGCTCCCCGCGCCTGCAGTCCGGATCCCTGGGGACAGGAGGAGGGACGAGGTGGAGTCTTCGTTCCCCTGAAGCTCATGGATGAGTTCAGCAAGCAGAGAAGCCATTATAGTACGTGTGAGAACTACGGTGCGTGGGGTTCACAATCGAAAGACTCTGAGAAGAGACCCGGGGGCCCCGGGGAAGACTTCTTGAAGGACACCATATCTGACCTGGGTCTTGAAAAACGAGGATGAGCTCAGCCTGCCATCAGGAGAGAGGACGCTGCTAGCCAGAGAGAACAGTGCGCGTTACATGTGAGAAATAGGCCATTCCGTGGGCCTGGGATGTGGGCCAAGGCCTTGAGGTTGGACGCCTGTTTGGAAGGAGACTGGCAGGCAGGGCCCGCCGGAACAGTCCTTTGTCCCACGGAGTCCGCAGAGGACTGCCAGGGTTGTAAGCAGTGTTAGTGATCTCATCAGGCCAATTGTCAGAGAATTCGGAGCTTATAAAATACATCTCCAATCATGATAATTTAAGTTCTATTGTTCAGAAGGTACTCGAGGATAATAAGGGCCTTGTAGATCTCAAAACACTCTTGATCACATAAACTATGTTATAAAAATTTGATTAATGATTACATTACCCTTCACTCCATCATCCCAGCTCAAAGCGTGCAATTTCTGACCCCTCTTTGCACCCAGGCTTAGTGCTGAATGCTACTTCCTTATGCTGCTTGATCATGGGTCACTTCTGGCATTCCTGCTGCCACTGTGACCAGGGCCGGCCGGTTCCTGCCGTGGTGCCCTTCCACCACCATCAAGCCGCTCTCCCCCAGCTGCCAGAATGTCTTTGGAGACCACACATCAGGTTATGTCACCCACCTTGACATCTTGTAAGATAGAAGCCAGACTCCGACTCCTTCGCGTGGCCTACTTTTCAGGCCCTGACCCCTGACTGCTCAGGCCTGACCACTTCTCTGTCTCCGGCCCTTTGTGTTCCAGCCGTGTTGAACTACTAGTTCCCATTACGAGCCGAGCCCATCTGTGTTATGGTTCTCCAGAGAAACAGAACCAAAAGGATATATGTAGATACATATAGAGAGAGATTTATTGTGAGGGATTGGCTCTGTTTGAAGACTAAGAAGTCCCAGCGTCAGCCATCTGCCAGCCAGAGACCCAGGAGAGCTGTTGGTATACTTCCAGTCTGAGTCTGGAGGCCTGAGGATCAGGAGAGCTGATGCTTTCGGTCCCGGACTGAGTTTGGGAGAAGCCCTGTGTCCCAGTCAGCAGAGAGCAAATTCGCCCTTCCTCAGCCTTTTTGTTTACTCAGGCACTCAGCAGATCGGGTGATGGCCACTCAACGTTGCGGGGTGGGGGACAGTCTTTATTCAGTCCACGGATTCAGATGATAATCTCATCTAGAAACACCCTCTGAGACACCCAGAGTGATGTTTAACTCGTCGTCTGGCATCCAGTGGCCCAGTCAAGTAGATACCTGAAAACTGTCCTATCGTCATTCATCAGCCTTAATCTGTATCAGGAACAGCACCCCTACACCCCAACCCCACCTGCCTCCCCTGTCTGCGCTCCAGGTGCCCCCCGCCCTGTGCATCCCACAGCTTTCTAGAACCTTGGCTCATCACATATCCCTCGTGTTGTCATTTACTTGAGCGTCTCTGACTAGACTCTGAGCTGCTTTCTCGTGAGGCTTGACACATCTGTTAGTTGATGTCACTTCCTTCAAGTTCCTGGAGTGCACAGTGTCCTTTCTGTGAGGAGAACAAACGCGCAAATCAGTAGCTCTGGACACCACATAGATCTAGCACAGTGGCTGTCGTGTGTGATAGGTGTTCAAATATGTTCGTGAGTAGTACGCGCACAGAATCACTCACCTAATTCGTGCACACATACACTTAACAGTCCATTGCTGTACTCACAAATGCCAGGCCCTGTGTATTTAATAGAGGTCCTTAAAGTTTCTGTGTCCATTAATCTCAAATGGTTCCTGATGAGAACGCAGATTGTTGCAAAATGAGGCCTTATGCTTCCCTCTTCTGTACTAGCAAGACTTGCCTTCTAATGTTTTCCGTTACAAGTTTGCTAAATAGACTGACTTAGTAGCCAGTTCTGTAGTCATTTCTCCGGCTGGCCATCATCCAGAATCCGGTTTCTTGGGATCAGCCCACCTTCGTGCTTCTTAGGCAGAGCTCCGTGTCCAGAACACCCACGTCCCGGAGCTATCAGCACACGGAGTTGCCACTTTTGTCCTCGTCTAGTAGGCCGTCCTGATCCTGTGTTCCAGAACACTGCCTCGAGATTAGCATTGCAAACAGGCAAGTTTTGGGTGCAGACTGAAGGGTCTCAGATCCTGCCGAGGCTGTCACCTAGAAGGAGCCTCAGCCCTGCACTTTGCCATGTAAGGACCTGTCCCCCAGAAACCACGGCTGAGTGAAGGGACATTTCTCATGGCCTAAAAATAGTGGATGGAGAACTACTGTTTTTCATTCGTCATAATAAAGATGCCATTTCAAATCTTTAGGCTTGATCTGGAAGCAAAGTCTCTGATAACCAAACATTGATTTGTTCAGACTTTTTTCCTGCCTTTAAATGAGTGAGTCAGTAAACCCATCATTTCAGGATAAACTTAGCTTTCCATTAGGGCCGTGTAGGCGACACTTTTCCTTTGTGAACACTTTCAAGAGCTTTAGGGATTAATGACAAGTGTACATTTGACTCAGTAACTCGCACTCAACTATTAATTGTTACGAGTAAGGGCTTAAAGACTGTTCTTCTGGATCTAATACTAACTTATTAAGTATATGCTTTTTATTGGGTTTGTCCCTTTAAGTGTTTTTAACTTTTTGACTAATTCATTTAGGTCCAAGGAAATTTGAATGTAGGAAAGATCTGATCATTTCCAAGATTGGTAGCTGTCTTCCACATCTGAAGGCATCTGTGAGTGTATCCAGGAGATACAAGTTTTTTTGTGACGGACTTCATGCATTTTGGTGTTTATGAAGCACACACTTGGTCAGGCGCTGACCTGGGCTGGACCCGAGCCCGCGTGGTACATTACCTCTGGCGGTAACGCGCATGACCATCTGAGACCCTGGAGCCGTGTCCGAGATGGTTCCCTCCGGACAAAGGTAGCCTGGGCGCTCCTGCACTTGCCTGAGAGCGCAGCCCCCCCCCACCCCCCGGCCCCTCCCGAGCCCTGGATTTGTTTGCCCCCAAGACAGCAGGTTCTCTTCTCTGCCGTCAGAATCAAAACTGCTTCAGCCAAATGCCCAAGAACTTTGTCTTTAAGTCTCTTTTTTTCCTGTTCTGGTTAAACTATTTTATTGTCTTTTTGTTCCGAAGATTGGTAAATGCCACAAATATTTGCTCTCCTAGGACTGTGGCTCTGGCTGGAAGAACTAAGGAAATTTGCAGGAGCTACTTCCTTAACTTCCCTCCCCTCCCCTCCCCACACCACCCTGCCCACCTGCTCTCTGCTGAGGTGGTGACTCAGGGCTTCCCAGGGGGCCATAGCTGGTCAGCGGTGTTTCAAGTGGAGTTTTCTCCTGAGCTCCCGTGTTCTCGTGTTCTCCCACTCAGCCAGTAAAGCTCCATTCTGGCCTTCTCCTCCTCCTCTTCCGTCCCTACCCAGCCGCTACAGCCTGTCCCCTCTGCCCTAGTGAGAGTGCTGCCGCCGGCTGCTGCAGGTCCCTGTCGCCTTCTCCGGACTGGTTCCGTCTCCCCTCGCCCCCCACCTTGGCTACTGCTTCACTTCTGAAGCTCTCTTTGCCCACCTGCCAGGGTCTGTGTTCCTCTGACATCAAACCTGCAGTCTCCTCTTGGTGCACGAGATGACATCCAGAATCCTTTGTGCGACACGGAGGCCCGCCATGACCTGGAATGGCGCGCCTCCCAGCCCCCATTCTGTGCCCCCGCCCCCGGGTTCCAGTCAGCTGTGAGTGCTTGTTAGCAGGTGGGTGAGGCAGGCCGTGACACTAGTGACCCCACTACCAACTGCTAGTTGTGTGGCCGCGTGTCACTCTCTGCCTCTGTTAGAAACTGAAATAATGTGGAAAGAGACACAACAAAGAATAACATGTTGGAGAAATCCCACAGATCAAGCGGAGGAGCTCTCCGGGAGCCACTGTGTTAGAGGAGCCAGGACGATGGTAGAGTTGGGGTCCTGCTCACGGTCTGTTAGCCTCCGGACCTGTTACTTGCATGGGGACGGTGCAGTGACTGGCAGCAGCATTTGAGGATTGAGAGTTTCTGCCTGTAACGTGTTGGAACAGAGCCTGGCGCTTAGCGAGCCCCAGCGGTTAGCAGGAGCCGCGCCAGCCTGTGGACCAAGCCGCGCGGCGGAGGGCGGGGGTGAATGTCCAGTGAATCAGAATCCTGACCTCATACCCACGGCGATGGGGCGCTGCCCCTTCCCTCCTCCTGAACTGCGCCCGCCACACTGACCCAGCCCTCTGCTTGGGCCTACTGTCTTCCATGAAGAGTTTCCTAAGCTCCCACCTGGAAACATGCCACTTGGTCATAGACTGCCGTCTAGGAAGGACAGGACCGCCATCTTCCTGTCATTCACTTCCTTGTCAGTCTGTCTTTGATTAAACGTGCTCCTCCTAGAAGGTTCGCTGTCCCTACACTGCCCTTTTACCCAGGAGAACCTGATGCCTTGTATAGGGTTTCACTGTTTGAGGATGCAGCTAAAAAGTAAACGACATCTCTCGGTGAAATTTGGGCACGTTTCCTGTTCTGTGTGATCGAGCCAAGCCGCTCACCCTAAGCCGTCATGGCGATAACAGCTCTTTTCCTCCCGGAGCTGAAGGCAGAAGCCAGCAGTTTCTCCAGTGTGATAGCTGTCCACCCTCTCACCTGGTGTTTTATAAATACATTGTCTTAACTGTCTTTTAAGTATCCGTGCCTGGGAGGGTGCCTTCCTCTGTTTTACAAAGCGCCGAGGGATATCACTGTGACACATAAATAATGATGATTAGAAGACAGCCTCAAATTATTTGACATCCAGATTGAAGGGAAAAGTGGTACTTTTTTTTTTTTCCTGTAATACCCTAGAATTTGGATCAGAAGTGGCATTCAAATGGAAACAAAATATTGTTTCCTGTCAGACGTGGATGCTCAAAGCTGCTTCTCTGTGCAGTAAGACCCCGCGGAATGGAAGCATGTGCCAAAACATGTGGGGGCGTCAGATCCGGGCCAGGCCGTAAAGGTTCTCAACGCTTTGCCATGATTTAGTTGAAAATAACAGAAATGGACCAGGTGCCAAACGAGAGGGGAGTTGTTTTATCTGAAACTCCACGTGAACTATTTAGTGGTCATTAAATTAACATCACTTCCCAACCTCTGGCCTCTTTTCAAAGATGTCAAGAACCGAGGTTTCCAGAATTTGGCGCATCCTGAGTTGGTATGCTTTAATATCACCTCTTAGATTTTCCTGGCGCGTGAATGTGACACCACTTGTTTGCTTAGTTGAGGACAGGAGCCTAAGAATCAGAAAGTCGGGGTTGGATTTCCAGCCTTACCATTTAATGGATAAATGGCCTTGGGCAGCTGTTTAACCTCCAAATTTATTTTCTCCCCTGTAAAATAGGATTAATTTCCTCAGAAGAGCACCCTAGATATATATACTTCCTATACTAATTTATATCCACGTGCCAGTCATTGTTCTGAATAACTGACTTACTCTCAACATACCATTTAGTAGATGAGGAAACCCATGCCCAGAAAGGTTAAGTAATTTACCTAGAGTCACACCGCAAGTAAGTGGAACGATATGCACACGGATAGATTAAGATTATCCTCAGGGCCAGCACTTTCAGGTAAGAGGTGAGGACGGACGCCGGTGTGACTGTTTGTGGAGATGGCCCAGCAGCCCTCTGTAGGGTGGCAGTGTCCCTTCCCAAGTGCCCTTGGTCTCCCTGCTGCCTTCCTCCTCGGCCCTTGTATGTCCCTGACTTTTACTGGTTTTACCTTTAGCCTCTTTCAAATCCATTCCCTTCTCTTTCCACTGACTCCACTCTCCCGAACTCACCTCATTTGTGTCTCAGCGTTTGTTAGGATGCTTCATATCTGTATCCCCCGTTACCCCGCACTCATCCATCTCCCAGTGGTTTAGCGGTCGCGCTCAGTCCTCTGGCTCTAACAACTCCCAGTCGGATCTGTTCTCATCTATGCCCCTGTGCATTTCTAGTGAAACTTCACAGTTCAAAATCCTGCAGCTCCTCGCTGTGTATTAGAGTAAGGACCACGCTCTTTAACTGGGGTCCTGTCATGCTTTGGATTTTAAATGACAGATAATCAACGTAAACAGTATAACAAAAAAGGCAAATATAGAGAATGAGCCCCTTGCTTCAGGCAAAGCTGAATCCAGGGGGTTGGGTCATAGTGTGAGAGTTCAATTTGAAGTATGTGAGAGCTGGAGGCTCACATCTTACCAGGTGAGCTCCCCAGCGGAAAGGTGGTCTTTTCCCTGATGCTTCTGACTTGGCCCAACGTGCCCGGATAGCCCGAGTCACTAGGGCCTAGGGTTGGGCCCAGTTAAATCGGTACAAGCCACAGATGGCCACACTGCCTCCTGTTCAGAACGTTCTCGAAGCGGGTTCTCTCCGGTGTCCCTCAGCCCTCTCCCTGTTAGGCTGTTCACTCCCCAGTCCCCGATGTGGCTTCTGTGCGTTTTTCCAGCTCTGCCTTGAGTTATGCCGGTCTCCCTTGTGTTTTTTCCTGCCATCTCTGTTTATCAGACTTACACCAATTTCTCGAGGTCCAGCTGTAATCTTTGCTACAAAGCCTTTCCTTATCCTCCTGCTGGTTAAAGGCCTTTCTTCCTTTTCTGTCTAGAGTCCAGCAGGCTATCACTTTCTGCCTTTCACTGTGTTACTGGGCACCATCTCCATCAGTGCCGGGCCTTTCTTCCTCGCACGTTCCTTTCTGTAGGTCTCCGTGGGCACGGAGCACTCGGGCATTGATTTTCTCTATGCAAAAGCCCGCAGAGTAAGCAGGCAAGGTGCCTCTGGCCTGCCTGTTGCAGCTCAGCATGGCTTAAATACCGGCTGCGCCCCAAGACGGCGTGCGGACACGAAAGACATTTTAACACGATGGCATCCAGATGCTTTACTCGGATTTTACAGCCAAAGAAATTGAGCCCGAGTAAATACGTGGTCAGGTGTACCGCTGACCATTGTTTTTAGCTCCCAGAACATGCTAGCTCTCTGCTGCCTCTGCACCTTTCCAGAAGCTATTCCTTCTGCCTGGAATATTCCTTCCACTCTTACCTCTCCTAACCCTACTCCTCTTTCAGAGTCTAATTAAAACATCACTTTTTTAAGGAGGCTTCTGTTGATCATTTCTTTCCTCCGAGTCTAAAACAAGTCTTCTCTTCTCTCTCCCGTACTCCTCTGTTTTTCTTCATAGTGCTCATCACAAATTGTAGTTATTTTACTTTGATAAATGCATGTTTACTGCCTCCCCACTAGGCTGTGTGCCCCACGAGGACGGGGACGATGACATTTGTGTTAACTCTTAAGTACTCAGTGCCTGGCACTGATGCCGGCACAGAAGAGGCACTCAAATAATTGTGTTGCAAGGCCCCCCGGGTGGCTCAGTTGGTTAAGCATCTGACTCATGATTTCAGCTCAGGTCATAATCTCACAGTACATGGGATCAAGCCCCGTGTTGGGCTCTGTACTGAGCATGGAGCCTGCTTGGGATTCTCTCCCCACCAACCCTGCTCAAGTGTGTGCACTCTCTCACTTTCTCTAAATAAACATTGAAAAACAATGTGTTGAATGAGAAAAGGCAAATGTCAGCCATTCTCACAGCTCAGTGAATGCCAGAGCCGTTTTAGAACTCAGATTGCCTGAGGCCCAGGTCAGTGTCACTCCCGACTCTGATCTGACCACGTCCTGCTCTGTGCCCACGAGCGGCCTTGCCTGCTAAGTCATGTGATCACCAAGACTGTGCTGTTCAGGTTCTCGTACGGGTTCCACAGACGTTAGCACTGTTCACTATGTGGGTATTTAGGTTACGGACTGCGGGTATGTGTTTGGTTGTGTGGACAGAAGGGACGAGAGACGGACTGACTGACTTGCAAGGAGCTAGGACTATCCATAAAGGAAACCAGAAGAGGATGGTCATGTGTGGAGGCGTGAGGAGAAGGAGTCGGACATAGAAGCACCTGCGCTGCGGCACAGGCCGGGTGCCGGAAGGCAGTCGCGGTTATAAACATTAGCCGAGATACAGCACTTAATCCGTACCCTGGTAAGATCTAAAAATAGTACCCTATTCCTGAGTTCTTGGAATAAACCTTCCATTTTGGTGAGTCTTAAAGAGTTTTTGTTTTCAAAGTCCTATCATATTATATTGGAACACTTTTTGTTATACATGAAGGCAACTTTTATTCTTATACCAGAGTGAGCAGCCTGTTACTATAGCAATATTGAAAGTATTTTGAGGTATTTATATACAGTGTCTTTTACACACTCCTTGCAAACTGTGCATAACAGTTAGTAGAAATGGGCTGTAATATCCAAAATTGTTTTTCTCTCTTTATTTCCTTTAGTAAACTTCTGTGATCTTTGTTACACTTAAATTTTTAAAATGTTAACCTTTTCTTTTTAGGAAAGATTAATTTAGGGGAGTTGTGAATATATCTGACCTATCACACATTGAAAATAGCTCTGAAATGAGTTTTGTTGTGAGTCCCATAAAGATAATAATCACTGTGTGAGATCGGTCCTTTCCAGAAAACGCGGTGCCGTCATAGATTCTCTCTGTGTGTCCGCAGGGCCTGGACAGCTTCAAAGTGACACCGAAATTCTTCTCAGGGAGCAAGGAGCCAGCGTCCTCCTTTCCGGTGCCGTACGATCTTCCTCCAGAGCTGTACGGAAGTAAAGGTGCGACACAGGTGCAGGGAAATCCTCGGGGTTCTGGACCGGAAGAGAACAGTGCCGATGGGGAGCCGTTGGGTCTCTCAGTGGGCAGTTAGCTCCCAGAACACTTTGGAAACGCAGGTTTGAGGAGTCCCCGCCGCTGCCCTGTCTGGAGCCCCAGGAGCTGTAGTTCTCGAAATGGTTCCTCCCAGAATTCCTCTGCACTCCTCTCATTATTAAGGAAGCGCCACAGAGAGCTTATATTTACATGGGTTTTTATATCTATTGATAGTTACCATATTAGAAATTAAAACCAAGAATTTTTTTCTTAGTTTTAAAGTCATAGTAATAATCCTAATTATATGTTTTTTTCCCAAAAAAAAAAAAAGTGAGGAAGGTGGCATTATCTACAACTTTTGCAAACCTCTTTACTATCTGGGTTAATGAAAGGCAGTTACATTCTCTTAGCCACCCTGTTGTGATATGACGTAACAAGGCATCTGTACGCTCGTGAAAATAACAAATAACAGCTTGATGTTTTGATGAAAATAAGTTTGACTTCAGATACCTCCCATCCTCTTGAAAGGGAGATGCCCTGGCTCCCCGAGGCCATGACTTTCTTAAAGGCAGTGACCCCATATTTTTCAGCGTAGAAAGTCACTGGAACGTTGGTTCAGGTTCGTGGTGGTTTTGGAGGCGAGCTGGCTGGCGTGAGTGGCATCCGGGTCTGACCCAGCCCCCCAGGCCGCAGGGCTGCCGTTCTCAGCCCCAGGATGTCTGTCTGTGAAGCGAGTTCATGCCTCCTAGACTCACAGGAGCAAGCATATAATCAGGATGTGCTTAGTAATTTAAAATGGCGAAAGGTCCTTTTACACCCAGCATATTTCCCCGGCAGGTAGGTGCCTACACGGATAGCCGGACTGCGGTCAGCAGTTACTGAGTGAATGCTGAATCTGAATGGGAAAGTCTTTGTTCTTGACCAGAAAGCTTTAATGACCTCCCCTCATTAATATTCCAAAACCTCCGATTCCCTAACAGAGCCGGCCTTGGCAGTGGGTCCCTTTCTTCCCTGGACAGTGCTAGCCCGCTTCTAGACACTGCCCCACCCTCTCTCGCCCTTTCTGGCTTTTTCATGGTACACCAGGCCTTCCCCTGCCCGTGGGCCTGTTCCTTAGGTTGTACAGACACCGCCGGCCCAGTTCATGCTGTCTCCTGCCGCCGGAGTGCCGGCTGCCTCCAGCGGGGGACTTTCAGTAGCTGTAAACAGTCGTGTTGATAGTAATTTCAGAAGGCATTTTTTTCCTTTTTTCTAAGCTGTGTACGTTTGCATTCTCTAGATTTAAGTCCTCTAAATTTGCTGTGTATTCATGCATTTTCATTTTTCACTAGCAAGATTGTATCGGTTTTATCACAACTGAAATGTCAGAGAATCCGGGCCCCGCAGCCCTGCACGCACAAATGAAAAATACTGCTTTAGAACCAGGCTGTTTCTGTGCCAGCTGTGCAGCTCATTAAGTGACTTTGGGCAGTTGTTAGCTTTCTCTAGGCCTCAGTGTCTCTGTCTGTAAAGTGGGAAATAAGGCGTGTCCCCTTGAGGGTGGTTGATGCATCTTAGGCGGCAAGCACCCAACAGCATCGAGCGCAGAGTCGCGGTGCATAAACGTCAGCTGCTGTTTCCGTCATTTACAACATCCAAGTCAGGTCCTGGCCTGTCATGGCGGATCAGGGTTCGTTTTCTCTCCTTCCCCTTGATGAGCTGATGATGAGAGGAGCCTAAAGCCCGTGCAGGACCGTCCCTGAATGTGCCCAGTGTCTCAGGACACGAAAACCTCTGGACCATGAAAACCTCTCCTTCCACCTGCCGGCTTTATGCTGTGGCTTCGGCTTTTCTCCCCTGTCTCTGCTTCGTGTTCTCTTCTGCTTTGGGCCTTAAACCTGAATTCTGAATAAGCTTCGTGGAGGCGGGCACTGACTGACTGTAGTCTGGCCTTGGGCTCTGTACTTTCCACCCTCGGCCCAGAACCTTGGGTGGAATTCCACCCCCTCCACTTAGTCCTAATCTCCAAAGGATGTTGAAAGCGAGAACAAAAGAGATGGAGGAGCCTTAAAAATATCTCAGGGTCTCTTCAGTTCCAGTAGAAAAAACATTCCCCAGGGGCGCCTGGGTGGCTAGGCAGTTGGGCATCGGACTCTCGATTTCAGCTCAGGTCATGATCTCATGGTTGGTGGAATCGAGCCTCGAGCCGCGCTCTGTGCTGACAGCTCCGAGCCTCCTTGGGATTCTCTCTGTCCCTCTCTCTGCCCCTCCCCTGCTTGCATGTGCATGGGTGCTTGCTCACGCTCTCTCTCTCAAAATAACTTAAAAATTCCTTTAAAAATAATGGAACATACAGAGATTCGGAGGCTTTAGTTATGTTGTATTAAGTGATCTTTTTTCCTCCCCCTCCCCCTGCTTTTTAAAAATACATAGGGTATGTGTATACAGGTGGCCCTAGCCCAGTGCAGGGGTTAGAGGCGCCGACTCCCAGTGCCGTTGAAAATCCACATATAGCTTTTGACTCTCCAAAAACTTAACTGCTAATGTAGCCTGCTGTTGGCCAGAAGCTTACTGAGAGCATGAAGAGTTGATGAAGACACATTTTGTATATGTATTCTACACTGCATTGTTAGAATCAAGGAAGCTCGAGAAAAAATGTGAAAGACATCATAAGTACACTTAGAGTACTGTGTATATTTGCTGGAAAAACTCCGTTTAGGTGGACCCATGTTGTTCAAGAGTCAACTATAATATTCTTTTCTTTGAATTTTTGACATTTTAGATTTAGAAAAAAGTTACAAGTACAAAGAATTCCCATATTCTCTTCACCCAGGTTCCCCAAATGTCAGTGTTTTAGAATATTTACATATCTTCTCTCTTGTGTTAACTTTTTTCTGATCCATTTGAGAGAAAATTGCAAATATGATGTTTGTAATCTCTAAATACTTCAAAATATATTTCTTTAAAATACTGTTACATAACTACAGTACAGTTATCAAAATCAGGAATTAATACTGAGTACTATCATCTACACAGTTCATTTGCATTTCATCAGTTGTCCCAATAATGTCCTTTAGAGCAAAAGGGAAGTTCCTGGTTACATGTCCTATTTGGCCATCATGTCTCTTTTGTCTCCATTAATTTGGAATAGTTCCAGAAACTTTTTGTTAGTTTTATGATAGTGACAGTTTGCTGAGCACAAGCCAATTATTTCTTTTTAATGTTTAGTTATTTTAAAAAAATTTTTTTAATGTTTATTCATTTTTGAGAGACAGAGATCATGAGTACGGGAGCGTCAGGGAGAGAGAGGGAGACACAGAATCCAAAGCAGGCTCCAGGCTCTGGGCTCAAACTCACAAACTGTGAGATCATGACCTGAGCCAAAGTCAGATGCTTGACCAACCGAGCCACCCAGGTGCCGTAATGTTTGTTTATTTTAGAAAGAGAGTCAGAGCATGAGGAAGAGAGGGGCAGAGAGAGAGAGAGAGAGAGAGAGATGGAATCTGAAGCAGACTCCAGGCTCTGAGCTGTCAGCACAGAGCCCGATGCAGGGCTCACAAACCATGAGATCATGACCTGAGCCGAAGTCAGACATTTAACCGACTGAGCCCCCCAGGCGCCCCGCACAGGCCAGTTATTTCATAGTCCGTGAAGGGCATCGTACATTTGGTTAGTTCGCTGTTTCCTCACGAGCAGATCCAGGTTATGCATTCTGGCCAAGAATACCACGGAGGAGATGTTTTGCTTGGTGCATCCTATTAGGAGCCCCAAGGTAATTACCAGATTACTGATGAAGTCAGTATTGATCATTTGCTTAAGGTGGTATTTGCCAAGTTGTATATACCTTTTGCGAGTTTAGTGTATTTCAAATTTTAAGTGTGTAGAACTAAGCTAATTAGCTGTGTATGTAATTGCTCATTCGAAGACGTCGTTAAGACCTTGGTACATGAGATGTGCATGATCTAGATTAAGCACATATGTAGTATATGATTAATTCTCTCAAGTGCTTTATTTTTTTTTTATTTTGGGGGGGTCGTTTATTTTTGAGACAGAGACAGAGCATGAATGGGGGAGGGGCAGAGAAGGAGGGAGACACAGAATCTGAAACAGGCTCCAGGCTCTGAGCTGTCAGCACAGAACCTGACGTGGGGCTTGAACCCACAGATCGTGAGATCGTGACCTGAGCCGAAGTCGGCCACTTAACCAACTGAGCCACCCAGGCACCCCCTCAAGCACTTTAAACCATTGGTTCCCGTAGCATTTAACCACTCCCCCTACTGTTTGATTCATTTGCAATAATTTCTTGAATTCAGACAGTTTAGGAATAAACTTCAGTCTAGACCTATCAGAATTATAGCTAAATAGTAGAGACAGATTCATAAAGTATTTTTTGAAAGGGAAACAGCTGATTCAACTTTCTAATTCAAAGAAAATGCAAAAGAAATCACTTAAAATCATTGATATACTTAGTTTTTAAGGACCTGTTTTTTTATTTTTTTTATTTTTTTAATGTTTATGTATTTCTGAGAGAGAGATAGAGTGCAAGTAGGGGAGGGGCAGAGAGAGAGGGAGACACAGAATGTGAAGCAGGCTCCAGGCTGTCAGCACAGAGCCTGATGTGGGGCTCGAACTCATGAACTGTGAGGTCATGACCTGGGCTGAAGTCGGACACTTAACTGACTGAGCCCTCCAGGCACCCCTAAGGACCTGTTTTTGAAAGCTCTTTAGAAATGAGGACTTTTTTCTAAATGAGAGAACCAGAAGAGGTTTTTAGACCTACTTTTGATCATCTTTCATAAAATCTATTTTTGTTTCATCATACAAACAGAAGGCTGACTCCAAACTTCTAGTTAGCTTCTTTTTTTTTTTTTAATTTATTTACTTTGAGACAGGGAGAGAGAGAATCCCAAGCAGGCTGCACGCTCTAAGCACAGAACGTGACACGGGGCTTGAGTTCACTAACTGTGAGATTATGACCTGAGCCAAAATCAAGAGCCGGATGCCCAATTGACTGAGCCACCCAGGCGCCCCAGCTTAGCTTTTAAATTGCCTTATAAACACAAACCTTAAGGAAGTATAGAATTATCAAAGTAAAAATGTAATTTATCAGATTACATTGAAGTAAGTACTTGGTTTTTAGCAGTTTGAATTATTCTTCCTCCCACCAGATAGAGTGTTGTGCTTTATTGAGTCACAGATTAACGTGGGAGACCTTCTCAGAGAGGGTTTCCTGGGCTTCAGGTGACGGCCGCATCTCTACCAGGTCAGTAACCCAGCGTGACATACCTCGGAGCTTTCCTTTGCATTGCAAGCAGGCAAGTTGTTTATACATTTGTTGACGTCAGGGTAAGTAAAGTGGCATCGGAAATCTGCTGATTAGTTCGTCTCTCTGGGTTCACACACCACACACACACACATGCAGTCTGTGCCTGACACGAGGAAGGAAGTAAAGGTAGCTGCTCAGGTGACAGTGGCGGCTGTAGGTAGTGTATCAAGTTCCCCTGAAGACCGTAGGAAATGCGTGCACGGGTGTTTGGACATGAGGGTAGAGTCCTGCGTAACTTTTTTTTTTTCGCATGCTTTTTTTTTTTTTAAATAGTTTATTACCAATTTGGTTTCCAGTTAACACACAGTGCTCTTCCCCACAAGAGCCCTCCTCCACGACCATCATCCCCTTCTCCTCCCCCCTCAGCCCTCAGTTTGTTCTCAGCATTCAGAAGTCTCTCATGATTTGCCTCCCTCCCTCTCCCCAACTCTTTCCCCCCACTTTCCTTTTCCTGTGGTCCGCTGTTAGATTTCTCCTGCTAGACCTATGAGTGACAACATACACTATCTGTCCTTCTCCACCTGACGTATTTCGCTTAGCATGACTCCCTCCAGGTCCCTCCATTTTGCTACAAATGGCCAGATTTCATTCTTTCTCATTGCCATGTAATACTCCATTGTGTATATATACCACATCTTCTTGATCCATTCATCAGGTGATGGACATTTAGGCTCTTTCCATGATTTGGCTATTGTTGACAGTGCCGCTATGAACATTGGGGTACATGTGCTCCTATGCATCAGCACTCCTGTAACCCTTGGGTAAATCTTTAGCAGTGCTATTGCTGGGTCATAGGGGAGTTCCAATGATAGTTTTTTGAGTAGCCTCCACACTGTTTACATAACTCTTTAACTCAAGGGCCATTTCTTAGAGGATTTGAGGAAAGAGCTTATTTCCTAGCTAAGTAGAACAGGATATTGTACTTGGATTTATCTGGCTATTAAAAACCTGAGGGACCTACTCAGCATATAGGATAATGACAGTCCTCACCCAGCTGTGAGTCGAGGGTGGTGGTAATTATAATATTACAGCAGCTAGCACTCATTAAGTACTTACTATGTGCCGGGAACTGCTATGACTGCTTGATGTGAATTTTGAGAAATCTATATATTTCACTTCTATATATTTGTATACATGTAGCCCCTACTTTACAGACAGGAACCTAAGTACTCAGGTCAACTCGGTCAGGGCCCCGGGGGCAGCTTGTCTCCACATTTGTGCCCCCTTTACCATCACACCGTACCACCTCCCCACCGAGGCTGAGTTCTGGAGTTAGACGTGGACGATCTGCGCAGTCCTCAGTCGACCACAGGTACAGATGGAGTAGAGACAGAGATGAGACCTTGGTCTGAGCACCCCTCATCGCCAGCCTTCCTGCCATGGCCTTAGTTTTGGCCTCACTGTGTCTGACCTGGACGGCACTGCCTGTCCGCCTCCCTGGTTTTGGCCCTTCCCGCTGGACATCGTCTTCTCCACTGCTGCCGTGCACATCTTCTGTCACACTCCTGTTGTAAATTGTTCCGTTCTATCCCAGGAAGAAGACAGCTTCTCATCCCAAACTCTCAGATCCCAAACTCTGTGTTAAGATCACCTTTAGTAAAAGCGTGTGTTGCCACGTCCCCGCCCACACGTACTGGAACAAGGTCCCTCGAGGTGATTTCCCGGGAAGTGCACCAGCAGCTCTGGGAACCACTTCGCGGGGGTGAAGTTCACAATTCCAGCACCGCAGCCGGCCTGCCTGTGTGCCTGCCCCCCGGGACCGCACACCGGGGGACCACAGCTTTGTGCCTGGCTCCTCGCCAGCACCCAGTGGCTCTCTCAGATCTGCGTATGCTTGTGTCGTGAGGCACACTTTTCTCCCCTGGGACCATCTAGGAGGGTTACTTAACACAGGCTTCCATCTAAGGCAGTACGTGTTACCGCTGACTTCCGTTACGAATGGGTAAAAAGACCCAGCAGAGCCAGAGCCAATGTGGCAAGTGATCAGCCCATGGAGATAGACACTCGCTCGTTTCTAAAGCAGAGTGTCCAGAGATTTGCCCGTAGCGCAGTCACCTCACTCGGTCATTGGGGGCGACCAGGAGAGGGGTAAATGCACTGCCGGGTATTCAGCCTTCCGGAGTGTGTATTTCGTACTTAGTGGTGCGAGTACATGGGGATTTATTTTTCACCCTGCACTGTACTCACATCCTACGCATTTATGGTTTTTTGAATTGGTTTGATTCTAGCAGTAGTGAAGCCTGGTACAAGTGATCAGGTTTTTCCAGTTTCTGAAACATCCATTAAAGGGGGCAGTTTGCATTTATGGAGCGCCTGCCGCGTGTCAGAACCTCTCTCGTTTGTGTTTCACAGTAACCCTGAGAGGGTGCTTGTGGAGCTGATTCCCGTCTCACAGATGAGGAGGCCGAGGCCAAAATCTCTGCCTTCCCTGGGCTGCAGTGAAGGATGAGGGCTGAATTTGAACACAGGTCTTCAGTGTCTTTCCATCCTGTGCTATCAAGGTGTGTCGTCGTCTTCAACACTGACCTGCAGTCATTATACAGAGACCCTCATGCCTCGTCAATTACTAACCTAAGGAACAGAACGAGACCATGTCATGGATGGGACTTTGAGCCTCTTGGTTATCCGTGACCATGACCGGACAAGCGACCCTTGACCATGCCGTCTGTTACTGTTGGTTTCCCCCGCGTCATAAAAGAGGAAACTAATAGCTGCCCTTCTTAAGGTCCTTTCTCTGCTGGTCACTACATGGCTTCGTCTCATTCAGCTCTCATGACAGCCCTGCAGGTACAGATAAAGACCTGAGGCGGAGAGAGGTGAGGTGACCTGTCAGTGTAAGTGGGGAGCCGAATGTGCCCCCTGGTTTCCGCTTGCCTCTCTCCGTCTCCACTTGCCTGTGTCTTGGCACAGACCTTTACCAACAGCCTTTGTCTGAAACGGGCTGTTGTGTGGGGTTGGCTCAGAAAAGGTTCTTAACAGTTTGTAGACTCCAGCACACGGGTGGTTTTATCCTACCAGGTAAGTGAGTTTTTTTTAATCCTGTTCAAATAAGTACTCTACATATGTAATATGTTTTTTCTCCCTCTCACCCCCCAGATCGGCCGTGGATTTGGAATATTCCTTACACCAAAGCACCAGACACACACGGGAACATGTGGGTTCCCTCCTGAGACTCTCAAAGCACTGTGATATTTAGGTATTAGGTGTTATTTGTACTGGATGTTCACCATGAAGTTTTATCTAAACCCCTACAAAACCGCAGAGGTCACTCTTGTGAGCGTGGATGCTGGTTATACTTCTAATGGTCATCAGCAGTATCACTAAAAGTTTTTTAATTCACTTTTCTAAACTTTGGAATGAAAGCCTAACTGGACCACGCCAAGAGAATGTACGTAAGATCCTCCTCCAAGTGATGTCCAATCTCACGGTGGTGCCAACTCTTCTGAACTGAACACCGACTGCGTGTCTTCCTCCTTGATTCAAGGGCCGCTTGTCAGGGGAAGCGTGTGCTTGTCCGTTACGACCCCTCCCGCAGCCGTGCCTCTCGGGTGCCGCACGTGAGTCCGCGGGGTCCGCGGGGGTCGGAGCGGCTGCTCCTGGGACCCCTGAGCCCTGTGGCCTCCCAGGGCTCTCCACGCTCCCCACGCTGTGCGGGCTGCCTATACACCTGCAGACGGGTCCCGCTGCCCCGGACCACCTGCCCCTTCCTCACCCGTTCCTCACAGTGGGGGGTGTCTCCTTCACCCCCTCACATTTCCGGAGAAGACAGCTCACAGAATGTACAAAAGCGCAGGTATTTTACTTGGAAGAAATCCTGAAAGATGACCTAATTTGGTGCCTTCTTCACAAGTGAGGAAACGGGCCCAGAAAGGCTCGGGCTGCCCCCCACCTCCCGTAGCTGGCTGGCTCACGCTCTGAGGGCCCCTCCGCTTCATGTCCGGGTGTCATTCATACTTGGGATTCCAGGTCCCCAAGGTGACGTGGGCCCTCTTTTATTTCCCTACACGAGACTGATTTCAGTCTGTTACCACCTTCGTCTTACATCTTTGCAGAGTGTTGAATGATAATTTTGGAAGATTTTTGAAGATAGCTGTTCAGGCCGTTCCTCAGAGGCCTACGACTTTCACCTTTAGGAGCCGGCAGGGTGGGCGGGCTGCACTGAAAGAGAAGTCTAGAAGACAGCTGCGGCCTCCAGCCTTGTCCTGTCAGAGCCGCTCTGCTTCACCTAGTTCGTATTTTGGGATCCTGTCCTGGGTATTATCTGCGATTGGGGGTATACGTGTTCTGCTTTTTAAAAAAGTTGAAAAGCCATTAAATTAGTTTAACCAGTTCATTACCCAGGTAAGAAGACTAAGGCTTAAATCTTTTCCGACCATGCCTTCCCAAAACATGCAAAAACTGTGTCACGTGAGCCTGGAAGGCACCTTGGGCTGCCCCAAAGGGGCTGCCTGGCGGTCTGTGTCCAGTCTGTGTCCAGAGGAGCGGCTGGGGCTCTTGAATTTGGCGTCATGAGTCCAAGCTCCATGTTGGGTGTATGGATTACTTAAATAAAATGTAAAAGCAAAAAAAAAAAAAAGGACTGGCACAGGACCCAAGATTCTCGCCAGCATGGTGGTCCCATCCTGGGTGGGGGTGAGGCAGCACCAGGCAGGTCTCTGTCAGCAGGAGTGGTGTCCCCCTGTCACCAGGACTGGAATCAGCCTGCTCTGTGCAGGACCAGCCAGGGCTGTGTGGGGTGCATTCAGCTGGTCAGGGGGATAGCAGCCCAGCCACCTGCCAGGAGGCACTGCGTGGAGTCAGGTGCTCAGGCCTGTCGCTCGTCCCCTCCACACAAGTGCAAGGTGTGTCGGAACTCCGAGCTGGAGCAGGACTGCCGAAGTTTGAATCCCCGCTCTGCCACTCGCTGTGTGACCCACGCCAGGCTGTTTCACGTCTCGGTGCCCTGGTCCCCTCAGCTGTAAAGTGGGGTGGCATTGAGAGTGGGGAGCTCCTCCGTGGAGATGCTTCTTGCCTGAGCGAGGGCTGTGCAGGGACTGCTGCATAGTTGGTTCCTTAGTATCTTCCTCATTTTCCCGGTGAGGAACTCATTCAAAAAGGTGAAGTGTTTGTGCAAAGTCATGCTTCTGGAAAGTACTCTTAGTATTTGAACCCAGGCCTGGCAGCATCCAAGTCCCGTTTTCTGCCTGGTGGCTCAGGCTCCCCGGTAACATGGTATCTGAGGAGATGGATGAGTTTTACCCCCCAGTGTGTTGTGGACCGCCCCTCTTACAGGACACACAGATGGTGCGGCGCCATCACATTAGAATGAAAGTTTCTCAATGCTCATTTATTGGAGTGCCTGGGTGGTTCAGTCAGTTGAGCGTCTGGCTTCGGCTCAGGTCATGATCTCGTGGTTCGTGGGTTCAAGCCCTGCGTTGGGCTCTGTGCTGACAGCTCAGAGCCTAGGGCCTGCTTTAGATTCTGTGTCTCTCCCCTCCCCCCGACCCTCCCCTGCTTGCTCTCTCGCGTGCTCGCGCTCGCGCTCTCTCTCTCTCTCTCTCTCTCTCTCTCTCTCTCTCAAAAATAAAACATTTATTTTAATGCTCACTTATTTTTGTACAGCCCTGGCTCATGGGCCATACTTTATTATGTTTTGTTTTGTTTTGAGAGCAAGTGCAAGCAGGGGAGTGTCAGAGAGAGAGGGGACATAGAATCCGAAGCAGGCTCCAGGCTCTGAGCTGTCAGCACAGAGCCCGATGCGAGGCTCAAACCCACAAACTGTGAGATCATGACCTGAGCCGAAGCTGGTTGCTTAACCGACTGAGCCACTCAGGCGCCTGTCATGGGCCGCACTTAAGGTAACATCCCTCCACACCCCATGCGGACCCAGAAGGGCCCAGAGGAAACGGACGAGTTGTGTAGAACGAGTGGGTAGGTACCTGAAGGTAACATCAGGGGGAAGTCCGTGGTCAAGGGTTATGCCCTCTGGGTGTGCAGGCCCGGCTGCTAACGGCAGCCTCCTGTGCGCCTTGCCCTGGTCGGCGTGGGCTCGGGGGAGGCGGGCCAGCACAGGTGGGGCCGGTAACCTGAGCTCCCTGGGCACAGCTGATCGCGCACACGAAGATTACTGCCCCCGGAATAGTCAACATGGGAACACAAGAAACAAGCGGTTCTACCCCATCTGTTCCTTTTTCAAGTGGGACTGACGTGCTACAGAAAAGCATCAGACATGCCTGTTAATGTTTGAGGAAATTGCTCCCATTTTTCTCACGATGAGGTTTACCAGTTATTTCTCCCTGACTCGAGGAACCCTCCCGGCCCCAGGGGCTGCCTGTAGCTGCCTGCAGCCTTGTATCTTTCCCCCGCCTCCCGCCCCTCCCGACGGCATGGCAGCGCTGTCCGGTGAGTGTGCACCTGCTGCAGACAAACGTCCCTGTCAGAACTCAACTTCCTGCTTTTTCGTAAGCTCCTAGTATAGATTTATGGACTTTTAAAGAGTTCCTCGGGGCACCCGGGTGGCTCAGTTGAGCGTCCGACTCTTAATTTCAGCTCATCCTTTTACAAAGGTGGACACGTAGCCAGAACGTCTAAACGAGATTTCATCCCAAATGATGAATTTCAATAGAATATTCTGCACGTGTAAGCCTTTAAAGAGACCTAAAGTTTTTTTTGAGGTAGAAAATAGTCCCTATACATAGCACGTAGGAGAAGGCTCTTGCCATCTTGGCGGGGGGCTGTCAGGTTGGTGCTAATGTTACAGCGGGTGTTTCCTGAGCCCTTCCGGTCTCCACTGCTGTGCTTGCTTTACATTTAATCCTGTTAAATAACCTCCGTGAGGTCCCACGGTGACTGCAGAGCCCAGCTTTGTTTCCCTGGGTTCGTGTGTAGAAGTCCTGTAGTTGTTTTTTTTTTTTAATGTTTTTATTTTAGTTTGAGAGACAGAGACAGAGTGGGGAGGGGCAGAGAGAGAGGGAGACACAGAATCTGAAGCAGCTCCAGGCTCTGAGCTCTCAGCACAGAGCTCAATGTGGGGCTTGAACCCACAAACCGTGAGATCATGACCTGAGCCGTAGTCGGATGCTTAACCGACTGAGCCACCCAGGCGCCCCTGGAGTTCTCCTTAATAGAAGTTACTAATACATGACTTCCAGCAAATATGGTTGCTGCATCAGATTCCGTCGTGAAAATGACCTATTTGATTTTGTCACAACTTTTTTCCACATAAGATTAGAAATGTACTCTCTAGGGAGATGACATAATAGTCCATGCGAAACCATTTTTGGATTGTCTGGGCATTTGATTCAAATCATGACATTTTACTTTCTCATAACTGAAGAGTCAGCTGTAACTCCTTCCTTGAAAATCCTTGCTTTTGACTGATGAATACCTCAAAGAAAATGGTTAGGCATTCTTTATTTACATTCATATAACAGCACTAGATGAATGATAAAGTATGATGGCAGAAGTAAAATAGCCTTGGGGTTCGGGGGGGGGGGCGTGGGGAGGGGTGCTCAGTCAGTTAAGCCTCGACTCAGGTCATGATCTCACTGTGCGGGTTCAAGCCCCATGTCGGCTCCGTGCTGACAGCTCAGAGCCTGGAGCCTGCTTCGGATTCTGTGTCTCCCTCTCTCTCTCTGCCCCTCCCCAACTTGTGCTCTCTTTCTCTCTCTCTCTCTCTCAAAAATGAATGTGTTAAATTTTTTTTAAATAAAATAACCTATTAGCCTAACTATAGGATTAAACCTAAAAGTCTGTTGACAATGTGCTATAACTACACATATGTATAGATCCCATTATAAAGTTTTTGACAAGTTTTCCAAGCTCAGTAGCCTGCTTTTTTCAAGCAGTATCTAGCACCAAAAAGCATTCCCTGTTGGTGAGTTGGAGCCCTGCATCGAGCCCTCTGCTGTCAGCACGGTGCTCCCTTCGGGTCCTCGGTCCCCCTCTTTGTCCCTCCCCGCTTCCCACTCTCTCTCAAAAATAAGTAAATATTTTAAAAAAAATAGGAGAGAGGATTGGCTGCATGATAGAACTTTTGTAGGAACAGAAATGCTTCTACCATGATTATGGCATTGGTTACATTTTACAAAACCCGTTGAATTTATACACTAAATTGGTAACTTTTCTTGTACATTATGGCTCAATAAGGTGGATTTTTAAAAACTCAGAGAACACACAGTTCAGATATCCATTCATTGTACATAATTTTTACATAAAGGAAAAAGACTAAACTGTTGAATTCTAGTTAATTATACATCAGGCTGAAAGATTTAGGGGCAAGTACTAGTGACTGAAGTTTACTTTGAAAAGCATAGAAAAGGTATATTCATGGATGCAGTTCTGATAAAGTATAGGGGAATTTAATTGTACAATCTAGGTTACACTATAAAATTACCGTTGGTGTTTGAAAATTTCATTAAAAATGTTGTGTGTGGGGGGGGTGCCTGGGTGGCGCAGTTAAATATGCAATTCTTGATTTCAGCTCAGGTCATGATCACAGGGTCCTGTGATTGAGCCCTGAGTCAGGCCCGGTGCTGAGTATACAGCCTGCTTAAGAATCAATCTCCCTCCCTCCCCCTCCTTTCTGTCCCTCTCCCCACTTGGTGTCTCTCTCTTAAAAAAAAAATGGGGGCATCTGGGTGGCTCAATCAGTTAAGCGTCCGGCTTCGTCTCAGGACATGATCTCACGGTTCGTGGACTTGAGCCCCTTATCAGGCTCTGTGCTGACAGCTAGCTCAGAGCCTGGCGCCTGCTTCAGACTCTGTATCTCCCTCTCTCTCTGACCCTCCCCTGCTCACACTGTATCTGTCTCTCAAAAATAAATACACATTAAAAAAAACAAGCAAAAATAAAAATGTGGGAGCAAACAGATAACTTCAGGTTCCTGGCAGGGCCAAATAGCTCCCTCCAGTTGAACCAACTCTTTCAGAAATACACAATATAAACTCTGAGGGGGAGGAGGGGAATGTCTTTAAAAACCGGCTCCTGAAAGTGACTGAAAGGGGCAGAAAGTGAAGGAGCATCGGCAACTGGAAGAAAGGCAGCACACGAGGTGAGTTTCCTGGCTTTGTTTTGTTATTTCTTTTTTAACCACTTTGGGCCTGAGTCGGGTCTCAGTCTGCACCATGCACGGCATGTAAACGTCCAGTGGAAATCTATAGCCTTGCTGTCCGAAGACCCGGAGCCCAGGGCTCGGAGCAGCCACAGCCTCTGAGCGTGAAGGAGGAGACAGAAAAGAGCCACACAGAGGAGTCCCGAGTTCTGTGTGTCTGGCTGACCACTGAACTGTTCGTGCTCGGCCAAGGCTAAATTAACTGAACCAGAACTTGAGCTATGTCCCATTGCAAGGCAGACATTTTACAGCGAAGTTCAGCCAAGTTAACTGCCTACGTAAAAATAATTATTTTCAGAGGAACATATCAGCACTCAGAGTTTCTATAGTACAGCATAAATTATACGTCAGTTACAATTCTTAGCGTCTGATCCATAATTACTCCATACATAAATAAAAAGATATGGCTCATTCTCAGAAGACATGCAAAGGAGACCAGCCCCAGGAATTCTAGGCAACGATTTTTAAAAGAGCTAATAAAACTGTGTTCAGGAGTGTAAAAAAAACAAAACCATTGAATGAAAAGCTAGCAGATCTCAGCAGAGGGATCATTTTTAAAGAACTGAATGGAAACCTCAGAACTGAAGACTGTAGTGTCTGTGCGCTGGCGGGGAGGGGACAGCCCCCTCCCGCGCTCTCCCGTACCTACCACACTCAACACTTCTGCTCACCAGATGCGTGCAGGTTTCCTGTGTGTCAGGCAATTCTGAGACACCAGCCAGGTGTGCTCCGGTTTAAATTCTGGTGCTTACTGGAGATGCCATCAGATCCCACAGGTAAAGGGCTCCGTCCCCCAAGACCACCCATCCCCTCCTTCCAATGCCAAGTGCAAGTCCAGGTTGTTGATTGTGCTTCTGACCCATCTGTTATAAATCCGAGATTCCCATCACCATTCCTCAGGTTTAATTTATTTGCTAGAGCAGCTCACAGGGAACACTTCCTGCAAGTTTGTTAAAGAAATGATAAAGGGGGCGCCTGGGTGGCACAGTCAGTTAAGCGTCCAACTTTGGCTCAGGTCATGATCTAGCAGTTTTTGAGTTCGAGCCCCGCATCAGGCTCTGTGCTGACAGCTCGTAGCCTGAAACCTGCTTCAGATTCTGTCTTCCCCTCTCTCTGCCCCTCCCCGGCTCATGCTCTGTCTCTCTGTCTCTCAATAATAAATGTTAAAAAAAAATTTTTTTTAATGATAAAGGACACTGGTGAACAGCCAGCTGCAGCGGTAGGTATATCGGGTGAAGTCAGGGAGGGTCCCGAGCGCAGGAGCCCCTGTCCCTGCACAGTTTGGGTGCATCACCCTCCCTGCATGGATGTGTTTGTTTACCAACCCGAAGTTCCTCAAACCCTGGACTACGGGGGTTTTCTGGAGGCTGCCTCACAGAGGCACGATCAATCATTAATTCCGTTTCCAGTCCCCTCTGCAGAATTGGGGCGGTGCCGAAAGTTCCAAGTTTCTAATCACAGTTCCATCTTTCTGGTGACCAGCCCCAGTCCAGGACCCCACCCAGAGTCACCCCATCAGAACAGAAGATGTGCCTAGTGCTGTTACCACTTAGGAATTGACAAGGGTTTCAGGAACTGGGGGCATGAACCAATCTGTGTCTTTTCTGTCCTTTCACAATCTGAAATTAAAAGCCTCTGTAGATGCGCTCAATAGCAGAATGGAGATGACAGAGGGGTTGGGGAACTTGAAGACAGAAATTATCCAATCTGAAGAACAACAAATTTTAAAAACCTGAAAAAATGGGGGTGGGGTGGGAATTCGGGATTTGTGGGATAATATCTAAAGGTTTAACTTCAATGGGGCTGGGATCCTAGGAGGCGAGGCAATATGGGGCAGAGAAGCTATTTAAAGAAAAAATGGCTAAAAATTTGGTGAGACATAAATTTACAGATTCAAGAAGTTCAGTGAAAAAGCACCAGACTAACACAAAGAAAACCCCACTGGGTGACTCCTCCTCAAACCAGTGAAGACCAAAGACAAAATCTTGAAAGCAGCTAGCAGGATCAGGAACAACCGTCTGGATGACTGCTGGACTCCACTCAGAACCACGAGGTTTCCAGCACGTAGAAGGAGTCTGTATCCTCTCCGGTGGAAATAGCCTTGGAGAACGAAGACAAAACAGCCACATTACCAGATGAAAGAAAGCCGATCCGTACAGCAAGAAATGCTTCAGGTTGGTCTTCAGGCTCAAATATTCAGGAGGGAAGAAAAGTCACTAGAAAGAACAAATATGGGGGCGCTTTGGTGGCTCAGTCGGTGAAGCGTCCAACTTCGGTTCTGGGCGTGATCTCAGTTTGTGAGTTCGGGCCCTGCGTGGAGGGCTCTGTGCTGACAGCTCAGAGCCTGGAGCCTGCTTCAGATTCCGTCTCTCTCTCAAAAATATTTTAAGAGAGAGAGCAAATATCTGCACAAATATAAAAGACATTTTCCCCCTTTTAATCTGTATTGCAGAGGCGGGCCAGGCCATGCGCCAGTGGGTCCGTGCCCTGGAGAGTGCGCTGTGCAGCTGCAGCTCGGCCCTGTGGGACCAGGGTTCACGCTCCGGAGGAGGCCCCCACAGCTCCCATACAAGCCGGAGGACAGAATGCTTCAAGTCAATGCTGACTGCAGAAACTGAGGGTCACTCCATGGCAGACAGCAGTTGGAAGCTTCAGAAAGATCCAGAAGAGGTGAAGGCACTGGGGAAAAGGCCACTAGAAAAAGAGTACGTAATGGCCTCACAACTGAAAAATCCAAGACGGAGGAAGAAGTCAGAACATGATGCAGCAGGAATCACAGAGAAAAGCAGAACGTCTTGACAATGAAAAGCCAGCCTGTGTGGTTGCTCCCATCACAAAGGGAGATAAAATCAGCAATTACAGATGGGGTTGTATAAGGGGATACAGATTTTCACGAAGGTAACCAAAGTTCATCAACTCCTCACTGAGAATGCGCACGTGTGTTTCACAGGAAGGTCATTTGATCTTTTGGTAAAGAATCTGAGAAGAGTTAACTCCATGACTGTGAATAAGCTCTTGAAACCCATCTCTGTGGAAGGTGGTTCAAAAACGTCAAGATGGGGCGCCTGGGTCGCTCAGTCGGGTAAGCGTTCACTTCAGCTCAGGTCATGATCTCACACTTCGTGGGTTCGAACCCCGTATCGGGCTCTAAGCTGACAGCCCAGAGCCTGGAGCCTGCTTCAATGACGTGTCTACTTAAGAAGTTGTTCCAGGGGTGCCTGGGTGGCTCAGTTGATTAAGTGTCCAACTTCGGCTCAAGTCATGACCTCACAGTTCATGGGTTTGAGCCCCGTGTCGGGCTCAGTGTGACAGCTCAGAGCCTGGAGCCTGCTACAGATTCTGTGTCTTCCTCTCTCTCTGCCCCTCCCCTGCTCTTGCTCTGTTTCTCTCTGCCTCAATAATAAAAATAAACATTAAAAAAATTTTTTTTAAAGTCAAGATGGATACAGTTCTCACCTTATGTAAAAAGAAAGCATAAAGCGTGCTGATTCGGGTTGAGAAAGAAGGCAGAGAGAAAGGAAAGGCCTCCTGTGACACTGAAACTGATCCTGGTGAGGAGCTGACGAATGTTCTAAAGAAAATGTATGAAGATGGAGATGATGACATGAAGCAATCCATTAATAAAGCCTGGGTAGGATCAAGAGAGAAGCACGCCAAAGGAGACGCTGAATTCTGAGCCTGTAAAGTCATCCTGGGAACTGTGATGTGGAAATATTGATGTTTCCAGTAAGGAAAGGTTGGTGGGTTGCCCAGATAGATTTGACAGATTTAACTTACACAACTTTCTACTAAGTAAAGGCAATGAATTCTCCCACTTCCTACTGGAGGATTTATTTAAATAAAATATGCTTATTAAACACTTCCTCCAAAGATGGTTTCCTTGGTAATCTGGGCATTTTGTTCAAGAATAATATTGCATTCTTGGGGAGAAGTGTAAAAACAGCAAGTCTTGTCTAATGATAAAACCACATTGTGTGTATTTTTTGTTGAGCTAAGAGGTAGAAAGCAGAAGTTATGGTTTGCCTTTAAGTTCCTGACATCGATTTCAACCTATGTAAGAATAAAAATAAAATCTGAATTTTTGCATAAAAATGTATATTGCTATTTAAACAATACAAAGTTGCATTGTGGGACTTTAGCATATGTGTATGTGATTTGAATAACAGCCACAGCAAATGTCAGGAAGAGGGTTGCAAGGTTGCTATATCTTACACTAAATCGTACAATAGTAACTCGTAGAGGGCTATGGAAAGCTCATCCCTAGAGTAAACACTTAAAAAAAAATACTGCCAAGAGAGACAGTTAAAAAAAATCAATAGATAAAATGGAATTCTAAAAAATACTCAGTTAATCCAAAAGAATATGGGAAAGGAGAATCAAAAACCAGTGGGGACACACAAAACAAATATTAAAATGGTGGACTTGAATCCAGTTCCATAAATCCCTACATTAAATATACATGGTCTCAACCTATGTTGTCCGAGATCCTAGCCACTAGCTGGGGCTAGCATGTATAATGCCAGCTGCAGGTATAATGTTTCAACTTAAATTATTAACATTAAAAATGTGGTTCCTCAGTGGCACTCAAATGCCCAATAGTCACCAGCATATTAGATTACAAAATTTTTCCATCATTGCAGAAATTCTATTGAACAGTATTGATCTAATCAATCCAGTTAAAAAGTGCAGATTGTCAGACCTGATCAAACATAAAACCAGACCAACCAAACTTCAACTATATGCTGTCGACAACTAATCCACTTTAAGTACATAAAGACGCAGGCTAAAAGTAAATGGGAAAGATGCCATAGAAACGCTAAAGACAAAAAGCCTATGGTGACTAGATTAATATCAGACAAACTTGAATATAAAGGGTATTATTGCCTGAGATACATTTCATAAAAATAAAAGGGTTACTCCATTGGGAAGATGTAATAATTATAAATGCTTGTACTTAATAACAGAGTTTCAAAGTATATAAAACAAAAATTGACATAATTAAAGGGAGAAATAGACAATTTCACAGTCATGGGTTAGTGATTTTAATACTCTCCTCTCACCAATCAATAGAATAACTAGAAGAAACATTAGTAAAGACTGCAGATCTGAGAAACACTGTCAATTACCTTGATCTAATTGACATCTATAGAGTCTACATAATACCCAACAACTACAGAATACATATTCTTTTTCTTAATTTTTAAAAATATTTATTTGGGAGAGAGAGAGCAAGCAGGAGAGGGGCAGAAAAAGAGGGAGACACAGAGCTGTCAGCACAGAGCCTGTCATGGGGCTCAAACTTACAGACTACGAGATCATGACCTTAGCTAAAGTTGGATGCTGAGCCACCCAGGCATCCCAGATTACATATTTTTTTTTAAGATTTTCTTCTTCTTATATCACAAACTAGTGACTGTATTCCTTTTTTTTTTTTAATGTTTTATTTATTTTTGAGAGAGAGAGACAGCGTGAGCAGGGGAGGGTCAGAGAGAGGGAGACACAGAATCCAAAGCAGGCTCCAGGCTCTGAGCTGTCAGCACAGAGCCCGACGCAGGGCTCGAACCCACGAACCGTGAGATCATGACCTGAACCGAACCCAGACGCTCAACCGACTGAGCCACTCAGGTGCCCCTACATATTGTTTAAATGCATATGGTATATTCACTAAGTTAGGCCATATACTGGACCATAAAACAAATCTTAATAAGTTTAGAAAGACTGAAACATATTGAATAGGATCCTCTGACTACAGTGAAAATATTAGAAATAAATGATTTGTCTTTAAAAAAACATATTTGGAAATTAGGCAACACATTTCTAAACAACTCATGGCTCAAAGAAGAAAAATTAGAAAATATTTTGAACAAATTTATATGAAAGCACAACATACCAAAAATTTTAGGGTGCAGCTAACACAGGGCTAATAGGGAAATATAACTTTAAAATGCTAACATTACAAAAGAGGAAAGATCTAAAATCTGTGACTTAAGTGTCTAGAATATGAAGCTAGGAAAAAGCAGCAAAGTGAACCCAGACCAGTAGAATAGTGAAAATAAGAGTAGGAACTTCATGTAGAAATCATCCCAGAAATGCAAGCTTGGTTTAACAATTGAAAAGCAATTCATGAAATGCAACACATTAACAGAATAAAGGAGAAGACTACATGATCATTGCAAAAGCAGAAAAACATTTGACAAAATTCAGCACTCATATATGATTTTTAAGAAACTCTCAGAAAACCAGAAATAAAAGGAAACTTAACTTGACAAAGAGTATCTATGAAAAACCCACAGTTAACATTCTATTTAACAGTGAAAAACAGAAGGGTTTCCCTTAAGATCATGAACAAGATAAGGATCTCTCCTTCTACCTCCCCTCTTCACCATTATACTGAGGTGCTAACCATTGCAGTAAGACAAGAAAAATAAATCTCAGAAAGGAAGAAGCAAAACCCTATTTCAAATGGCATGATTATATGGAAAATCCTAAAGGAATTAACTACTACATGTGAATTTAGTAAGGTTGCAGGAACCAAGTTAATTTGCATTAAATGTTTATATGTACAGCTGACAGCTGGAAGATGAAATCTTGATATTTACAATTGCATGAAAACACCTAAAATACTTGACAGTGAATTTACAAAAGATCTACATGGAAACTTACCAGAAAGACTGAAATAAATAGAGGAATAAACCTCATTTGTTAATTACAAGGTCAGTACTCCCCAGAACAGTTTCAACACAATTCTAATGAACATCCCACAAGGCTTTTCTGATGAAATTAAGAAGCTGATTCTAGAATTTTTACAAAACTGTAGAGGTCTTATAATATCCAAAGAAAATCTTGATAAAGAAGGACACAGTTGGAGGGTTCACACTTCCTGACTTTGACTTACTATAAAGCTACAAGTAATCTAAATACTGTAGCATTAGCATCAAGATGGACAAATAATGAACAAGATGCAGATTCCTGAAATAAATTCACTCTTGCTTTTTTCAGCAAGTGGTACTGGAATAACTAGATATCCATATAGATAGCATGAACCTCAATTCTTACCTCACACAATATAAAAACAAATTTTTTTAATGTTTATTTATTTATTTATTTAAGAGAGAGAAAGAGAGACAGCGCAGGGGAGGGTCAAAGAGAGAGGGACACACAGAATCTGAAGACAGGCTCCAGGCTCTGAGCTAGCTGTCAGCACAGAGCCCAACGCGGGGCTTGAACCCGTGAATGCAAGATCATGACCTGAGCCGAAGCCAGGCGCTCAGCCAACTGAGCCACCCAGGTTTCCCTAGAAACAACTTAAAATGGCTCATAATCTGATTATAAAAGCTTAAACTATAAAATTTCTGGGGGGAAAACCCCATGAAACCTATACACCTTTGAGGGAAGTAATGATTTAATATAAAAAGAGCACCAGACACAAATGATGGATAAATTGGATTTCATCAAAATTAAAAACATACCATCAGAAAACATCATTAAGGAAATAAAAAGGCAAGCCAGGGACTGATAGCAAATATCTGCAAGACAGGAATCTGATGGGCACTGGGGTGGCTCAGTCGGTTGAGCATCTGACTCTCAATCTCTGCCCAGGTCTTAATATTAGGGTCGGGAGTTCAAGCCCCTTGTTGGGCTCCACCCTGGGTGTGAAGATCCTTAAAAAAAAGAAAAGGTATCTGAGAAAGGACTGATCTCCTACGTACGTATAAAGAATCCCTACGCCTCAAGAATAAAAAAGAGAAATCGATTTTTAAACAGTCAACTTTTAGATAACAGAATATTTCAAGAAATAATTTCAACATTAATATTCAACAGGTAATTTACAAAGGCAGATATACAAACGGCCATAAGCACATTAAGAGAGCAGGCAAATGCAAACTACACCACAATGAGATAGCAGTACACATACTGATGTTTAAAATCACAATGACTGGGGCGCCTGGGTGGCTCCGTCAGATTAAGCATCCGACTTCAGCTCAGGCCATGATCTCCAGGTTTCTGGGTTCCAGCCCCGTGTCGGGCTCTGCGCTGACAGCTAGCTCAGAGCCTGGGGCCTGCTTCAGATGCTGTGTCTCCCTCTCTCTCTGCCGCTCCCCTGCTCATGCAGTCTCTCTCTCGGCCCCTCTCTTCTCTCTTTCTCTCTCAAAAATAAATAAAACATTAGAAAAAAAATATATCCAATTAAAATGAAATAAAATTAAATGACAATGACTGATACTGCCAAATATTGACATGGAATACAGTGTGCATTGCTGGTTGGTACAGCTACTTGAAAAAAATGTTAAGCAGTTTCATATAAAACGAAATGTACATCTCCCCTGTGACCCAGCAGTTTCACTCAGGTATTTACCTAAGAGCTATGAAAACAGAGCCACAAAACTGTGCACAAGAATGTTAACAATATTAGGATAGCCAAAAAAGTCTAATAGCCCTGGTTTCTATCAACAGGAGAATGAATATTCAAACAAAAAATTAGCAAGAAAAAGTAATGACCGAGACAGATCATGGATAGATCTAAAAAATAATAATAATAATGTTTTACACAAAAATCCAGAAAGGTAGGCTTCCATTTGTATGAAGATCTAGAACAAGCAAAACTAAGTTCTGTGAAGGCAAAATCAGTCGATGGTAGGGAAAAAAAAGAACAGTGATTTCTTCTGGAGGAATGTGGGTGGGGATTTGCTGAGAAAGAGCATATGGGGAACCTGGTGCTGATACTTGGTTGATAGGTTGGCTAGAGCGCTGTTTAATTTGCGCAGGTGTATGCGTTTGTCAGAACTCATCTAACGGTACCCTTAACATCTGTGCATTTCACTGTAAGTTTTACCCCAAAAGAAAAAAAGTCTGTAAATATTGAACTCACCTTAACGATATGTAGGGAAAGGTACTGGATGGAGCGGACGTAATGATGTCTACAACTTTGAAATGCATCCGAACAAGGTGGGTCAGAAAGAGGAATGGGTAGATTAAAGATAAATCAAGTATAGCTGATTCTAAATGTTCATTGCAGAATCTAGATGGTGAGTATATAAAACTCCTTTCAACTTTATTTTTGGAATTTTTCATAATAAAATGGGGAGGGGAGTAATTGCCAGACTTTACCCTGGTTACATTCACGTTTCCAAACGCACTGCCACCTAAAGCTCTTGCCCCCAATAAGTTAAATAAAACAAGGGCATTCAGGAGGAGATAACGGAGCTGAGGGGATGACAGATGTATTGGAATCCGGAGCTCTGTGTTTATGCTCTGCTCCTGGAGAGTGTTAAATGGGTGGTGGGCGGGCTCTGAGCTCGGGACTACTCTCTCGGGAGGCAGGGAACTTCTACTTAGTTTGAAGATGCCCACGCGTCCATGCCTCTCGGTATTCATATTCACTCCTACACGCCAGGGGCTGGTGTTTCCGGAGGGGCAGTGTGTGGCTGAGTACACAGGTGGGGGCAAGACGGGTCTGGAGGAGACGGAGCGCCCTCTTCTGGCCCAAGAGGGGCCCATTCAAGCCCGCAAAACACCCAACGTGCCTCTTCAGCACCCACTCCGGGGTTTCTGCGCGCCCGGGGTGGGACCGCTGCAGCCCCCGGGTGGGCCCGCGGAGAGCCCGCGTCTGTGGGCGGAGACTAGCGAAGGGAGAGGCCGGGCGCGGCCAGCAGGCGGAGGACGGGGTGGAGACGCGTGGCTCCACCTGTTGCAGCGTCGGAGCGAGCCAGCCAGCCAGGCCGGGCAGTGCCCGGCGTGGACCTCTGCTCCCAGCGCCGTTCTGCAGAGCACGGCCGCGGCGAGGAGGGGACCTGGGGACAGTCCCAACACCGCGGCGCGGAGGGAGCTCTCCCCAGGAGGTGAGAGTCGAGCGCAGAGGCTGCGCCGGCGTCCCCTGGAAGGCGGGGTCGCGGGGAGGGAGCCCCCGGCGGGTTTGCTGGGGAGCCTTGCCGCTGTTGTGCACGGGGTGGGGGGAAAGCGCTCTGCGCTGCGCGCCCGCAGCACAAAATCTCTGGAGCTCACCGAGGCGGCCAAGCCCGGATGGAGGGGATGTAACTCTCCAGCCCCCGGTCCTCCGGGAGCTGGGACTGGCTAGGGACGGGCGCTTCGCACCGGCGCAGCGGACACGTGGGATCGGAAGACGCCCCCGCGCTGGACCGAGGCCAAGGGCGCTCTGGTCCGGGAAAGGAGAGGGAGGCTGCCCGGGGAGAGATGCCCCAACCTTCCCTCGTCCCCTTATTCCAACCTCCCTTTCTGGTCTCCTCCTCCAGCCCGTCCGCCCACCGGATGCGCAGCGTGGGGGCCGGGCGCGCGGGAGGAACCGTGGACCTCGCTCCGCGCAGTCCCTTGGAGTGCGCCCGCAGGCGACCCGCTCCGGCCTCTACGCCCCGGCAGCCTGGTGGGTAACCCCGGAGGCCTGAGGCTCCGCGCGACGCCGCGACTGGCACGCAGCACCACGAATCTGTCTGGGGAGGCGCCCCCCGCGTCGGCACACTGACACCCCGGTCCTCGCCGTCGGCGGCTTGAGAAGCGAAGGTTCGAGCGACTGAGACCGCCAGCCTCGAGACCTTCGCTTCGGGGGGAGGGGAAATTCAAGTCTGCCCGGGTTTGTGCTGAGGACGCGCCACGCCCCCTCCCCAGTCCAAGCCGAGACCCGAGGGCGTCGGGGTGGAAACAGCGCCCGCGTCCTCGTGCCGAGAAGCCGCGGACCGTGCCCCGGATCACCCGGACCTTGAGCGTTTAGGAGAACTCCAAGGCGGGTGGGGACGGCGACGACAAAGCGGATTTGAAACCAGGAGTCGAGGCGGACGAGGGGAGCTGGCGTGGCAGGAGCGGTCGACGAGGCGGCGGCCCGGGGAGCCGCGCGGCCCGGGGCGGCGCCCCGCGGTCATGGGCGAGCCGGCCGTCGGGCGTCCCGGGGCCGGCTGAGCCGCGAGCTCCCGGGGGCCCCGGGCGAGAGTCGGCCCGCGGCGCGGGGCTGCCCCCGGGGGCCCGGCCATGGCCGGCCGGGGGTGCGGCTGCGGCCTGGGCCACCTGAACGAGGACAACGCGCGCTTCCTGCTGCTCGCCGCGCTCATCGTGCTCTACCTGCTGGGCGGCGCCGCCGTCTTCTCGGCGCTGGAGCTGGCGCACGAGCGCCAGGCCAAGCAGCGCTGGGAGGAGCGCCTGGCCAACTTCAGCCGCCGCCACAACCTGAGCCGCGACGAGCTGCGCGGCTTCCTCCGTCACTACGAGGAGGCCACCGAGGCCGGCATCCGCGTGGACAGCGCCCGGCCGCGCTGGGACTTCACCGGCGCCTTCTACTTCGTGGGCACCGTCGTGTCCACCATCGGTAAGTGGGCGTCGCTGGGGGGCGGCCGTCGGCTCTCGGTCTTGGTTTCATCCGCCTCCGCGCTCAGCCCGGCCGCGCAGATGTGAGCTGTTTGTCGCCCGATCAACAGGTGGGATTGCCTCCCTGCTTTTCTAAACGTGCTCCCCGGACCCTCCGTGCGCGCTCACCTGGGAGATGGGTAGAAACGCGGTCTCGGCCCCTCCCCGGACCTCCTGAGTCAGGGCCTGCTTGTTAGCACGGTTCGCAGGCGGATTAGAATGATTCTTCAGTTGCTGTGGAGGATTTTCAGTCTAGAAGGAGGCAGCGCTTGAGTTCATGTAACTTTAGGGAGAAGGCTTACAAATCGGAACGGGGACCCAGTGGCCTTTATTGCCTTAATGCTCTGCGCGAGGCAATGGTTAGAGGGGGAGGCACGAGATTAAAAAGATTGTCCATGACTTCAAACTTACGGAGAGAAAAATCGGGCTGAATACCAGATTGGAAGAGGGGAGGCAAAAGTGCTGATGAGGATGGTAACTCTTTCCTATCAGGAAGAAAGGGGGCGGGGTGACTTTTGCGTTGAACCAGTTAGTGTTAGGTACGGTTTGGGGACCAAAGTGCTTTGCACTCTACAGAAGAGACTTGCTTTCGGGGGCGCCCCACGAGCTTCCTGATCTGTATGAAGTGTAAGGAAGGCCAGGAAGGTCTCCTGGCTAAGGAGAGCGACCTTTACTGCCAAACTAAGGAGCTAGAACTGATCTAGAGGCAATTGGGAGCCATTGCGAGTTTTTGAGCAAGAGTGTGACGTGACTGTGGTCGGTTATACCTTTATTCTTAGCGGGAGGAAAACGTTGGGAGACTTTGTACTGCACCTCCGAAGACTGTTCACCTTTGAAGCATAATCGAGTGAGAAGGGCGTTGGGGAAGATGCTGTAGAAATTCTGAGGAAAGGAGGGAGCCGTAGGGGATCGGGGCTTTGAAAAATGGCCCAGAAAGCGGGTGGCTGCCAGTGCCCAGAGCCCAGGAGCAGGGTGCGCAGGGTGCATCCAGTGCTCCGTGGCTCCAGCCCCTGCGCTGGGGAGGGGAGCTTGTCAGTGAGGCAGGGTGACAAGGCAAACTTGCTTGAGGCTCCCACGCACGGTTGCCTTAGGTGGACGTTCTGCCAGGAGCAGGAGCACAAAGTGTAAGAGAGATCAGCCTCAGCCCGGATTAGTCCAGAAAGATTTCCCAAGGTTCTTCTAGAAGCCCAGGGGTTCAGCTGGTGAGCAGGAGGCAGGGCAGGGGGAGGATTGGCAGCGTTAGGGACACACGGGCTCTATCAGGAGCACTTTGTGCTGCACTGTCCCGCTCACAACCCCCACCGCCTTCCACACCAGGCCCCTGGCCAGCGGTGGGCTGTGACGACACCACCGTTACAGGGTAGCAAGAAAACTCTTGAAGCATTCTCTATGATGACTGGAACATGACCCCCTGAAGGGGATAGAGAGAGACTAAGAGCCATCATGACTCTCTGTCCGAGCCCACAATCTCTGCTGGGCTCTCTTCGCAGAATTCCCTAAATCCCCCATTGTCCCCATTGTGTTGACTCCTTTGTCTCTGAAGATGGTTCCAGAATTTCTGCGTAGAGAGGACTTGGGGCGGACAACCTGACTGAGAAGTGTTTTTGTGGAGCTGACCTTGACTCTGTGTCTGCACAGCTAGTACGATGTTTTTATTCAGACTAATTTGGGGTGGTCTGGGTGAGAGATTGGGGAGCTAAATGCACCCCACACACCACAAGCCACCCCTTGGTCCTCCCCGTGGACATGGAGATAGGAAGGAACAACTTGTGTGCATAGACTGGTGAACGTTGGTGCCTTCAGAACTGAGAATGTCACGGACAGGTGGACAGGTACAAACACAGGCGTCTGAGGTGCAGGGTCACAGTGTAGCCTATTGGAGCAGAAGGAAAACTGGATTAGGAGTCTGGAGTTGGAGCTGTGGGTCCTGCCTCTGTAGCTTGGGCAAGTTTCTTTTCTTTTTAATGTTTTTTTCTTCTAATTTTTTTAAAATTTATTTTTGAGAGACAGAGAGACAGCACGAGCAGGGGAGGGTCAGAGAGAAAGGGAGACACAGAATTTGAAGCAGGCTCCAGGCTCTGAGCTAGCTGTCAGCACAGAGCCCGATGTGGGGCTCGAACCCACAAACCACAAGATCATGACCTGAGCTGAAGCCAGACGCTTAACCAACTGAGCCACCCAGGCACCGCTCTTTTTAATGTTTTTTAATTATTTTTGAGAGACAGAGAGAGACAGCGTGAGCAGGGGAAGGTCAGAGAGAGAGGGAGATACAGAATCTGAAGCAGGCTCCAGGCTCTGAGCTGTCAGCACAGAGCCCGATGCCGGGCTCAAACCCACGAACCATGAGATCATGAACTGAGCCGCAGCCGGATGCTTAACCGACTGAGCCACCCAGACACCCCTCTTTTTAATGTTTTTAACGTTTATTTATTTTTGAAAGACAGAGCATGATCAGAGGAGGCGCAGAAAGAGAGGGAGACACAGAATCTGAAGCAGGCCCCAGGCTCTGAGCCTGATGTGGAGCTCGAACCCACAGACCGTGAGATCATGACCTGAGCTGAAGTCGGATACTTAACCGACTGAGCCCCCCAGGCGCCTCAGCAAATTTCTTAACCATTCTGAGCCGCATCCTTCTCACCTGAGACATCTACAAAGTAGCCACGTTGGCATTGGCACACCTTGGTCATTGAGTAAATACTAGTCCCGTCTGCCCACTCCCTCTTCCTAAGCCCGGTCCTCTTGCTGGGTTCTAAAGGGTGAACAAGCTCATGTAAGCAAATGATCTTTACAAGGCACAAAGTACGGGCTTAATTTTACTTTCTCAATTCTCACATTTCCTTTTAAATTGTTCCATTAATTGCTGTTGTAATTACGGCACCTGTTACCCTTTATTAGGCACGTATTAGGCGCATACTGTGATTATTATGTAAATGTGAGACACAGCTAATTACTGCATTACACTTACACTTAACTGCAATCTACACAACTCCGTGAAGTAGGTATGAGCATCCTCATTTTATAGACAAGGAAGCTTCATGTTCTTTGTAACATAAAGCATAAAGACAAAAAAAGTGAAACCATCGACAGTGACATCACCCCAAGTTAATCATCGTTAACATTTTGGTGCGTTTCTTGCTATTCTTTCTTCTGATGCACACACATAGGTACATAGGTATTTTTTTTCCATTGGGATCATATTCAGTAAATCTTTTCTCTTGTATTTCAAGTGTAACATTACACGATGTGGGGTTTTGTCTAAAATAGTTCCACCATGCTTTATTCTGCAGAGCCTTTGAAGTAATAGCAAGAAAGCATACGGTGAAAGAATTTTAAAAATATAAATAAAAAGCTTCAGAACCAGGGCAAAGAACAGAAATATGGAGAGCGAATGGGTCTAGGAAGTTGCTAGAGAGGCGCTTTGTCTTTGTTTAGGTTCCTTACAGAAGCCGACACTGAACCAAGAATTTGAGAGGATTGGCAGGTGCAGGGGACACAGGCAGGTGAAGGAGGAAGTGACCCAGAAAGAGAAGTAAGTCACCTGGGGTCTGCTGTTAGGGTCGGAACCGCAGTTGGCAACTGGCACTTAATCCCAAGAAGAGAGCTTGAAATAACGTGAAGCTTGTGGCCCAAAACGGTCTTAGGTAAGGGTGCCGGGGTGTTTTACACCCACACCTGTCGGGAATAGGTTCACAGTGGCTTGGAGAGCGGGGGAAGCACAAGAATAACCCCCAGGTTCAGATCTCCCCCACCGTCCCAAAGCAGAGCGTTTCTCTGACCCATTTTGTTTACTGAAATGGCGTGAAAAGATGAAGCAATTACCACTGCATAAAAGCAAAAATCCTCCAATTCCTTTCAGTTAGCGATGGTGGTAGGTACTAACATAGGTCGTTCATAAAAGCCAAGTGGAGTAAGGCAAACTTGCAGATAATGGGGAAAATAGTAATTTTGGCGTGATTTTTTTTCATGGACAGCCCAAGGCAGTCCTCAGACAAAGGTACAGGCACTGCCCATTTGAAGTCAGGCCTGAGTGCCCAGAAGTGATCAGGGGGATCCCAAGAGTGGTGGTCGGGGCATCAACAATGATGTACAAGTTTGAAATCTGGCTGTGAGCTCCATGGGGGGGTCAGGATCCATACCAGAATTCTTATTATCAGCAAAAAGGAAGCATCCACCTTTATCCCAATACCTAATCCTCAAAAAATGTCTCCTCTGGGGATTTTATGTAGGTAGCCTTGCACAGGCTAGTAGGTGATGTTCACCTACAGGCACCATTTTCCTGAAAATGCAGTTGAGGATTTCATGCGCCGCTTGCCTGAGACCTTTGATTTCAAAGAGCAGCGTGAACAGCACTTTGGCAGTTTCCCGAAAGGCTGAACATCGAACTACCGTATGGCCGAGCAGTTCTGCTCCTGGGGCACATGTTCAGAAGGACGGAAAGTGGATTCTCAGTCACTGTGCATCCATGTTTCGTTAGCAACCTTATTCATTACAGCCAAAGGGCGGAAACAGCCCAAGTGTTTGTCAGCAGGTGAGTGGATAAACACAGTGCGGCAGGTGCAGACGATGGAATGCTAGTCAGCCACGAAAAGGAATGGAATTTTGATGTTTGCTACGACACGGATGGATCTTGAGAACATTATACTTAGTGAAATACGTCGGACACAGGACACGTATTCTGTAATTTCACTCACATGAGGTGCCTAGAGTAGGGAAATTCCATAGGAGTGGAAGGTAGAACAGAAGTTACCAGAGGCTGGGGCAAGAAGAGAAGGGTTGTTTTATGCACAGGGCCTTTCTTTTGGGGATCATAAAAAGTTGTGGGTGTGGATAGTGGTGAGGGCTAAACAACAGAGTGCATGTATTTAATGCCATTGGATTATACACTTAAATGAATGGTCAAAATGGTAACTATTATGTATGTTTTACCACAAAAATTAAGAAGAGCAGCATAGGGGGGCGCCTGTATGGCTCAGTCTGTTGAATGTCCGACTTCATCTCAGGTCATGCTCTCACAGCTCCTGAGTTGAAGCCCCACATTGGGCTCTGTGCTGATAGCTCAGAGCCTGGAGCCTGCTTCTGATTCTGTGTCTCTCTCTCTCTGCCCCTCCCCTGCTCACCCTCTCTCTCAAAAATAAATAAATCTACTAAAAAAAATTAAAAAGCAGAATATTAAAACACAACTTGGGGATGTTGATTCTGAAAGATACAGGTGACCACGTTGAAACAAGACTGATTCAGAGAAGTAGGGTGACAGTGTATCCTGAACACAATCTTCTATAAATATCTTTTCTCTCAAATAGGCTTTTGTTAGGAGTTTATTTCTGTATTTGCTGTGTATTTATAACTCAGCTTCTCTCTAGAAAGGACTTGCGGTCATTTCCATAGGATATGGCCGGGCTAGGCTTATGTTTTAGGTTATCCCCAAATCTCAGTAACTTAACACATCGAGAGTTTTCTTCTTACTCTCACTGGGCTCCTTGGGATGGGGTGACTCCCCAGAGTGGTCCTCTGTTGGCCCCGTGTTCAGGTTTCTTTTATGTTGTGTCTCCTCTTCAGCAGCTCCTGCTTCCAGGACCGCCTAGGGAGGGGAGGGAAGGGCTGAAGTGTGGAGTACCCGCAATTCAGTGGCCACCACCTAGGAGTGACCCAAGTCCCCTCCACACACATTTCATGGACCACATCAAGTCACAGGGCCACACCCAACTTCAAGGCCTTGGGGAACCACACGACTCCACTGAGTCCAGCAGTGGATACGAGTCAATATTGGCGAACAGCTCACATCCATATGTACCGCGCACTAGCAGTGACTAGTCACGGATTTAAGACATTGGGGAGGCGAGAACCACGAGTGGCATGGTACGGCGGAGCCACATACTGTTAGCACACAGAGGTTTATGTCCAACGGACCTGCGTAATTGTCAAAAGTGAGCCCCACATTTGGCACTGAGCTTCCAGTTGTCAAACTAAAGAGACAACGACCACCATTAAATGGTCCCTCTTATCCAGGCTGGCTGTTGGGAAATCACCCAACTTTTTTTCAGATGTGAATAAAATGTGTCCTACAGATTGTCACGTATGGGAGTAGGTAATAGGATGAGGCAGCCTCCCCACAGCAGCCAGCCTGTACATACGAAAGAGAGCCGTGTGCTCCCGCGTGGCACAGAGCCCCTCGGCACAAAGTGAGGTTCAGTGAAAGCCCTTCTGGCAAACTCAGAAGCCACGCGGGGCAGGCGCACGGCTCCCAGGGGTGTGGTCCGGTAAGGACGCTCAGAATTCTCTCCTGGCCCTTTCCAAGCTTTGGCATCTACAGGAGCTCCCGTGGTGCTTGTTAAAATATAAGGGGTTTGGGGGCACCTCAGTGGCTCAGTCGGTTAAGCATCCGACTTGGGCTCAGGTCATGATCTCACAGTTGTGGGTTCAAGCCCCGCGTCAGGCTCTGTGCTGACAGCCCAGAGCCTGGAGCCTCTTCGGATTCTGTGTCTCCCCCTCACTCTGCCCCTCCCCTGCTCACACTGTCTCTCTCTCTCTCAAAAATAAAAGTTAAAAAAAGTTTTTAAGTCTATAGGTGTCTGGGCCGCTCTTGCAGAGCTCCTCACGCAGCGGGTCTGCATTTTAAGAACCTTCCCCAGATGCCTCTCATGTAAGGCAGTGCAGGGCAGTGCACTTGAGGCACGTTTGATGGGATCGGGCATGGGGCTGAAGACGGACACTTCCCTCCGGGGGTCCTTGCTGTTCAGAGGGCGGTCGATGGACACCAGTGGCATCAGCATCGCCTCGGCCCTTGTTAGAAACGCAGGCTCTCAGGCCAGCCCCAGAGCGACCGAGTCAGAATCTGTTCTTTACCCAAACAGCCGGGTGAGTCAGAGGCACGTGAAAGCGTGAGCGCTCCGAAGTCTAGGAGGCTGTGGTTCGGGGAGGCTGCCGAGTAGGAAAAGGCCCCCTGTGCGCTAGACCACAGGCTCACTGGCGGCCGGGCTGCAGCGGAGACGACGTGAGATGTGCCCAGGGCTGGTCTTGGCGGCCCTGCGCACCTGCTCGTAGTTAAGGACATGAGGCGCGGCCTGGCCAGAGGCAGGGATGTGCTGGGCTTGGGCTAAGGAGGGGAGAATGGCTTGTGCCATCTGAGAGGCTCTGGCAGAGGTGTGCCAAGCCCTGCCCCTGTGGTGTAGCCCTCGAGGTAGATTTCCAGATTTGCAACCCCAGTTGTATTCATTGTAGTTAAACAAATAATTAGGCTGGCACCCCTTTCTGGCCCAGGCTGGGGCTGGTGATTAGCACAGTATCCCACAAGGCTCATGGGGCTCAGGAGCTGGCCTGACAGCTGTGTGATTTGGTCTGGTCAGTGTGCAAAGCTGTGGTGCTGAACTGAATATTGTTCCCAGAATCTGTTTCTTCCCTACATGGGAACAGAGTTGAAGAAAGAGCTTTTGAAATCAAGTTGTATCAGGTTGAAACAAAATATTGGGAATATAAAGCTATAAACTGACATCATGAACAGGCATTGGGAGAGAATAAAAACATCTTGGGGCGCCCAGGTGGCTCTGGCGGTTAAGTGTCTGACTTCGGCTCAGGTCATGGTCTCACCACTCATGGGTTTGAGCCCTGTGTCGGGCTCTGTGCTGACAGCTAGCTCAGAGCCTGGAGCCTGCTTCAGATTCTGTCTCCCTCTCTCTCTGACCCTCCCCTGCTTGCACTCTGCATGTCTCTCTCTCTCAAAAATAAATAAATGTTATAAAAGAAAAATCTCATGAATACATTAATGGATAACACGTGTCAAGATTTAAGTCACACACTGTCTGGGCACTTGGTATTTTACAAAGCTTTGTGCACAAGTCTTGGGAAGTAGGCAGAGAACTTATTACTCCATTTTGCAGAGAAGAAAACTGAGGACAGAGAGCATAGTTCCCTTACTCAAAACTGCACAGCTGCAAACTAGCAAAGTCAGGATTAGAACCAGGCTTTGCTTTGTGTATTGTCTGATGTTAAAAGAAATACATATTCATTTGAGAAGACTGGAAATATAAGGGAAAGTATTTAAAAAAAAAGTAGAAATCACCCATAATTCCACCCTCCAGCAAGAATCACTGTTAATATTGGTGTACCAGATTGTAATCGTACCTAAGGTGCTGTTTTATTGAATCTGAAATGCTTCATTCTTTCATGAACCATTAAGAAAGTGCTGCCAATTAAGTTCTGACATGTTTACCATTGTGAGATCAACCCTGTGTCTAAGATATTAAAATATTGGGTGCCTGAGTGGCTCAGTCGGTTAAGCGTCTGACTTCAGCTCACGTTATGATCTCACAGTTCGTGAGATTGAGCCCAGCGTGAGGCCCTCTGCTGTCAGCACAGAACCCGCTTTGGATCCTCTGTCGTCCCTCCTCTGTCCCTCCCCCCACCTTAAAAATAACTAAATACTAAAATGTTGGGGAGGGGCACCTGGGTGGCCCTGTTGGTTAAGTGTCTGACTCTTGATTTCAGCTCAGGTCATGATCCCAGGGCTGTGGAGTGAGCCCCTTGTCAGGCTCTGTGCCGAGCATAGAGCCTGTTGAGGATTCTTTCTCTCCCTCTCTCTCTCTCTCTCTGTCCTTTCCCCTCCCTCCCCTCTTCTTTCCCCCTCCTTCTCCATCCCTCTGTCCTTCCCCTGCTCACTTGTGTGTGCTTTCTCAAAAACAAAACAAAGGGGCACCTGGGTGACTCAGCCAAGCATCTGAGTCTTGATCTCTCTGTGCTGATAGCGCAGACCCTGCTTGGGATTCTGTCTCTCCCTTTCTCTGCCCCTCCCCCACTAGCTCTTTGTCTCTCTTTCAAAATAAACTTTCAAAAAACAAAACAAAAACAGTAAAAAATTAATATCTTGGGGGAAAGGTACATCTTAAAGTTATAGAAATAGATCATATTTTGTTTCTGATTATTTTCCATAATAACCATTTTTTTCCATATAACATGAACATATTGTAATTCGGTAAGAATGAGTCTCATAATTAGAATTTCTTTGATTTATACTAAAGTTGATTAATTTTAAATACTTATTAAAAACACCTACAGGGGCGCCAGGGTGGCTCAATCAGTTCACTGTCGGCTTTGGCTCAGGTCATGATCTCACAGTTTGTGGGTTCGAGCCCTGCGTCGGGCTCTGTGCTGACAGCTAGCTCAGAGCCTGGAGCCTCCTTCGGATTCTGTGTCTCCCTCTCTCTGACCCTCCCCTGTTCACACTGTCTCTCTCTGTCTCTCAAAAATAAATTTTAAAAAAATTTTAAAAAATTAAATAAATAAAAACACCTACAGCTCATCTTCCCTGATGGAGCGGCTGATCCTTCCCCTGTTTTACTGGGAGGGGGGGGAGGGTGTTGTGTTAATCAGTGTACACGTGTGCTTTAGATTTTTAAGGCTTTGGGCCCTTTGTGGTGGTCGTGCCATACTTTCCATCCACTTCTGTTTTCTGTTCAGCATTTATTAGATTTAGAAACATTTTTGATTTCTGAGCAGTTTTATATTTCAGTCTTTTCCTTGCGGTGTCTTCCACTGTGTTTGCGCTTAGAAGATATCTTTCCATCCAGATCTTTCTTACAACAGGGCTAGTTTCCAGTCAGTATTTTCCCAGGGGCTCCGCATCCCATGCGGTAGCAGTAGCTTCGCAAGCACTTTACTGTGTTGTCCTATGTGAGCAGTGAAGGCGCATTTTGACCCCGTGTGTGTAAGGCGTGATGACGCAATGTCCCGGGAGGCGGCAGGGGGCGTGGCTTAGGCATTTGCATTTGTAATGCCCAAGATTTCAATATCACCCCAAAACCAGAAACCGCCAGGGAGACCGAGGCACGCATGTAAAAGCAAAGGGCATTTATTATTACAGCGTAGGCTCGCCGGGCCTAAGTTTGGTCTCACAGCCTTCACCCATGCAGTGGATCCGTGCTGAGAGCCCCGAACAAGGGCTGAGTAGGGTTTTTATGGGGTTTAGGAAGGGGGAGTTACAAGAAATTGTGACATCCAATCATTATTGTATAACAGCATTGGCAGTAACTCTAACCATACACATTGTCCAGGGTGTTCATTACTTTTGGCGGGACCCAATCGCAATATTTAGGGTATCTTTGAAATTAACCAATTACAGTGCGAGTTGAGGGTCTTGTTTGGTGTCTATCGGGTTAACTTTAACATTAGGTAACAGGGTCCTATCTGAAGTTCACATCTGTAGGCCTTACCCTTAGGAATGTGGGGAGAGGTAGCTGGCCTTTCCTGATTGGATATTGCAAAGTAGTCTCTCCTGCCTTGGGAAATGTGTAACCGCCTAATAGTTCCGGAGAAACCGAACCTTAGACCTTCTAGTTTAGAGGGGGACCTCTGTCATGGAAGCTGTTAGGTTCAGCCTTACACATTCACCCCAGATGAGAGGACCATCTCTCCGGAGCTAGCTTCTTAAACTTCATGAAGAAGGTAACCCTGTCCCTCCTGTGAATGCTGGGCCCGTTCAGTTACTTGTTTCCCTCTCGGAAGACTTGAGGATCTGGAGATAGGGTTCTGTCCCAGGAACTCTCGGTTCCCCGGTCCCCACGCTAGCTGGCCCACGTCCATACTAATCTCAGCTGGTTCCATTGAATTCTATTGTGAAACATGGTGCCTTCCCTTTCTTGTGTCCTAAATTCCATCCTGTTCTCTCCCCGCCACCCCCCATACCTTTCTCCACAAAGAAGAGGCAGATTTGGCATAATGTAACCCAAGAAATTCTTGTGCCCCTTGGGGCCCTGTGGACGGTGTGCCACTCAAAGAAGTGTGGTTTGTTAGCCCAAAGGAATGAAAAAGTAAAGTCAGTTTTTGTTTGCATATCTTGAAAGAATCTTTGTAAAAAGTTTATTTATTTTTGAAGAGAGGGGGAGAGGGAGAGAGAGAGGCATGTGCAAACATGCACAAGTTGGGGAGGGGCAGAGAGAGAAGGGGACAGAGGATATGAAGTGGGCTCTGCACTGACAGCCCGATGTGGGGCTTGAACTCCTGAACTGTGGGATCATGACCTGAGCCAAGGTTGGACATTTAACCGACCCAGCCACCCAGGCGCCCCTCTCCAAAGAATCTTAGAGCCTCCCATTTATAACTGAGGAATGTTCTTTCTCTTCTCTCCTAGTCTCTTATTGGTCAAAGGAGTCCTGTGGCCTCTTTGGAGCCTCTTAGCTCAGATTCTCTCAGCCTGCGTGTCCCCCTGCGCACCCCAACCTCTCTCTGTTCTCTGTGACTTCACCTCTGCAACCCATTGTAGCTTTTTCTCATTCAGCAGGTTACCTGGTCTCTCCCCAGGGAAGAATGGCCTGGGGGCTGGCCCAGCGAGCAGCATCCTGTCCCTTAGGTGGATGGAGAGAAGAGCGGGGCAAGATGGTGGTCACCCCCCGTAGTGACTTTCTACATGGGGACATTCTTAGCTTGTCCAGGAGGACATTACCGCGTTCAGACCCAGAATCACGCGGTTCACTGAGCGCAGTGGGGAAACGCGCCTGGTCAAGGAGGCGTCTCCATCACGAAGTGGCCCTCCTTTTACCTTCCAGTCGTCTACCTCCTTTAGTTCACTGTATCTGAACTGCTCGATCATATCACTTTGCTGAAGTGTCGCACCGTTAGCACACCCACTGCACGTATAGAAGCCCAAGTGCTCAGATTCTGTTGTCCCCATTCTCCGGTTGCCACCGCCCCCCCCAATGTCTCTTCTATTGGTCACCTCTCCTTACAGGGAAACCCTGTGGTCAGTGGACCCAGGGCCCAGGCCATGAATGAAAACGAGTGTAACTTGGGGTGTGGGACATGGGGGGGGCGGGGCTGTGTTCTCAAAGGCATTTGGATTCTCACTGGGAATTCTCACCCTATTTCTAATAGGACCTGGGGCAGTTACGTTCTCTTAACTCCCGTGATCCTCATGCCTACGCTGAAGGGTTGTAATCTAGAAGTACGTACTATTCCATTTCTTTCTTTCCTTTTACATTATTTCTTATACACGTTCTCAAGATTTTCATATGTTCCGATTGATGTACAATAGTTTATTTAACTATCCTCAAATTGGTGGATTTGGGGTGATGTATGGGTTTTTTAAGTTTTGTGTATCATAAAATTTGTGAAATGTATTGAGTGCTTGCCATAGGTTAAACACAGCACACGTCTTTTTTTTTTTTTTTTTTTAATGTTTATTTTTGAGACAGAGACAGAGCAGGAGCAGGGGAGGGGCAGAGAGAGGGAGACACAGAATCCCAAGCAGGCTCCAGGCTCTGAGCTGTCAGCACAGAGCCCGAAGCAGGACTGGAACCCATGAACCACGAGATCATGACCTGAGCCGAAGTGACACGCTTAACTGACTGAGCCACCCCAGCGCCAGGCACACGTCTTTATATATGTTTATTTCTTCTAACAGCCCCCTGAGGGTGAGTGCCATTAACACTCTCCTGTGATCGACCACGATGCTGAGGTCCACAGGGCTTCCAGCGTCTGAAGTCGCCCAGCCAGAAGGGGCCAGAGGGATCCCTTCAAAGCTTACACTCTGAACCACTACTCTTTTTGCCATTTCTTTCTTCCAGGTCCTTGTGGGAAGAATTGCCGGCGAAAGGTCCTGTGGCCTCTTTTTTTCTAGTTGTGATGGTCCTTAGGTGACTTAGGATAATGTAGGAAGACAGAAATGGCCTGGCTAGCAGAATCCCCAGGAGTAACTGCGACTCCGTGGGTAAAAGGTCTGGGTAATGCTCAGCCTGCCTTCCAGGTGTCCACGTAAGGGAGATTTGTACCTCCTGGTGCAGCTCACGGTTCTCCGGACTTGCAGCCTTGTTCCCATGCCCTTGGTAATTGACGTGCCTTGAGAGGGCCCGCCCCCAGGGCTCTCCTCTCCAGTTCTTCTGTATTTGATCCCGGAGTCCCGTCCGGACTCTGCCTCTGAGCTCTTGGCCAATTCACAACAAGCTCGCTTGTGTCTTGGGTCTTCCCTCGTGTTAAGCATCTGAGGAAGATCACGAGGCGTTGATCTTACATTTCAGGCCGTGGTGGTTTTCATGCCGCGCTCCAAGCAGCCCACGGGGTTCTCTGTGGTATCTTAAGAGCTGTCCTGAGATCCAAGGGGACCCCTCAAGTTTGCATCTTTGCTGTATACATTTATATATGCCCCACATATTTATCTTGTTCTGCTGTCTTTTTATAGACTTTTAAATTTTTGGCATGCAGAGAAGATTTTTATATAGCCAAATATGCTCATTTTGACTGGCAGTTTTTTCTATGGTTTTTCATCAAGTCAGATTCTCTCTGTGGTTCAGATAAATATTCTTCTCCATTCTTGGTTGAGCTCTAACTCATCTCAAATGTTGTTCAGAAAGATTGCATTTTAAATGGTTTTCTGTGGTTGACTATATAATTATGATTTGATTTATTTCTAAAATTATCACATAATGGTTTGAGAATGTGCATTTTCCAGAATTCTCTTTTCTGTTTTGAGTGTTTCTTTGTATCCTGGTATCTGTATATGTTTCAGTTGGCTTTACTCTTAGGTTATAGAATTTTGGAGCAAGAGGGAGGGAACATCATTCACGAACACCCTCCAAACCTAGTTTCGGGGCATATAAATTTTGAATATATAAATTACGAATTATTGATATTGCCCCTCACATAACTTTTGTTATTAATAATACCTTTGTTTAGCTCTGAATGCTTTACATGCTAATGTCTATTTTCATACATAGATATGATTAAATTCCTGTATTATGTTAGCAGATATTTGCTGACTTTTAGACCATCACTTTAGTTGTAATTTTTAATATGTTTTTAAGTAAACTACTTAATGTGTTTTGTATTCTTTTTAAATCAGTTTTAGAGTTTTCTTTTTGCAGGGGAATCTGGCACGTTTAGTCTTTGGTCTCCTATGTAATTATCTTTTTGTTCTTTTTTCTCTCATTTTTCTGTTCTCTCCTTTTTAGGCTTGCTTATTTATTTTGAGAGAGAGAGCGACACCACGTGCAGAAGGGACAGAGAGAGAGGGAGAGAGAATCCCAAGCAGGCTCCACGTTGTCAGCGTGGAACCTGATGTAGGGGCTCAAACTCACAAGCGTTGAGCTCATGACCTGAGCTGAGGTTGGTCACTTAACTGACTGTGCCATTCTCTTTTATTTATTTTAAAAAAATTTTTTTAATGTTTATTTTTGAGAGACAGAGCCCAAGTAGGGGAGGGGCAGAGAGAGAGGGAGACACAGAATCCAAAGCAGGCTCCAGGCTCTGTGCGGACAGCTCAGGGGCTTGACACTGGGCTCGAACCCATAAACCATGAGATCATGATCTGAGCTGAAGTCGGACGCTTAACTGACTCAGCCACCCAGGTGCCCCTCTTTTTGTCATTTTTAAGTGTGATCAGAATGAAATCTTACCTAAACCTTCTAGGGTTAAAAACAGTTTCTGCCATTATTTTTCATGTTCTAAATAAAATTCAGACCCTTTTCTCTGAATGAAACTGAGTCTTGCGTTCTCGAGTTCAGCTCCGTTCCATCCAACCGCCTTGTCTCCCAGGTCCCCTGTTGCAGCATTTTGTTCTCTGGAAGCACTTTTTACATTTTTTTCCCCGCCTGGGAACCTGCCTTGAGTCACAGCATCTGACAGCTGAGAGCACACCGCCACCGCCATCTTTTTCTCCTTAGTGATCTTTATTTAGCGCGTCTCTTTCTGATCTCTTCCTCCTTGTTTCCAGTCAGTTCTTTCTTTTCCTGCCTCTGGACCTTTCAGGCTTTGGATGAGCGTGTACTGCACACCACTGCATATTCTTAAGCCTTGCTTCTGCTTCCAAACAGAAAGGGAGGGCAAGGTTTTATAATTGTTTGAGAACCTCCATTTTCTGTTGCGCCCGTGCGGATTCGCCTTCCCACCGACAGTGCATGAGCGTTCCCCTTCGTCCACATCCTCGCCAGCACGGTTCTTCCTTGTCTTTTCAAAACTAGCCCTTCTGGCAGGTATGAGTGATGTCTTGTGGTTTCGGTTGGCATTTTCCCCGTGGGCAGTGATGTGAGCACCTGTTCATGGACCCGTTGGCCGTGTGTACATCCGTCTTTGGGAAAATGCCCATTCAGTTCCTCTGCCCATTTTTAAATCAGATTGTTTGTTCGTTTGATTGCTATTGAGTTGTATGCACTCTTTATATGTTTTGGATATTAATCCCTTACCAGATCCGTGACTTGCAAATACCTTCTCGCATCTGGGAGGCTGCCTTTGCCTGGCTGCCCTCACTGCGCCCAGGCTGTTGATAGTTTCATGTCCCAATTTTTTATTTTTGTTTTTCTGGCTCTTGCCTTTGGATGATTTATAGCTCTCTTCTCTCTGTTCTCCCAAAGCAGGTTTTCTTCATACGGTGTTACTCATCGGTGGGGTCCTTGTTTTCTTAGTGTCCCTGGATAGTTCCTGTAAGCCACCTCTGGTCCCAGTGGAATCCTGAAACCTTTCTTTGGGACTTAAAAACTGAATTTATGCTACACTTAGCATTGTCCTCACTATGGCCTGTTTTGTTCATTTTGGCTGTGGATATTTTCTGCTCCAGATGTTACATTTCTGGTGTGCGGTAGAGAGGCACATGCTATACCGGTTCTTGGCCTGCTGTATTTTTAGACTTAGTTTCTCTTATTGAACAGCCTGTGACCTAATACCCAGCAGCTGTGAAAAGAAATGTGTTCAAGGCCTGCTTTGACCACACAGGGATATGCTGCGCCGCGGGTCATGGAATGATGAGTGAAAACTTAAATCGGGGAATTGATCCCTGAAAGTAACCACCATCACTGTTTCTTCAATTAAAAGACAAATTTCCTGGAGAAGATCGGGTCTTAGGGCTCTTTGGAGAGAGGTGATGACCTGTTCATTCTCCCAGCTCTTCTTTGAATTAGGGAATATAAGGCTGAGAGAGAGAGAGAAAGAGAGAGAGCGAGCGAGCGAGCGAGAGCGAGCATTTCCCAGGTGTACACAGCTGGAAGGTAAGGGAGTTTATCAGTTAGGAATTCTGTTTAGCTTCAGGTTGCAAGACACGAAAACCAGGGGTAAAGAACAGGAAGTTTTACTCGATGCAGGAAGGACGTCTGCATGGCATGTAGGTGTTCAGGGCTGGCCTGGGGGCTGTACAAAGTCAACAGGGGGTCAGGCCCCTTCTCCGCTAACCCTAGGGTGCTGCCCTTGTCCTCGGGGCTCAGTGTGGCTGCTGGAGCCCCATCCATCACATTTACACCCCGGGTAGTTGGATGAAGGAAAGGAGAGGAAGAGACAAAGAGATGTCTTAGGTCATTTTCCCTGATAAGCAGACTCTGGTTAAGGATTTAGGTGGAAGTGACTTGTCAAGGTAGTGCTCTCTGAAGAGACTAGTGGGCGAGTAAGGGAAGTAAGGATGTGGAAAGAGAAGAAGCGAGATAGGAGGTTATTTTATGGATCTCTGGAACATAGTATGCCCTGGAACTGCCGGGCACATGGCCGTCCGCAGTCACAGGTATAAGCTGGTTGCAGCAAAGCCTGCCACAGTCAGGGGATGGGCACACTGAGCTGGTCAAGGGGTTCAGGGGTACCTGCGTGGGGCACAAACACCAGTGTCCACTCCCGGGGTGTTCCCAGAAATCCCAGATAATCTGTCCCTTACGTCCAGAACTTTGTCTGCAAGAGCGGCTGGGAAACAAAATCATCATTCCAGTTAGTAATCCAGCAGAGAATGATGACTAAGGAATAACGAGAGAAAGAATGTCGGAGGCGCCGAGCCGTAATTGCCACCGGAGTGGAATCAATGACTGAGGCACCAAGAGCCTTAAATGTCAGGCAATAGGGTAGGAAGGCCGTGCAGTGGGGCTGGCCCGCTGTTGGATACTGGGGAGCGATCACATAATCAGAAGATTAATCTGGCAGAGGTATTGTGAGGATCCCTGAAGAAGAGCGAGGAGGCAGGGAGAGCAGTGAGGAGCCCCCAGTCTCACGCCCACAGGGTCCACAGGCCAGACGGGGACAGAGGAAACATGAGGAGGCTGACCCAGGGCAGGTGGGGGGTTCCCTGGGGGCAGCCTGGATGCAGACCTGGATGCAGAACCAAGAGAATGGGGTAGAGTTTGGGGAGGGCGGGATGCAGGGGAGCTACCCAGGCAAGGGGAGAGCAGAACCAGCTGCAGAGTTGGCCTGGAGCCTTCAGGGCCAGCAGATGCCGGCCCGCTGGCCTTCCTTCTCCACCCCTCTTTCTATCCCCCCTTCCTTCTCTTCTTAACTAAGCTTGTTAATCATGTCAGTCTCCAGGGGGGTCTGGGGGGCTCAGGCAGTTAAGCATCTGACTTCGACTCAGGTCGTGATCTCGTGGTGTGTGGGTTCGAGCCCTGCATCCGCTCTGTGCCGACAGCTCGGAGCCTGGAGCCTGCTTCGGATTCTGTGTCTCCCTCTCTCTCTCTACCCCTCCCCTGCTCACTCTCAGTCTCTCAAATATGAATAAACATTAAAGTAAATAATGTTAAGTCTCCAAAGGAAAAGAAATAATGCAGATGAAAAGGAATAATTAATTTTTTATTTCTTGTTAAACTGAGGCTGTTGTTAAAGTTAGTTCTCTGACAAAAGAAAACATAGTTAATGAAAATGAAAAGATCATTTATTGATGATTCGTTAACTGACATGTCAGGCTGGATCTGCGGGTTTAAATGATGTCACCAGGTGTCTGTCTCTCTCGGTCTTGGCTCCTCATCGTTCTCCTGAGGGTCAGGCTCGGGCCTTCAGAGCAGCGAAGTTGGCAGTTGGTGCCACCAGCAGATTAACATGGTCTTTGGCTTCCAGGAACTCAGAGAGAAGAAGACCCGGTGTTTCCAGAGCCCCTGAACAGAGCTCTGCAGGGGCCCTGCGTGGGTCATGTTTGCGTGACAAACTCTTGGCAAGAACTGAGGTCAGGGTCACACCCCTACCTCTGGTGTGGGCCAGAATGAGGGTGGGGGGGTCTGGTGGCAGGCAATTGAAAGTAAAAAAGGGAACACTTCCCAGAGTCCCAAGATTCTCAGTGGACAGGGAGGGACCAGTGTGGGGCAGAAATGGGATTCCAGAGTGGGGACTGTGGAAGGGACCCTGGGTTGAGCTTTGCAAGGGCAGATCTCAGGGAGCCTTTAGGACCCTGGAGGGGAGGCGTTCAGTAACCAGTTGCTGTGGGAGCAGGGGAAGAGCCTGGAGTCAGGAAAGAGGTTAGGACTAGAGATTCTGAGGTCAAAAATAAAATTCCTTGTGTCAGGAGTTGGGAAGGGGGGCGGTGGGGCAACGGGGCATTCAGACTCCTGTGGTCAGACTCCCCTTTGATGTTTCAGCGGCATCCTTTTAACTACAGCAAGTGTAAGAACTTTTCTTCTGTGTCTCTGTCTTCTTTGCATCCCAGCCCGGGGCTCCCTGGCCTTAGCCCTTCCCCCACCGCCATTTCTGCCCCTAAGAGGGCCTGTTCTGCATTACTCTGGGGCAGAGGAAATTCTTTGCTCTGCCCCCACCCAGTTCCTTAAAAATCTCAGTGACCCGGGAACAGCACTTCTCCACCTTGTCACTGACGTTTTGGGCCAGATGATCTTTTGCTGGGGGCCTGTCCTGTACATCATAAGATATTTAGCAGCCTCCCTGGCCTCTGCCCGTGGGGCCCCCAGACCATCTCCAGCCACTGCCAAATGCTGCCCCTTGGGGTCAAAATTTAACCACTGCCGTAAAAGGAACAAGAGGACCTAGAATGTTTAAGAGGAAGAGCCTCGGGGTGCCTGGGTGGCTCAGTTGGTTAAGCTTCCCACTTCCGCTCAGGTCTTGATCTCACGGGTTCAAGCCCCATGTCGGGCTCAGAGCCTGGAGCCTGCTTCGGATTTTGTGTCTCCTGGCTCGCACTCTCTCAAAAATAACTAAATGTAAAAAAAAAAAAAAAAAAAAAAAAGAGGAAGAGCTGCTGTGGTTTTTTTTGTTTTTTTTTAATCTCCTCCAGCCTTGCAGGGCATGGGCTGGGCGAAGGGTGCTGAGACCACAGAGAGGAGCGCCCTGGACCTGAGTTCCAGAAAGTGGAAGTCCATGAGTCTTTCCATTAATAGAGGAGCTTCAGGCCAAAGATAAAATTTTGAAAGTGTTTGTGTGTGTGTGTGTGTGTGTGTGTGCACGCGCGCATGTTTGCCCCTTTGCCCCCCTCACCCGCATACCCACACCCCACCCTTGATGGCATTATTAATGGCAAAGTGGCTTTTTTTCTTTTCCTTTTTTTATAAACGTTTTTCCATTCTTAACAATTCCTAAAGTAATACATGCATATTTAAATAAATTTGCACATTATTCTTTTATACCCAGATTTAATATTGCCCCCCAAAACCAGAGACTACCAGGGAGACCAAGTCACACACACAAAAGCAAAGGGTGGTTTTATTACTGGCTTAGGCTGGCCGAGCCTAAGCTCGGGCTCACAGACTTTACCGGCGCAGTGGATCCATGCTGAGAGCCCCGAACAAAGGCGGGGCAGGGCTTTTATGGGATCGGGAAGGGGAAGTTACAGGAAATTGTGACACAGGTACAGGGGTCCAATCATTATAGCATCACATCATTGACAGCAACTTTAACCAATTACAGAGTGGACCCAGGACCTTCACGTAGGGGCATAGCTTCTGTCTTTAAGCCTGCCCTTAGAAATGTTAAAGGTGTTAACTGGCCTTTCCTGATTGAGTGTTACAAGGGTTGTCCCTCCTTCCTTGGGCAGCATGTGCCCTTTTATTGTCTAATAATTCTGAGAAGCTGATACCTACGCCTCCAAGGTCAGAGTCAGTTTGATTCAGACCTGTGTCCTTACAATTCCAAAGGATTTAAAGTGAAAAATCAAAGCTCCCTTTACTCCTCTGTCTTACTCTCCATAGGTAACCACTGCTTTTTTATACTTACTGGTGGGTTTTTCGATGTTTGGTTTTGTTTTTTCCATAACAAACCTACTGAGCTGAAATCCACATACCATAAAATTCATGTATTTATTTTTTTAAGCATATTTATTTATTTTGAGAGAGAGTGCGAGCCTGAGGGGTGTAGGGAGGGTCTGAGAGAGGGAGAGAGAGAATCCCAAGCAGGCTCCAGCCTGTCAGCGCAGAGAGGCCGATGCCGGGCCCCATCCCCAAACCGTCAGATCATGACCTGAGCCGAAATCAAGAGTCAGACGCTTAACCGATTGCCCCAGATGCCCCAAATTCATCTATTTAAAGCAAACAATTCAGTGATTTTTAGTATTTCACAGAGTTTCAAACTATTATCACGATAAATTTTAGGACATTTTATCATCCCCCAAAAGAAAGCCCATACCCTTTAGCAGCCCTCAAGCTCCTGGAAACCAGTAGTCTACCTTCATCTCTATAGATTTGCCAATTCTGAACATTTCTGAAAAATGGAAGAATAAAATGTGGCCTTTGATGCCTGGCTTTTGTCACTTAATATTTTCAAATCATTCACGTAATATGCATCAATACTTCACTCCTTACTGCCAAATCATATTTCATTATATGGACTATATACCACGTTTTACTTATCAGTTAGTGAGGCATTTGGGGTTGTCTTCATTTTTTAGCTAGTGTGAATAATGATTTACAATGATGAATAAGTGTCCCAGGTTCTGTGTGGACATAGGTTTTCACTTATTTTGGGTATTGCCTATGTTTGGAATTGCTAGATCATATAGAGATTTTTTTTTTTTTTGAGAGAGAGAGAGAGTGTGTGTGTGTGAGTGGGGATGAGGGGCAGAGAGAGAGAGAATCTTGGAATCTTGAGCAGGCTCCATACTCAGCTCGGAGCCCAACGCGGGGCTCAGTCCGACAACCCTGGGACCATGACCTGAGCTAAAATCAAGAGTCAGACACTCAATCGACTGAAACACCAGGCGGCCCTAGTGACTCTGTTGTAATGTGTAGATGAACTGCCAAACTGTGTTCCGCGGTGGCCGTACCATTTTATATTCCCGCCCAAAAGGTCTGAGAGTTTTCTCTTCTCTGCATCCCCACCAACACTTTTTTAAAAAATCATTGTTTCTTTTATTATATGTATTCTAATGGATATGAAGTGGTATCTTCTATGGTTTTGATTTGCATTTCTCCATTGACAAATGTTGTTGAACACCCTTCATGTGTTTGTTGGTCATTTGTATACTTTCTTGAAAGAAATGTCAGATCCTTTGCCCATTTTTAATTGGGTTGTCTTTTTATTATTGAGTTATAAGTGTTCTTTGTATATTCTAGATTCAAATCCTTTATCAGATAGATGATTTGCAGATATTTTCCCCCTCTCTGTGGGTTATCTTCTCGTTTTCCTCATGGCATCTTCCAAAGCACAAAAGTTTGTGAATTTTCGTGAAGCCCAGTTTATCTGTTTTTCCTTCTGTCGCTGATGTTTTTCACGTCCTAGCCAAGAACCCACTGCCCAATCCATACCACCAAGATGTGTACCCATGTTTGCTTCTCAGAGTTTTGTAGTTTTGCTCTTAAAATTAGGTGTTATTCCACTCTGAGTTAATTTTTGTGTGAGGCTGTGGGTCCAACTTAATTCTTTTGCACATGGATATCCATTTACAGCACCACTGGTTGAAAAACGATTCTTCCGACCCCCCCTTGAATCGTTTTGGCCCGCTTGTCAAAAAGCAGTTGACCATAAACCAGAGGGTTGATTTCTGAATTCTCAGTTCTATTCCATTGATCTCCATGTCTGTCCTTATGCCAGGATCACGATGCCTGGATTACAGTAGCTTTCTCTGTAGCAAATTTTGAAATCAGGAAGTGTGAGTCCTTCAGTGCAGTTCTGTTTTCTCAAGATTGTTTTGGCTGTTATGAGCCCCTTGAAGGTCCAAGTGAATTTTAAGATCATTTTGTCTGTTTCTGCAAAGAAGCTTTGCACTAAATCTGTAGATCAATTGGGGAGATGTTGACATCTTAAAAATATCAGGTGTTCTGATCCAGGAACATGGGATCATTTGATTCTCTTTCAACAATGTTTTATAATTTTCGAGGTGTAAGTTTTTCACTTCTTATGTTAAACTGATTCCTAAGTATTTAGCACTATGGTAAATGAGACTTTATTTGGGGTTGTTCATTGCAAGTGTATAGGATACAATTGACTTTTGTAGATGGATCTTGTATCCTGTGACCTTGCTACACTCATGTATTAGTTCTAATAGTTTTTAGAGGGTCCCTTAGGATTTTCTATATACAAGATCCTGTCATTTATGAATAGAGATAGTTTTCATTCTCCCTTTCCAATCTGGATGCCTTTTCTTTTATTTCATACTCCAGTACAGTGTTGCATAGAAGTAGTGAGGAGAGTGGGCATCTGGCCTTGGACCCGACCTTAGGGGAGATGCTTCCGTCTTTCCCCATCACGTCTGATGTTAGTTCTGGTTTGTTTGTTGGCAGATGGCCTTTATGGGGCTGAGGAAGTTCCCTTCTCTTCCTAGTTTGTTGAATGCTTTTATCACAAAGGGGTGTCGGATTTTTGTCACATTCTTTTTCTGCACCTGAAGTGCTTATGTGGTGTTAGCTCTTTTGTTACTGATATTTCATATTGAATTAGTACATTTTTAGGTACTAAACCAGCCATGGATTCTGGGGATAAATCACACTGGGTCCTTTTCATATGTCACTGCATTTGGTTTGCTAGTGTTTTGATGAAGGTTTTTGCATCTGTATACAAAGAAGATAGTCACCTAATTTTTTTTTCCTTCCTTGTGAGACCTTCATCTTATTTTGGCATCAGGATAATGTTGGCCAATAGAAGGTGTTGAGAAGTGTTCACCTATGGTTCTTATGCATTTTTCTGCAGTGTCTCTGGATATATGCACTGTCTCTCCTACTGTAGGGCATGTCGTTTATTCCTAATTATTTGCTAGTATGACAGCTCTATAACGCAGATTTTTATTTTAAATATGTATAGAGACTGCCAGATTTTGGACAATCTTTATTTATTTATCTTATGTTTTTTTAAATAGTTTATTATCAAATTGGTTTCCACGTAACACCCAGTGCTTCTCCCCACAAGTGCCCCGCACCATGACCATCACCCCCTCCCCCACTTCCCCTCCCCCTTCAGTCCATGGTTCGTTTTCAGTATTCAATAGTCTCCCATGATCTGTGTTCCTCACTCTCCCCAGCTCTCTTTCCCCCTTCCCCTCCCTATGGTCCTCTGTTAGGTTTCTCCTGTTAGACCTATGAGTGCAAACATATGGTATCTGTCCTTCTCTTCCTGGCTTATTTCGCTTAGTATGACACCCTCAAGGTCCATCCACTTTGCTACAAATGGCCAGATTTCATTTTCTCATTGCCATGTAATACTCCATTGTATATATATACCACATCTTCTTGATCCACTCAGCAGGTGATGGACATTTAGGCTCTTTCCATGATTTGGCTATTGTAGAAAGTGCCGCTATGAACATTGGGGTACATGTGCCCCTATGCATCAGCACTTCTGTATCCCTTGGGTAAATCCCTACCAGTGCTATTGCTGGGTCATAGGGGAATTCTATGGATAGTTTTTTGAGGAGCCTCCACGCTGTTTTCCAGAGCGGCTGCACCAGTTTACATTGCCACCAACAGTGTAGGAGGGTGCCCGTCTCTCCACACCCTCGCCAGCATCTATAGTCTCTTGATTTGTTCATTTTAGCAACTCTGACCGGTGTGAGGTAGTATCTCAGTGTGGTTTTGATTTGTATTTCCCTGATAATGAGTGACACTGAGCATCGTTTCATGTGCCTGTTGGCCATCTGGATGTTGGACAATCTTTAAATTGAAATATTCTCTTAACCAACCTGCAAGAATCTTGTTAGTCTCAGAACTAGCGTGTACTCTTCCTGTCCCTTGGGACTGTACTAAGCACTCTAGATACATAATCCTTCATCCTGTGAGGCTGCACTATCATTTTCCTCCTTCTTTGGACGAGAAAACTGGAGCACAGAGGGTTAAAGAGCTTGCATAAGGCCACACAGTTGGAAAATGGTGGAACTTTGATTTGGACTTTGTCGAGCCATGATTTAAATTTTGGAGAAGTTGTTCGTTTGAGATTGAATTCTAGTGGAAACTGATATAAAACCCATGGCCCTGGTTCTGTACTTATTTTTGTCACTGATAGATTTGAATTTGATGCTACTGGTGAATATTTTCCGCAGGCTGTCGTTTTTGAAGAAGCTGCATTGTCAGGCTGTGTGTAGTAAGGAAGATATCTGGATGTCCCAACAATGTCTTCTGTCCCTTCTTAGCCCCTTAGAATGACACCCAGCACCCATCCCGTATCAAACATAAAATTCAATTTAGTCCAGTCGAAATTAATGGAGCCCCTGCCCAACCTGACTACAGGGGTTCTTAACCTGGGACCATGGATAGAAGTCAGAGGGTCTGTCAACTTGGATGGGGAGATAATTCCGTCTTTATGTTTACTAACCTCTAACCAAGCAGCCTCTAGGATCCCTTCAGAAAGGAAAGCAGACAACAACGCAGGGCTCATAGGGAGGAACCGCATAGCCTTGTCTCCGGTAGAAATCAGATGTATTCCTGCTACCTTACAGTGCAGCAGATGCCCCCATGGTCCCTTCACCGCTACCTCCAAACCATGGGCTTTGTTTAATGACTTAATAAAGAAATACATGTGCTGTATCACATGCATGTTTCATAGTTTAATCACTGTGTTTTAATATGGTTGCCTTTGTAATTCTATGCACTGTATTTCATTCATTTAAAAACTCATTCTGAGGAGTCCCTGGGTGGCTCAGTCAGTTAAGTGTTGCCTCTTGATTTCGGCTCAGGTCATGATCTCATGGTTCGAGAGTTCAAACCCTGAGTTGGGCTCTGCACTGACGGTGCAGAGACTGCTTAGGATTCTCTCTCTTTCCCCCTCTGTCTGCCCTTCTCTCACTCATGCACGCACTTTCTCTCTCTCTCTTTCATTTTCTCTCTCATTCTCTCTCTCTCAGAAATAAATAAATAAATTTTAAAAAACATTTAAAAATCATTCTGAGAAGATAGGCTTCCACAGACCGCCAGAGGCTCCCTGTAACAGAAGACAGGAATTGAGAACCAGGCTGACTTTGAATGCAGGGAAAAGGGGAACCTGCAGCTGCTCCCTACGTGGTGAGTGAAGGGCGTTAATCCGCTTGTAGTTGTTTGGGGACGGACTTGGACGCTCTTGTTGCTCTGTTGTTACTCATAGTCTCCGCTTTTCCCGATGATTCAGAAAACCTCTCAGGAAGTTGCAATGTTTTTGAGGGCCATCGTTAGGAGGACAAATTACCACTCAGCCTCAGAGAAGTGGGGAAGAAGCAAGCACTGAGATGTGTCCTATTTATAGAGTGCTCTTTTTGTAGGGTGGTGGACTTGGTCCACATGCCTCCCTGCGTCTTTGTCTCTGTGTTCTCAGCTGGTCAGGATGTGCCTCTGACTCTTAGCCACACTCCCTTATGGCTGCAGACGTACACGTACCCTTTGTTGTAGATACTGGCCTCAGAATATGTAATACTTCCCCAGGGCGATTCACACTACTGCTTGTTTAATATTTAAATTAGAGTTGCAACTTTGGCTGAACCCAGTGTGGTCTATTTGACCCACAGATGGTAATGTGCTGGTTAATGTAGTAACAATCAGCTTAAAACAAACAAAGCCCTGATTTGTAGCATTCGCCAATTTCTGTGGTGTAAATATTCCCCACGTGGCTGATTTCAAGCTGTGAACGTGAAGTCAGCGAAGGCTAGAGTGGGGAACAGATGGGCACAACTGACTCCCGGGAGCCTCGAGGCCAGCTCCAGGCTATGGTGTTTGAGAAATGTGAGTTTGTTGTCTACTTTTAAAATTAGATTTCTTTTTTTGATGTTTATTTATTTATTTTTTAGAAAGAGGGAGGGAGGGAACGAATGTAGGCACATGAGCAGGGGAGGGGTGGAGAGGGGGGAGGCAGAGGATCCCAAGCGGGCTCTGGGAGAGCCCAATGCCGGGCTCAACTCACGAACCACAAGATCATCACTTGAGCTGAAGTCAGACACTTAACCGACTGGGCCATGCAGGCACCGCTAAAATTACATTTCTAGTAAAACTTGATTTCTGTGTTCTGGAAAATTGGGAAATCTAGCTAGGCCAGGTAACTATCCCTATACGCCAGCCTCTCCCTGAACATGAGCTATGGATACATCTATTGGGGAGCCCGCCCCCTGGTACCCTGGTCCCACCCCACTTAGGCTGAGCGTCACCTGCCATTCGTCACTATGTTTGACCTCTTTCCTTTCCCTTCGTGTAAGTGCTGATGGTCCTTTTGACCTTTTGAGTTTGAAGAAACCCAGTGATTTTATCACCTGGCTTTTTATCAAAAGAGTTGTGAAATCGAGTCCTCTGTGACATGTATATTTTTAATTGCTTCGTTTGATCACAGGGCCATCAAGTGTCTCCTGATGGGAATGCGTGAAGTTTTGATTCCGTTCTTGTTGATTTCCGTCTGGTCATCTCAAATCAGCAGGCAAAAGAGCTTTTCTCCTTAGCATATTTAATGAATGCGAACCGAACCAGGAAAGCATGAACTTTGTGACAGGCTCAGGGTTTTCCTGTGGGAAATTAAGATCTATTAACTGGAAATGGTGAGAAGTGACAAGCTCAGAGGAAACTCAGTTGAGTAATTAAGAATGTATCGAGCCCTGTACAGTAGGCAGTTGACACAGCACAGTAAAAGAAAAATAACGTCTCCTAGGTCTTTTTGGAGACCGTCCATGTTGATTTTGGATAGTGTCCCAGTGTCTGGGGGAAAAACTGCTCTTTAACCTGAAACGTAGAACATCTAGAGATGTCAGCCCTGCCAGAGCGATTATACCATAAATACCTCATTATTTGTGAGTACTTACGGGATCCCTAAAGGGTATCGAACATTTTAATACCTTGTCCTTGGGTGGAGTGGGGTGCTTCTCCAGGCGATTTACGAATATGAGGTTAAGTAAAAGGGGCTCAGGGAGAGTCTTGGAGTTCGCAGTGCGAGGGGATGTGGGGGGCCCGTCAGAATGGCAGTGGGGTTAATATGAGAGAGACTGAAGAGGACACAAAGAAATGGAAAAGCATTCCATGCTAATGGAATGGAGGAACCAGCATTGTTAAAATGTCAATACTACCTAAAGCAGGCTACACATTTAAATTCAACCCCTCTCAAAATAGCACCAGCTCCTTCCACAGAACTAGAACTAGAATCTTAAAATGTGTATGGAACCACAAAAGATCTTGAGTAGCCAAAGAAATCCTAAAAAAGAACAACAAAACTGGAGGCATCACCGTGCTGGATTTCATCTAGACAGTGTGGTAGTGGCCCGAACACAGACACGTAGATCAGTGGAACAGAATAGAAAACCCAGAAGTGGACCCATAACTGTATGGCCAACTAATCTTCCCCAAAGCAGGAAAGAATATCCAGTGGAAAAAAGATAATCTCTTCAACAAATGGTGTTGGGAAAAACTGGACTGCGACATGCAGAAGAACGAAACTGGGCCACTTTCTTACACCACACACAAAAATAAAATGAATTCAAGATGGATGAAAGACCTAAATGTGAGACAGGAGACCATCAAAATCCTACACAGGCAGCAACCTCTTTACCTCGGCCACAGCAGCTTCTTACGAGACATATTGCCAAAGGCAAGGGAAACAAAAGCAGACATGAACTATTGGGACTTCATCTAGATAAAAAGCTTCTGCACAACAAAGGAAATAACCAACAAAACTAAAAGGCATCCTGTGCAGTGGAAGAAGATATTTGCAAAAAACATATCTAATAAAGAGCATCCAAAAATCTATAAAGAACTTATCAAACTCAACACCCAAAAAACAAATAACCCGGTTAAGAAATGAGCAGAAGACATGAATAGACACTTTTCCAAAGAGGACATCCAGATGGCTAACAGACACACGAAAAGATGTTCGATATCACTCATCATCAGGGAAATACAAATCAAAACCACAGGGAGATCACACCTGTCAGAATGGCTAAAATGAAACCACAGGAAACCACAGATGCTGGCGCGGATGCAGAGCAGGGGGAACCCTCTGGCACTGTCGGTGGGAATGCAAACTGGTGGCAGCCGCTCTGGAAAACAGTGTGGAGGTTCCTCAAAACACTAAAAATAGAACTACCCTATGACCCAGTAAGTGCACTACTAGGTATTTATCCAGAGGATACAAAAATACAGATTCGAAGGGGTATATGCATCCCAATGCTTATAGCAGCAGTATCAACAATAGGCAAATTATGGAGAAAGCCCAAATGTCCACTGACTGATGAATGGATAAAGAAGATGTGGTATGTGCGCGTGCGCGCGCGCACACACACACACACACACACACACACACACACACACAGAGGAATATTACTCATCCATCAAAATGAATGAAATCTTGCCATTGGCAATGATGTGGATGGAGCTAGAATGTATTATGCTAAGTGAAATAATCAAAGACAAATACCATATGTCCTCACTTTTATGTGGAATTTAAGAAACAAAACAGATGAACATATGGGAAGGGCGGGAGAGAAGAGAGGGAAGCAAACCACGAGAGAGTTAATGCTAGAGAACAAACTGGGTTGATGGGAGATGGGCTCAGTGGTGATGGGCATGAAGTGGGGCACCTGCTGTGATGAGCACTGGGTGTTGTATGTAAGTGATGAATCATTGAATTCTACTCCTGAAATCAATATTGCACTGTATGTTAACTAAAATTGAAAATTTTTTAAAAAGGCAGTAGGGTTAAGAATTGCATTTATGGGAGCACCTGTGTGGCTCAGTCAGTTAAGTGTCTGACTTCAGCTCAGGGCATGATCTTGCCCACATCGGATCCTCTGTCTCCCTCTCTTTCTCCCCTACCCTCTGCTCACTCTCTCTCAAAAAATAAACAAACAT